>JBAJFG010000149.1:0-545830 GCA_037903475.1 Ancylostoma caninum
TGCACTTAAGCTCAGGAGATCTCAAAATAGGAAAATGGCTTGGAGGGGACATATCGCTTGAAACGAAGCGTTACGAACGACTGCTCACGGTTGCATTGCTGACGATCTCTGGTCCGAATGTCATGATGATGTTGCTGTCCCTCTTGCTCGCATTGGCGCTCCGCAGGAGCTCGTGCAAGAAAATCGCTTGAATTGGTTGCTCGTCCATTTTCTCCTAGATAACAAACGGCGCAGCGCCACGTCCTTACACAGTCATGGCGAATATGCTCAGAGGGCAGGGTATCACATATTCACATATCATTCGCGTGGTGTGGCCCATCGTGAGCGGTCGCACAATTGATCGCTGACGAACATGCCGGCAACCACAAATAACACAAAGAGAAACTCTCTCCGATCCAGGAAGGGTTCATCCAATGCCAGTCCGACTCCGACTGTTTCGGATAGGAACTTTAGCCAGCGCCTAGCTGTCGTCGCTGCTTCTAACGGTAAATCTGAGGAGTCTGGTAAATCCATCAGAGGTCTTTTTCAGCAACTTCTCAATCTTAATATTCCTGAAGTGTAGCGCATTACTACAGAAATTCTGTGCAGGATTGAGGAAGCAAGTGGAGCAGCTGTTGAGGAGGAAATCAGAGGCAGGAGTGTGGTTATCGCGGGTTTACCTGAGGCTCCAGAGAACGCTAAGGCAAGTGAGCGGCAGGCGGATGCAGAAAGGAAGGTAGGTGAAATCCTGGATATTTTGGATGTCGAGTGTCGGCCTGTTAAGGTGTTTCGGATGGGTAAGTTTGAGAGGGGTAAAAACCGATTGATGAAAGTGGAACTGCCGTCCAGGAGCCATTGGGTCTCAGTTCTTTCTAGAGCTAAAATGCTCAGGGAGAAAGAGAACTATGGTAAAGTGTTTGTGCGAAGGAGCATGACAAGTGAGGAAAGGAGGCGAGAAAAAGGGCTCAGAGACCAGGCCAAGCAAATGAACGAGACAAGAACCTACGAGGACAGAATGGTCGTATACAAGGGAGAAATCGTCCCCGTTTCAAGTCTTCCCTCGAGTCAGGTGTGTCGTTTTCAGAAAAATCGGACTTCTCTTGATGCTGGATCCCAATCAAACTGATTGGAACGCCAGGTTCCGTTTTCCTAACATGTTTTTTGTTGAATAGTCGTTCTGTGACTAACAAACTTTTGGAGCTCCACAACCTTCTTTCTCATTACAGGCCTGATATTACTTGTATCACAGAATCTTGGCTTCATGACAAAATCTCTGATTCGGAGGTTGTAGGAAACCTTCCTTATAGCATTTTTCGAACCGTTAGGCATGGGAAAAAGGATGGTGGAGTGCGTGCATTGATTTGTTGCTCATTGATTGTGGAGCTGATCCAGAGTAGCGCCTGCGGTCAGTCTGATCTTTTGGCTTTTGATCTTTACGAACCCTTAGCCTTTAGAAGAACCCGTTTGGTACTAGTTTATAGGCCTCCCGACTCGGACACCGCTTCCGATGATACACTTTTGGATCAACTCTCCATTTTGACTAGCTGTCCTCATGAATCCATAATTCTTGGAGACCTAAACCTTCCCATGCTTTGGAGCTCATCAGTTGGGGCATCTGCCTACACTAGAGGAAAGAACTTCACCAATTTTTTTGCTAAAGCTGGCTTCAAACAGTGGGTTGATCGACCAACAAGAGGTGAGGCTATACTTGATGTGGTCCTCTCTAGTGGTTCAAACGTTAGTAGTGTGCAAATTTTGCCTCCATTTTCCCGATCTGATCACAATCTTGTCAAATTCACTCTGAAATCTGCTATTCCACCGCCCTTGCTTTGTCCAATGCCAGTTTTTTCCGGGACAAATTTTGACAGAATCTCTCACGTACTGAGTACAGTTGATTGGCTATCGATCTTTGACCAGTATACGTGCCCATCTGATGTTTACTACAGATTTTGTCTGATTATATATGACCTTCTTTCCAAGAACACACCTTTTACCTTCCCAAGATCATCGCTTTTCAAGTACCCGAGCCACATTGGCTCTCTACTTTTGCAAAAAGAGAGACTTTTTAATGCTTTAGATTTTACTCTTGAGTCACCATTGTACAAGAAAGTATGCAAGGACATTGGGTTCCATATTAAACGTTTCTTAGCCAATTATGAACATCGACTTGCCCGCCGGAATAATTCAAAACGTTTGTATGCTTATATTGGGTCTAAAATGATGTACAGAACTTTCGGTGCCATAATGGACTCCAATGGGGATGTCATGACTACTGATTCAGATAAAGCAATAGCACTTGCAAAATTTTTTGCGAGCACTTTCGCTCACTCGAATGAATCCGCTATTTCCGAGCTTCCTTTTTTTATTCCACACTGCTTTAAACTACCCTACGTCAGTCCATCAGACGTAAGATATTACCTTAAACGTCTTAAACCCTCCTTGACAGAATGTTTCGATGGATTACCTCAAATCTTATTCAAACGTTGTGCGGATTCTTTGTGTGTGCCCCTCGCTCACATTTTCAACATTAGTATCCTCTGCTGTGAGGTTCCAAATATTTGGAAAGAGGCACTTGTAACAGCTATTCCAAAAAAGAGTAAGGCTTCGTCAGTTACTGAATTTCGACCCATAAGCATCTTACCTACGGCATGTAAGGTTCTTGAAAAAATCATAAGAGACAAGCTATTGACTTGGTTGAAGCGTTTCCACGTCTTACCTATTGAGCAACATGGTTTCGTCGAGGGAGCTTCAACAGTTACACAACTGGTTGATTGCATGCATGACTGGATAAAGGCTGTTAGCTGCGGGCGGGGAGTTGACGTCATTTAATTTGATCTTTCCAAAGCATTTGACAGGATAAATCACAACAAATTACTACTGAAATTAGAAAGCATAGATGTAAGGGGATCCTCGTTAGAATGGTTCAGATCTTACCTAGTAAACCGATCCTTTACTGTCAAGTTGAATAAGAACTATTCGGAAAAACACAAATGCACCAGTGGTCTTCCGCAGGGAGGCGTTTTATCCCCTCTCTTGTTTGTCGTGTACACGGCGGAGTTGCCTCGAATACTTAAAACACATCCTGACGTTCATGTTGTCATGTATGCAGACGATATTAAGGTTTATGGGATATACGATGACAAGACTAGGGGGTTGGTTAAAGCAGCCCTGCAGAAGTCCATTGATAACATGACAAAGTGGGGAAAAGCATGGGATATAAGCGTAAATATTGCTAAAACGGCCGTTTTGCACATTGGAAAGGATGCTCCTACGGAATTCTCTCAAGGTGGCGTTGTTCTGAAGGCTAAGACTGCAGTTACAGATTTAGGTGTTGTCATTCAGAACACTTTGAAACTAGACTCGCATATACAAACTGTGAACCGCCGCGCATTTGCTGCACTGTATATGATTTTTCGTAGCACCAGCGTTACTGACCCAAAAATTTTGGTAAAACTTTACAAGAGCTATGTGCGACCGCATCTTGAATATGCATGCCAAGTTTGGAACCCGCATGTGAAAAAACATGTTGAAACGATCGAAAAAGTTCAAAAACAGTTCACCAAGATGCTGTTCTACCGTTCGTTTCCCAATCCTGAATATCCTCAGGCCTTGCCTAGCTATACGAACCGTTTAAGGATACTAAACTTGCAAACCCTATTGTATAGAAGAATCATTCATGATTTAGTGTTAGCCTTCAGAATCTACAAGGGAGAAACCAGACTAAAACCTTCAAAATATTAGGTTTTCAAGCCTTCCCATGGCCGTTTAGGGGGGTTTTCCATTCACTTCCACCACTTTAGTAAGAGTTCTCAAATGCATGCACAGAGAGATTTCTTCATCCGAACTGCTAGATGGTTCTACAAACTACCACGCAGCTTGATGGTCTGTAAGAATTCTTTTTCATTTAAGAAGTCTTTGAAGTGTTATAATCTTATGGAAACCATCCTAGGGAACGTTGGTCTTGGAAGCCCTGGATCTAGTTGAGGTGCTTGCTTTGGTTATTCGATCCGCACCTAATACTCTTGTATACTCCATGTGTTTGTTGGTAAACTAACCCATTACTGGATCGGTTACTAACTGTATATATATATTATATATATATATATATATATATATATATATATATATATATATATATATATATATTGGTTTTTTGTTGGTTTCCCCTGTACCCTTCCAAAATAGCCAGTAAGCACACTCAAATTAGAAAATTAATCGTTATTCAATTAGCCTCATGGTATCTACCCGCCAGTGCCAACCACCAACGCTCAAGGCCGCTGTTTTACCTGGTTGTCAGTACACTGTAAACATTGTCGTTAAGGAAAACCGTAGTCAGGCTAACCAGGGATGCATTGCTAGGGAGGAGAATACCTAGTTTCCGAAAATGCACCCTTGGGCTACTCGCGACAGACCGAGTGAGTGGAGGCATCTCTCCATTGCTTCGGCCTGGCATAAACGGTCTATGCCTTTTCGCTTATTCCTGAATGTGTGCTGTCGAACTTAAACTCGAACACTTTCAACAACTTGGTGCGGACACTGCCTCGGTGATATACAATCAAGCAGACATTTCGACTTAACGTAATAGATGGCGTGCTGTTGATTAAAAGGGATGGTACAGGGAGTGCTGCATTAACTTCGTTTTGTTTTGCGTTGTACGTTTTTTTTCTTTTTCATCGGCGCACCTTTGAGTGCATTAAAATAAATAAAATAAATAAATAAATATCACGGAGGCAGGTCACGTGGGAGGGATACAAAGAAGAATTTTTGGTGAAGTGTCTCAATCATTTCCCGACAACTTAATATAATTAAAATATATATTTTTGAGGAGCAAGCGACTTTTTTTCACATAAACAATGGTCAAACATTCCCAATTAGAATTTTTTGTTATTCAGTAACTCTCCGTCTTCTTCTTCGCAAACAACCAATGCTATCGTTGAAAATTTCGGCTCGCTTTGAGTCAAAATGGAGACTCGTCTGATTTTTGGTTCGCTCTAACTTTTCGAACTTTTCCCCTCTAAGGTATGATTGATCAACAGAAGCAAACGATATTTTCGTAGTGGCAAGCCTATGAGGTGGTGACTTGAATTGAAATTCGGACTTGATCCAAGTCCGAATTTGGAAATAGTTTGGAGTAATTCTACCAGCGATATCCTTTCTCTAGTGCTGCGCATGATGCAGAAGGAAAGTAAACGGTTCTGACCCGGCATCTTTCACACTTTTTAAAATCGGAAATTGATTTAAATTGAGCAAAACATGTATCAGTAGACGCCCTATGGACCGCTCGTCGAAATGAATACAATCACTTCCAAGAATTTTGACACGGTTGAGAAGTGTGATCACGAACGCAGCGGACATTTATGATAGCTCAACCTGATCAAAACGACAATGTTGCAAAACGAGTTAGAATTTTCTGGATCTTATCAGTGTTACTCAATCCTGTAATTACAGTTTGCGTCAGAAATATTGACGCACCTAAAATGAGTCTGTAGGAAAGAATAGGAAAGACAAGATGCAGAAACATTCCAAATAAGCATATGCAGAATAAAGCCCATGTCTTGCCGATGCGAATAAATGCACTATTATTCACAGCAGGCTAATTCCTTGCTGAAGTAGTCACGGAGACGACGAGGGATCGCACAGCCTCTGAGCCGCGGCTAATTCAGGTCAACTTTGGCCCAGATCTTGAAAAGGTAAGCCTTTGGGAGCTTGATGTTTCTGTGGATTATAGCGCAGCTCTTGCTCTCTAGATATCCTTATAAGGTTTGCCGTAGACTGGAATTCGGCTCACAAGGAGGCCTATTCTCTGCTAAATTGAAGCCACTCAAGTAGATTTTTGAAACTGGGCCCATACCACTTTTGTCTTATGCAGCAGCCAAGCCCTGTCAATGTACCTATGAATTCAACTTGTGATGAGAACTGAGATAAGCAAGAAAATGTGCCCTTAGAAGATTGCTTGAATGAGAAACAAGAAAACGAGGAAACTTTTTATAGCAAAACATTGATGCCTTTCTTTGGCGGAAACACGACAAGGCTTGGTACGAGGACATGGGTCATATGATACTTGGAGAGCATGACCTGCCCTACTTCCCATAAGAGTATCATTTTTCTAAAGCTTACCCTCTTTATAATATGGAAGAATAATGGACGAACTTCAGTTGCGGCGCATCGGCGATTTTCTCCACTGACATCTTCGTAGCTGCTTTTACAAGAAGAGAGCGCTCTCCGAACACGAGTGGATTTTTTTGCATTCGCTAAGACATGACCTTTATTTTGGATAGACATGTATAGTGGTTTTCGGGATGTTACCCTTTTTACAGCACAACTTCAGTGCGTCAATATTTATGAGGCACCTTTCCCACTT
This sequence comes from Ancylostoma caninum, assembly GCA_037903475.1. Classification (NCBI taxonomy): domain Eukaryota; kingdom Metazoa; phylum Nematoda; class Chromadorea; order Rhabditida; family Ancylostomatidae; genus Ancylostoma; species Ancylostoma caninum. Next base: position 6,341 of record JBAJFG010000149.1, read on the forward strand.
AGGCAGTTTTACAAAATTTAAGCCTAAAGGCCTATGTTCTACGAAAACCATACTCCCTGCTGCGCACATTCCGCATACCGATTCATCTTCGACAATGTTCCTCAGGAGCTAATGTGTGAGAATCGAAACAGGAATTTTGGGCCATTTTTAGCCGAATACATGTTACAAATTGACTACGGTATGCAGCCGGAAACGGTCATACACAGAATCCTCTCAAGTTTTGTTCTATAGAGGAGTAATTTGAGAAACTGATTACGAATGTCACCACTGTGCATCACCACTTGATGCCGTGCCATTTTGGACCAGAACTAGCACTAGAGGTCATTCATTTACAATAGGCCTACAATGAAGTTACTACACCGAATACGGTAGGAATAAAGTATAACATTAGTAATTAGGTCATCAACTAAACCATTAGGTCAAAGACTGAGCGCGAATTTTTCAAGCAAACACAGCCGATGAGGTGTCGTCTTCTATAATTCTCTCAGGAAAGTCCTGACACAAATGCTTTTGAGGATACCTAAAGGTAGCAGTGGAAATCATGAATGGGAAATGCCCACATACAAAATCTAGTCATTTGAAAGAACCTTCCGTGGACATTTTCTAAAACAGACAGGGTATTACTACTCAGTAACATCTTGAACGAATTCCGTTTCTTTCGCTATCTCTCCCCAGAACGCCAAATAAGGGGTAGAGTGAAGAAGGTGGCAAAGGAAAGACTCAGGAAACTTCAAATCTACAAAAAAAAACTCGAAAACCAAACTATTTTCAATGAAAGTAATTGGGTTTTCGACAATTGCATGTAAAACCCTTGAAAATATAAAGGACCTCCTCTTCAAAGCAATGTAGCGGCTGTACTTGGGACCGAATAAAAACCTAATAGCTTTGTTACTCTAATTAACAATTCAGGAAACAACTTAAACATCCAGATGTTTGAGAATAAGGAAGGTCTTAAGCTCTGCTTCTCTCTCGTACAGCATTACATTGATCTCTAATGTTGGAACATTCGAATTCCCCACTCATCCGAAATATTCGATATTCGGAAACAAAAATAATCGCCTGCGAATAAATGGAAAATTGGAACGTTAAAACAAAGGAAACCAATACAGTTCTGCATGAAAGAGAAGAAGAGCTTCAAGGCTTTTTCAATGTCGAACATCTGGACATTTAAATTGTTTTCTGAATTGTTAATTAGAGCAACAAAACTATTCGGTTTTTATTCGATCCCAAGTGTAGTAGCGATCATGAATTCTGGCCTATTGCAGCACTTTTCTACTCACTACAGAATCAGCTGGACACAGTCGATCCGACTAGGAGTCAGCTTTTATAATTGTATGTTCCACTCTGGAACTACGCTAACTTCTTACACGCACATTCCTGGAACGTGCCTCCTCGCAGCGCCGGCGCACTGCACCACTGCGAACTTCCAAGAACCGCGCAGTCGGGTCAAGGTCTCTCCCCAGTCGTCTGGCTCGGCGCGATCGATTTGATCAGCCCTTCGGATCGATCAGACCGCTTCCTTGTTATCGATAACTGATTGTTCATGTGGATTTTCTCACGATGCTGCTATACTGTCTGATCCTGCTGCCACTTCTTGTTCTTCATTCAGAGTGAGCGATTTTCTTTATTGAAAACAAGTGGATCCAGTGAAAATTTTAAAGGATTTTTGCCATCTTTGTTTGTAATCGACATAGGATTCAAGCTACATTCTATTACAATACATTCACTACAGACAAGCAGCCATGAATACCTCAAGAAAATTTCAAAAAAAATTGTCCGAGGTGTCAACGCGCCGTATTTACCTTATTAGCAAGGACACCGAGTAAAGGATAACAATTACTTCAAGTTTTCTGGAGATTTTCCATTTGTTTCCATTTATTTCTCATTTCTTCACGTCCTTTTTCATGTCTCCTCTCCTTAACGCTCATGAAGTAAAACTAAGCCTGAATGGAGGGTTCAGGTCTAAAAAAGAGGAATAGGAGCCAATATGAAGTGGAGAATAAAGAAATATATTGATCTGCTCGTAGATTTCGCCGAATTTAAACGCTGTGGAATGTAAAATGAGTAAAATTCCCTGCTGGAGGTGAGGCTACATTCTGCCAAACTCGTTTCCTACTCGTTGACTACTATTTGTTCTTGGTAAAGTGTGTTTAACCGAAGGACATAGTTGCGAAGATATTAGAGAAAGAGAGAACGAGAGGAATGGTGCCAGTTCCGTTCACAAATTTTTCTATTATTCTCGAGTCTAACGAAATCATCCTTGTTGGGAATCCCTTGCTTTTTCTCATTTGAGGGTTCAAAAATTATATTTTGCTTGGCCTCGAACGTGCTGCAGAGCCATTTTGCGATGGAAATTCAGTTCTCGACTTTTATTTTAGTTCGGCTTGTTATCATCGTTATTTGGCCGTCTACTTTTCAAAATTTGACGAGTTTTGCCTTGGGCATTGCTAAATAGATTATACTTCAGAAGTCAGTACCGGGTGGTTTGCTGTAACTAAATTTAAAAGCACACATCTAATCTTCCAACTCATTGACGTGCTATCGTTTCCTGAACTCACTGCAAGAACGAAAACTCTCTGGCAAAATCCACGTGGAGAAAATTTTTCTTCTGAGTTGCCCAGCCACTAATCTTTCTGCATGTCTTAGCGCGGATGTTTCATGTTATATTAATCATGCATAAAAATCTCCGATGGATGCAACAGTTGGCATGGCCGCAAGAGAGAATGAAAACTAATGAAAACACGCAGCTGTACCCGGCAAATGCGCTATTGAGAGCCGTTTGATTTTGAAATTTTGCGCATTTTAACGGCTGCAGCACTCGTAAAAAGCTTGTTTATGTCTATAAGCGGAGGTGCCAGAGATATGAGGGTGATCCCCTCTTTTCCGAGAGTAGGGGGAGAACTGGTGTTTGTAATGTTTTACATGTCTAGATGGTATGGAATGTTCTCTCTGACGGTCAACGAACGAGGCTTTTCAGATGCCACTGCCCGCATATGATGGGGATGAAGATGTCGAAAACGGATGGGCCATCACCGCCGAGCTCACTTCCCGACGGCGACAAGGTTAGTTGGCAGTTCTTTTTTTTTGTTCGTTTTTCCCTCTTTTCCAGTTTTGTTCAAAAATTTACATGCTGGAGAAAATCCTTTATATAAAAGAAGCCGTAAACACCTCTCCTCGTTTTTTCTTTTCCCTCCAGGCCTTCATACTCTCTTCTTTCATTCTACGCTGCATTCCAATACTGTTTCCAATTAGCTTTGAATTTTTCAATCATAGCTGGCATCAAACATGATGAAAAGCATCATGAAAACCCAGATAAAGTCACCATGACGGCGATTCCAGCACAAGCAGCGCGGTCGCGCTGCGTGTCCTGTCCGCAAAGAAAGCACCGCTTTCGATGCTCAGTGTGCGAACAAATTATTATGTTTTACTTAGTCGATGACCTATGTAAGAGGTATACTAGTACTTCTCCCGGGGAAATAGTTTAAAAAGGGAGGAAGAATTCGGTCTAATTCATAAACTTGACAAATTTGACATTTGAAATTCATCCCACCCGTTTTCCCGGCCCAACAAATCTTGGAGACCAAGTTTGAGCATAATAAACACGGTGGGATACTCAGCATCCAGGCTCGATTTCGCTTTCTTCACATCTCTAGAAAGGCATTGTATCTACAATACAAAATAACTAGTCAATGGTATGATTATTTTATTGAAGTGAGGGTACGTAAGTATGTATGACTTTAATGGAGTTAAAGGTCTTAGTACAGAGACGTGCAGCCTGTGAAATTATGGATATTCAGTCATGGCTGTCTAACATAACGCAGACAACCGCACGCAATCTTTCTGTTGGATAATGGAGGACAAATTACTTAAATGCAATAAAACTAAAAGCGCCATCCCTGGAAGCCCATTTTGTGATGCTAGCACATTAACGATTAAGCCAACCTTCGATGAAAACAGAATGCAGGAACGCATTACGTGTTGAATTTCACCCACTGCAGTTAAGTGGATAGGAAAGCAAAGAAAGCTGAGGGCTTTTCCGGACATCAAACATAGTAGCCACAAAAACTGCCTATTTACAGTAGCAAGAGTGGGTATAACGATGAGATCTCATGAAAGAAAAGACGGCATATATGCTAAGGGGCCGTATATGTGACAGCAAATGAGCAGGAGTTATAAGCAACGGAAGTCTTATTGCACACGAAGCTATTTCTGTGGAAATTGCACCATATATTTCTTTTATTGCATTTATTCATTATGAAGAATGTACGCAATTGTTGTGCCTCTGCAAAGGTATTTACGCTTGCACAGCTGCAAACGCCGCTGGAGCTAACTTCCAAACGGGGATTCCCAATTTGGATCTAACCTGAAGCAAAAACTCGAGATAAGTCGAAAAACGCGCATCGCACTCAAATTTGGACCATCCCGTAGAATCCTCCTCGAGACTTACACGAATTTTGCCACAGACAAAAACTTGGGGAAAACGCGCAACCTATGCTCAGCTGGAGAACGCCGGCTAATATTACTAGCCCTGAGGGTGCAGCCTTCAGACTTCATCTCTCTCGTTGAAGATTCGCCCACCAACGTAGTGTGTCACGTCTTCAATATATCAAAAAAAAATGAAATTCAACCCGGACTTCGTCCAATATATTCTATGTTGTGCTATCGTAAAACCTGGGCATTTTGTAGATAATATTTCTTGACTTGCTTCGCCACACAGGTTGTTACAGACACTACTTTCATGACATTTCTTTTCGACACTGCTGAAACAAATAAAAAGTTGGCAAGCAAATAAGAGTGTCGTAACAACCAGACTTCGGCAGCAACTTTACCCAAGGGAAGCGGGACTTCGTAAAGATAAAGTGAGCAAAGGAGACTTCGTAGTTGGGACTTGTCGAATAACCATCCACTCCTTTGCAGCTAAGAGTGAAGAAGAGAGACTGAACGAAGAATTTTTTCTACTGCTTCTGTAAAATCTGTGTGAAATAAGAACAGAATTGAAGCTTGTTTAAGAAATACACTTGAAAAGGTTTCTAGCGGTAACTACAGCATTGTTGTTACTGAAAGAATACTGATCAAACTTTGAGATAAGATTAGAGATACCACTCTTCCTTCAATTGCCAAAGGAAATTGGAATCAACTGATTTTGGCAAGAGTTTGTAGGGTTATCATGCGAAAATCTTGCTAGGAGCACTGTTTTCAGCGCTTGTAAAAGGACAGGTTCTGCCCAGATCTTGCTGAGACCATGCATATGGCTGCAACTGGCAGCGTTCTATTTAAATCCGAAAGAGAATTGGATTCAATTGATTTTGATAGGAGTTACAGCTGAAAAAGTTCCTAGCAGTACCCACAGTATCGTTGGTACTGAACGAATCCTACCCAAACTTTAGAAACAGATTTCTGTCACTACTCTCTCGCCAACCGCTAGAGGGAAATAGAATTATTTGATTTTGAGAGGAGATATTGCTTTGGAATTCTCTGAACCCTAATATTACCTCAAAAGTTAGGGTTCAGCACCGGTCCAAAGAATTTTCATCAAATAACTTTTCCAAAAATCAATTATTTCAATTTCTGCTAGAGCGGTTAGCTTTAGGAGAGGAAGCTCGTTTCAATGAATATGAAAGCTGCCAGCACCACTCCGACAAAACTTCCTCAAATAACTTTTTCCAAAAGCAAATATTTCCAATTTCGCTTACACTGTTGTCTTCAGAAAGTATTGGTCTATCAAAGTAATGGCAAAAACCTGCGCAATCTCCACCCTCTTTCAAATTTTAACCGGAAATTTAAAAATTATAACATGGTGCTGCCATGTTGACGTGCTCCACGGCCATTGCACTTGTTAGCACTCGTTAACTCGTGTGGACACGCCGATGAGCATTATAAAAATGAAACTACTGTTCTTCGCACAAACTTGTTTTAACTTGTTTGTTTACAAGGGGGCTTCGTAGATTTTTGGCTAGGTCAAAGGGGACTTCGTAATTTTTTCTGCTCGAGCTAAGCTTGTGCCGAACTCTGGTAACAACCTGTGTGGCGAAGCAAGTCAACCCGGGTTATCATACTGCTCCTATAAACTATTATATGAACGGATCGGAACTAATTTCCTCATTCAACTGTACTTACAACCATCAAATAAGGAGACGTGGAAGAAGACTAGAATTGATATGGAATAAATATCTAGAAATAGGAGGAAATACGTAGAATAAGTGAGGATTTAAATCAAGTTTGCGAATGAAGCATCCCTGGTAGTTGTTCTCAAAGAGGCCAGAATATGTACACGGTTTAGAAATCCAACATCAATTTCACAACAACCTTACATTTGCGAGTTCTAACTTCAAATTGACGGTGAGCGGGAAGAGAAAAACAAAGCAGAAAATTTTACTGCTCTGAAGACCACAATCCAGACGCGTACGTTAGAAAAACACCTAGAAACATTTGTTTCTGTGGTTTTCACGAATAGAACAGTTCATCAATAGTCTGAGGTGATTGAGATCATTTGAAAAGGCTCTAGATTGCTCTTCTAAACGTCCAAAACGACATGGGGACTAAAGTTGGTGCCTGTGTGATAAGTGCCTGTAGACGATCGTTCTGTACCTACCATAGGGCGTAAGTAAAACGAGGAAAATCGAATGAAAGCCTAGGGAAAATTAATGGAAATAGAATTAATCGCCAGACATCAATGGTCTAGTGTTTTGCACTTCTGAGTAGTTCGAGGGTTAGATTCGCTTTTTTTAATTCTTATAGTTTCTAAAGTAGAGTATTGAGGGGGCAGCAGCAAAATTAGCAATTCTTTAAGTACCCTTTCGTAACTGGATACGCAGTCTTTTTTTTCGTAGCTCCAACTTTGATGACGTTGCACGATGAACAAGCTAGACCTCCTCGAGTTTCTTTTCACCTAATTACTTCAAGGAAATATCCAAGATCTATTCTTTTTTCATAGTTCAATTTTCTGTGTTGCTCGAGAAAGATCAAGCAACGACGTAAGACCGCCCCGGAGTTCTTAGCAGGCATTTCAGAGCTAAATGGGAGCACTAAGTATTCATCATCTCAATGGGAAACACGAATGGTGCACGTGTGCTGCTGCAAAGAACGGAAGCGGTGCACTCCAGAAGCACGTGCACAGTAGATTACTGACATATATCCATCGGTAATAAAAACGGGATTCATAAGTAATAGGAGGGATCACTGTCAATAATATTTGAGCTTTGCACGATTAAGGTAGATCTTCACAATTTAGAAGTAATTTTCAATGGTGTTTTGCGAAACTTCACGGACTTTCCAAAACCTCCTAAAAATTGACTTCCTGATTCAGTTGAAATTCATAGGAAGCAAGTGATACCTTGTTTGATTGTACGAATGTCACAAAAAAATCGAATTTTGTCTTCATTATTTGGCAAGAATCACAAACGATATCACATTATCAAACTTACCAGTGGCGGAACTCATGAAAGCTCTCAGGAAAATTGTGACCAGAGTTCGGCACAAGCTTAGCTCGAGCAGAAAAAATTACGAAGCCCCCTTTGACCTAGCCAAGAATCTACGAAGCCCCTAATGTAAACAGGCTAGAACAAGTTTTTGCGAAGGACCTTGGTTTTTTTTTGTTTTCAATGCAGATCGACATGTCCACACGAGTTACCAAGTGTTAACAAGTACATTGGCGGTGGCACCGTCATATAATTATTGAATTTCCAGCTAAAATTTGAGAAGGTATGGAGATTTTGGAGGCCTCTGCCACTAATTTGATAGAGCAATATTTCTTGAATACAACAGTGCGAATGAAATTGGAAATAATTGATTTTGGAAGAAGTCATTTGAAGAAATTGTGTGCAAGCGATGTTGAAGACTGTTTTTTAGCTATTTTTTTTCAGCTGCAACTGAATAAACTAGGCAACTTTATCACTCACTGGAACGAGCAGCCTCTCCTCTAGCTAACCGCTTCAGTACAATTGGAAATATTTGATTTTAGAGAAAGTTGTTTGACGAAAATTCTCTGGGCCGGTGCTGAACCCTAACTTTTAGGGTAAATTAAGGGTTTAGAGAATTCCTGAGCAATATCCCCTTTCAAAATCAAATAATTCCAATTTCCTCTGGCAGTTGGCAGAAGAGTTGTAATCGAAATCTCACCACAAATTTTGAACAGGATCCATTCAGTACCAACGGTGCTGTGGGTACTGCGAGGTACTTTTTTACCTATAACTCCTAGCAAAATCAACTGAATCCAATTCATTTCTGGATTTAGATAGAGCATTTCCAGTTGCAGCTATGTGCCCATTTCCAGCCCTATCCGTACAGAACCTGTCCTTTTATGAGTGCTGACAGCAGTGCTGTAGGCAGAATTTTCACATGATGACCGGTCAAACTCGTTTCAAAATCAAACAATTCCAATTTCCTCTGGCAGTTGGTGCTAGAGTCGTACTCGTAATCTTACTACGAAGTTCGAGCAGGATCCGTTCAGTACCAACAGTGCTGCGAGTACTGTAAGTACTCTTTCAGGTGTAACTCCTACCAAAATCAATCCTCTTATATAAATCATGGTAGTGCAACATTGAATTAAATTATTTTTCAGAGTAAGATAGTACATTGTCATTTGCAGTCATGTACCAGTTTCCAGAAATATCCGTGCAGAACCTGTCCTTTTGCAAGCGCTGGAAGCAGTGCTTTTGGCAGAATTTTCGCATGTTAACCCTACAAACTCTTGCCAAGATCAATTGGATCTAATTTCCTACGACAGTAAGAGTAGTAGCATTTGTAGTCTTACTGTGAAATTTGAGCAGGATCCGTTCAGTACCAACGATGCTGTGGTACGGCTGGGTACTTTTTTAAGTGTAATTTCTAAAACAAATATTGACTTTACTCTTATTTAAGTGAGAATTAATAGAATTAATGAAAGAAAAATTCTTAGGTTCAATCTTCGTTCTTTGCTCTTATTTCCAAAGAAGTGGATGATTATTCAACCAAGGTTCAAGTCCCAGGTACGAAGTCCCTTTTGCTGACCTCATCGCTTACGAAGCCCCGCTTGTCTTGAGTCAAGTCTTTGCCGAAGTCTGATTGTGACCTACCCGCTTTTCCAAAGTAGATGATATTTACTGGCAGAAACGGATATATTTAATCGAAGGGACTTGTCCTCAGCAGCGATACTACGTACGATAAAGATAGCGTTCTATATCGCATTTTTTGCAAGGAAGTTCGTCCAATTTGGAGCGGCAAGAAGAGTGCAATTTCCTGGAAACGTTGATGAATCCTACCACAGGGAAGGATGCCTTTTTCTATCCTGTCATTCATAACGATTGGATACGATCATCTACAGTTTACGGCGCTGATCTAGAATCGTTTCCCTATCTGCTGAGAATTCCTCTCCCCAATTTCAATACTTCTCACTGTAGCATCATCCCTGTGATGAGCAATTTCTTCATTTTTTTTGCCCTGATATTGGCATCATAATTTTACTCTTGTGCTGCTTTCGGGGTGTTTCTTGTCACCATCACCCTTAAGCAAACTAAATCGGACACTTTCGCGTGATATGGACGCTAGAAACTCATTTTAGGTGGGTGTTTTCAACTTAAAATCAAAGTTCTATGTTTTGTAGTTCCGTGTCGATTCTTGTCCTTGGGAAAAACCGGATATTCACTTACTCGATGAGTATAATAAGCACAGTCATGAGTTTTTTATTTGCCTTGCCTAGGGAAACTAGGTATTAGAGATTCGTGAAATGACGCAATTCAATTTTTTTTCTTGCAAAGCCTACGCCCTCTTTCTTTTTAACTCATGGTTTTTTTTTCTGGGTTCGGTGCTGTCTGTACAACGCTTGTTCTGCCGCATAATAAATAAAATAAACACATGGTCTACTAGATGAAGATTGTTGGGTGTTTTGCAGGTTTCCTACAAAGTACGACAGCTGACAAAGGAAAAAAAAAACAAAGGAAAGAGGGAAAAGCTGCAGGGCTAGCACATATCAGAAAAAACATTTGGTTGGTGCAGAAAAGTACAATAGGCCTATGTGAATGGAGTTACGCTTTGGCACTATTCAATTTTGCCACGGGATAATTGGAAAAATGCATAAGCGGTCGTATGACTGCTGCAAATTGTTTTACTCCGTATTTTTTATTGTATTTTTTACTATCGATTTACTACGTTCTGTCAACCCTATTTTCTTGAGATATGGCGGAAAAAACAGAAGGAGAGAAGAAGAGCGGTTTTCTGCCAGAGTCTAAAACGATAAGAAATGCCGTGGAGAAAATCTGCAACATCAAGAACGCATCCGACTCGAAGACTGTAACGCAAACACTATGTCGCACAGGGTGGCCCGGAAAATTTCAGAAAGGAAATGAGAGGGTTGAAAATAAGGAGAAATGAAACTCATCGGCAATTTGAAGCTCAGAGCGACGAGCTGAATAATCTTCGGAGTTGGACCTCTAACAACTACAAGGGAAATTTTTGAAGAAAAATCACCGTCTGTTATTCGAGCCTTGTCTCCTTAGTTTTCCCCGTATATTGCGCTCTTGTCTAATATCCTATAAATCAATGGAGTAACCATGATAAAAACAGAGAAGGAGGGAAGAAAATGGAAGAAATAAACTGTCCATTTCATTCACATCTTTAGTTGAAGCAAAGGCAAAAGAAAATAACAACTTCCTCCGCGATTGCTAAGCGAGGAAGTAACACTTTTTTTATATTCCAATAGAAATATGTTGAAGTAACTCCAGCAGAGAAGCATGGACAGAAAATACCTCTGCGAGTCTTTACACAAGGCTGCGGACATTGCTGATGATATGCTCTGGATGAAGCGATTCGGATGGCCTTAGCATATGGGCGCATGCATTTATGAGGAGCAAATTCAGTGGTCTTGCATTCCGGTACCAAAGATCCAAAATCGAAAAAGTCGTCCCTCCACCTATGATCTACTCGGAAAAAAGAGACCAGCGCCCTACGGGAACACATGCGTTCCATACGAGAACACATGGTTTCCAGGGATCATTTAAACACAGTGTCTCAGTTGAAGAACGACGTCAGCTGAATGGCTGACGTCGTTCTTCAACCAGATCATCGCAGAGGAGAAGACCCCTGTGGATTGGCAGAAGAGTACCACAATCCCGATCTGGAAGAGGAAAGGCAACCCTGCGGATTGCTCAAACTATCGGCCAATACGTCTACTGTCTCACAGTATGAAGATATTCGAACGCATCATCGACCGCCGAATACGCGACATCATCCGAGTTACCGCGAACCAGTGTGGATTCGTAGCCAACTGCGGAACTACGGATGCAATTCATGCGGCTCGACTGATGATCGAGAAACATCGAGAGAAGCAGAAACCACTGCATCTAGCATTCCTCGATCTGGAGAAAGCCTTCGATCGCGTGCCACATGAAGTCATCTGGTACGCGCTGTGGTGGCACGGCATTCCAGAGGAGCTCATCGAGTGGGTTAGGATTCTCTACGCGGACCCGAGGAGTCGAGTGCAGGCGGCGGCGGGCACGTCAGCGGAATTTCCCATCTCCGTAGGTGTACATCAAGGATCAGCCCTCTCACCGCTTCTCTTCATCGTCGTCATGGACGCTGTTACGAGAGACCTCCAGAGACCGATGCCATGGACTCTGCTGTACGCAGACGACGTCATGCTCGCATCTGAACAAAAGGAGGACCTTGAACGACAGACACAGGCCTGGAGCGAACGTCTAGCGCGGTTCGGTCTTCGGCTCAATGTCAAAAAGACTGAGTATATGACGACAGATATGAATGAGCCCGCCACCATTCAGGTTGACGGCAATGATCTTCCGAAAACCGACTACTTCAAGTACCTCGGCTCAACACTCTCAGCCGATGGCAGCCTAGCCCATGAAGTCGTCAGTCGCGTCAACGCTGCATGGCTGAAGTGGCGCTCATTGACGGGAGTGCTGTGCGACAAGAACATCCCGGATCGCTTCAAGTCGAAGGTGTATCGAGCAGTTGTTAGACCCGTCGCACTGTATGGTGCAGAATGCTGGCCGGCCACCAAGGAAGTGGAACGCCGCCTGGGTGTAATGGAGATGAAGATGTTACGATGGATGGCTGGTATCACGCGTGTAGACCGCATACGCAATGAAAAGATCCGAGAGCGGTTCGGCATCGCCACGATTGCTGACAAGCTCCGCGAAACCCGCATGAGATGGTACGGCCACGTACTGCGCGCCAACAAAGACACCGTCTGCAAAGTAGGCCTCGATCTCAAAGTACCAGGAAAGCGACCAAAAGGACGGCCGAAGCAACGGTGGCTTGACACACTGCATGCGGATCTGAAGCATGTGGGCGCCCACCCAGACCAGGCTCACGATAGAGCTAAATGGCGTCAGAAGATCAGAAAAGCGGACCCCGCCAACGAACGGGACAAACGCTAAAGAAGAAGAAGATTTAAACACAGTGTCTCACCTCAGACTACATACGTGTTGGCAACGTCACCTGATAATATTTGGCTGAAAATCTCGGAATTCTGCGGTGAGACACCGACTTCAACTCCGTTTGTACTTCCAGCACCATTGCCTTCGAGAAGTCAGTGCTGCTAGGGATCCAAACAATGAACGAGGTTTTAGCCTCAATAATGTATTGGAACAAATCTAGGATGTGGGCATACCTGGAACGTACAGTGGACGTCAATGGCGGTGGCCCATCTGCGGCCTCGAGAAGTACGCCACGCAACCGCACCGCGTGCGTCACCAAAGATGTTTTCTGCTGCTGTTATGCTATATCTAGCAGCTTTTCTACCCGATTTTCAGGATTTTTGACCAAAATCGGGAAAAAAGCGACTAGAAGTAGCATCCCGGCAGCAGACGACACTGATCTCGGCGCGCGCAGCGCGATCGCGTTGCGCCCTTCTCGAGGCCGCAGATGGGCTACCGCCATTGACATCCACTGCATTTCCTCGAACGGCACCGTAGTTACCGCCTTCTAAATTAGCCTACTTTCATAATTTTATGAAATCATTGTGTTCTATAGAATATAAATCATCTTTCGAATGGTGACAAGCCTAAGTAAACCATCCTCATTTGTACAGAAATGTTGAGTCTTTCTCAAACTTCGTTAATGTCATTCCTACAGAGGGACAGAATATCTGCAAGTGCTATAAATGCAGTAAAAGGTAGGATTTGAGCAAGTGTGCCAAGATTTTGGCAATTTAATAAATGAATGAATAAATAAGTGAATAAATGTTTATCCATTCACGACCGCAGCATTTTTCTAGTTCCTCAAGCTGTATGAAGCTCTGATTTTCTTCTTTCTTTGATAATTTCCTTGATTTGTAACATTGCTTACTTTCACCTTCTTGATCTCTAGGTGCTACTGACTAGGTACTCTAGATAACCCAAAACAAAACATGCTGAATCCCAAGAATGAGTCAAATCCTATAGCATGCGAGGAAAAGGCCTGGCTTAGCAGTGAAGAGCGTTGTCAAGAGTCCTACGTCGAGTCGAGAGTCAAAAGTCCTACGCACTTCGACGTACATAGCAGATTCATTATGTGACTCTGTGGCCCCAAATAGGGCGCTCGGCCAGGATTCACAACTGCAATTTCGGATATAGTTCGCAAGAGACTGTATTACGCGGAACAGTTTTCATAGCAATTGTACCATCGTATAACACTGCAACTCCTTAACTTTGTACGTCCTGATACCGTTAAATGAACGAGGAATCTCAACAATTATTCTGACATATGCACACATTGAAAGAATGGTAATTCAATTGCAATCCCTAAGGAGAAGTACATGAAAGTCACGTTGCAAGAAACAGACGAAGATTTGAAACATACATTTCTAGGGCTGGGACTTTGATGAGCCTTCGGGAGCGCCTGGAGCTGTCCCTCCGGAGTACTTTATTCAGACAACTTTCGTCCATCGCAGTGAAAACAGTGAGTTCATTTACATTTTACGCTGAGAGTAGCATATTCCGTTACATGCAAATAAAGCAGTGAATGAAGGAGATTTATCGAGGGTACTCAGTTTACGTCAGAAACTTTCTCAATTTTTTTCACTTCACTCCCAATGCTACTGGACTTTCTTTTACAGAACAACAAAAAGACTTCGCCAACTTGGTGCTCACAAAACTCGGCGAGCTGCGACAGCGGCTGAAGCAACAAGCTCGCATGACGATTGACAATGAAGTGGTGAGCTTACAGCGCTTCTGGGGCTCGATATTGGACATAATCCACGCATTGCTCAGCCTTCCCTTCCCTGAATTCGGCTACTTTCATCCAGTTTTCCCTATTACTGTGTTTTTTTTTTCATTTGGAGTAGATTCTTCATCAAGCGATCTATAAAAAATCCTGGTAAGTTTTATCGTTGTATATTGTTGTTGCTCAGAAGTCGGGAGGTTGCCACAATATTTTAATCATTCGATCGGCGCATGCACGCACTCGAGAAACTTTTTTAAAAAAACTGAAAAAAAACCGAAAGTCGGGAGTGTTAGTTCATCACTAACATATTTTTCAAGATTGAACTGTCCTGTAGATGTACTTTTTTGCATGTTTTTCCGGATCGCCGTAGTATTTCTTGCGCTTTTTTGCCCACAAATTATTGTATTCTAGAAAGTTATCCCGGTCATATCCATGTATTTCGAGGAAGAAGTTGATTAATTTCGGAGTTCCACTACCTTAATATAACACTTTCCCTCTAGCATCTAAGAATTTTCAGTAAGTTCATGATCTAATATCGACCCACTGCTGCTCAATAAACATTTTAAAATTATGACCTAATGTTAAGAAGTGACTCGTTAGAGACTGGGCCTTGCATACACTGAGATACTTCATGATTTACAATTACTTCTACAAAAATAGTAAATAAAGGATTAATACCCCTTAAGATTTCTTGCGTCGAAGACTCAGAGCACTACCGCTGTGGAGACTACCAACCAGAGGGCAGCTATCATTACCTGGTGATCGAAGATTCGTGAGTAACATCTAGTGAAGCCACTTTTGGGAAAAAAACCCTAGAATTCTTAATTTTACCTCCATCACAGAGCGAAAGGAGCGGCAGTGTACTCTCTGGAACGGAAACTGAATGAGAAAAATCCAGGCGCGACAGAAATGGCTATTTTGGAGTGAGTTTTGTTACCCAAGAAGGGATACGCTAGGGTTACCTAAGATTACTTCTTATATTTGAATTTAGCGCGCTGTCACGCCACTCTCCACACTCTCTTACTCTCTATGCATCTCCAGAAGCAGACAAAGAGGTAGGGTTTGTGAGAGCGCTATCGGCCAAGGAACTGCAGACGATCAGCAAGCCGCCGCCGGTCGAGATGGAGCTATTCAGCCCTACAGAGCTGGATCTGATTGACACAGATTTGCTGGAATTTAGGTGCGATTCCTATGCAAAATCATGGCTAATCACATAAAATGAGGTATTCTAGGAATGGAGAAGATTTGGATGCTGTGGAGCACAATTTGGTCTCCTATGCGAGCGAGAAGCAGTTCAACGACGCTCTGAATGCGAACAAAGAGCTCTTTGTGCTCTTCTGGAGTCATGGTACGTCATCAACAACTGACTAGGGCCTAAGTGCATCATTGGAAAGACGGGTAATCTCATGAGCATAAGTATGATTCCTTAGCAGTTGGGTATAGAAGACATAAAGCATAGGTAAACATATTGATGGGCTGCAGGTAAAAAATAAATTTGAGTACGTTGACACGTTTACCATGGTATTCTGGGTATTCTTAATGATGTTTCCGAACTTGAGATGCCACGAATTTGAAAAGAAAAGCCAACCTCTGAATAACATCCCATCACATGTTCACGAACATAAAAACTTAAATTCTTTTAGTTTAGCTTGACCATTCTCTAACTATCGACGACTCCCAAAAATACAACTCACAATAATTGCAGTTCACACTGTAAGCCTACATGCGTTCAACTTATGGGCCAGAACATCGAAAAAAGCCAACTTCGGAAAGGGTGAGTGCCCCTTAACCACGCACTTCGTGGTTCATTTCATCACCATTGAAATGCGTAGGCTCTTATTGGCGGAAAATGGTTTCCATGTTGCAACCAGCACTGCATGTTACACTCTGGACCGAATAAAAATCGAATAATTTTGTCACTTCAATTACCAATTCAGGAAACAATCTAAACATCCAGGTGTTTGAGATTGAGAAAGCTCTGAAGCCTTTCTTCTCTTCCGTACAGTACCGTATTAGCCACCAATGTTGGGACATTCGAATTTTCCATTTATTCGAAGTATTCGATACTCGAAAGCAAAAATGTACGATTTTGAATAATAAAAATGCGCCACCATTAGAGACCAATTCAGCCCCGTCTGAGGGAGGAGAAGAGCTTTAGGGTTTTCCTATACTAGAAATATCTGGATACTTGAATTGTTTCCTGAATTGGTAACTGAATCAACAAAATTATTCTATTTTTATTCGGTCCAATGTATACTGCATATTAATGAAATAGTGCTGTGTAGAACTGAAGTTTCCTACACTTAATGCTTTCACACTGATTTTTTGAACTTGAAAATTTTTCCAATTTCACTGGCTTTTATCATTTTATCGAGTCGCCTTAGTTGCAAAGAAGATCACTGAGAAATATCACTCTCAGTGATCACACAAACACTTCCCGCTTGTGATCTTTGCCTTCTAGAAGCCTCCCATTTAGATGTCATCTTGGCGCACGTTGAATGTCACAAGCATGCAGATTTCTGTCACGGACTGACTCGGAAGGACTTCCACACCGTTGTCGCATACCGGTGAGTTCATCATCATATCGCTTTCCTGAAGCCTCCTCCTCCGCCCATGAAAATGGGTTGCCAGATTTTCCGAGAATGCCTTATAAAATATTCAAAAATTGGTGTTAGCTCATCCTTATTTCTGTATCCTTTTTTTGAATACCTACTTCCAATTATTTTATGCTCTAGTGAATAATTTTTTTATAAATTTCTTCTATAAATTCTTGAAATGCCAGTCTGCAACTGGCAAAGTCTCAATCTTTTCCTCTCCACCCCCCCCCCCCCTCCCCCCATCGATTGTCCATTCCTTGGCTCGCCACTTATATGTTGACCCTTTGGAATCTAAATACTAGGAGTACTCGGCTCTTCCTCACTGACTAGATACCCAAGACACCTATGAAATCACTTTAGCTTTAAGAAACTACTATAAATCATGTGAACATCTGATGATTACGCTCCCTTTCCAGGGACGGACAAAATATCGGGTCAACGTACTACATGAGAGACGAAGACTTCTATCTGCAGTGGATGTATTTGTGGGTAATTCCTCATTTATCTGAATTTTGCCATCATCAGCTCTTTTGTTTAGGTCTGTCCTCAGTTTTTTTTTCTTTTAATTTCATTTCCAGAATGCTCTCTGGACCTCTTATTGAGCTCCGCAATGATGAGGACGTAAAGAACGCTAAGAAGGGTGAGTGTCATCCAGAGATGTCTAGGTGTGTAAAGCGATGAGTTGTTATCATTTGTGCTAATATTGCTCTTTTTTTCACGAATTTTAACAACGATCTGGATTTTTCATCATTTTTAGACGAAATGAAAATTTCCGTTTGCAAGGATCAGTGTCTGTGTTCCAAACGAAAAAAAAAAACTAGGAAACTTTTCCTAGTAATTGAAATACATTTATGGATACAAAGCTTCTGGTCAAAATATGAATGTTCATGGAATGATCGTTACGTTCCAACGCCTTGCTCTGGCATTCATCTCTTTGGGAATTTTGCTGCTATCGCTCACACGGTCGGAGAATGGCTTGATCCTTCCCCCCTGGCCAACACACCCATCCATCCCCGGGTCCGATAAATTAGGTAACCAGAGAAGTTTGGGACGATGAAGTACTTGGTACAGTTGCCCTCGCATTTCATCGTATTGGGCACATACACATTCAGTATGACGTCTTCGATTGCAAGAATTCTATGCTGAGTTTCAAAATAGCCTTTGTATAAGCTAACCGTGATATTCTTCACATTTTTCTGGAAATTCCTAGAATTATCCGTGGATCTTTTTCTTCTTCTGAATGAAATCCTCAGCAACACCCACAAGAAACCGCCAATGATTGATTAACTGTTAAGGTATGATGTTCGGCTCCGTTCCACACCCAGTGACCATTGGGACCTTCCCAGATCGTGACTGCACCGCATATCAGCACTTTTCCATATCTGCTGATCGATTCCATGGCCGTTACTTCATGGCTGTTCGGATTGAGATTAAACCAGGGTAATTTATGAATCCTGAATCTATTGAGAAACCTCAGCGAAACTTGAATAATTTCACTAATTCCCGCTTATCAACTTGCTGACAAATCCTAGAAGTCCAGTGTGGTGCTGAACTTTTCAGCCAATCCAATTCTTTCCATTTGATTTTTCATCGCGTATTCAAGCCAGTTTACTTGAATAGTTGCACAGGATACACCTCGAAGAGTCTCCTTGTATGTACATCGTACGTTTCGCATAAGTCTCTGGATCTCAAGGTAAATTCCTGCCAAAATTCACATAGTTTGAGCATTTTCGAAGCGGTGCAATAGGACTTCGCCTAAATATTGTGTGAATTTTGAGCTAATTTGAATACGTGTTCCTTTCTAAATTTTCGATGAATTGCGCTTATTTCAACTGTACATTCCTAAGTCCTTTTACAAATTATGGAGAAGGTGACGGTATGGAATTAACAGTTCTGGGATGAGCATGGAATGTTCCACGGCCTTCATGTGCTCTTTGTTACTATCATATAATACTTGTGCTTACACGAATCTTAAAGCTGTTAAGTGAAACGACCTCATTCGATGAGGTCCGTCACATGCATGTGCAGTACCTTATTCGAATTGCACTCTGTTAGTCAAGGGGACCTGGCGGACTTTTCAAAACATGGATTTTCAGGAGCACTCCAACAGTATCCACATATCGACCGTTTGAGAAGCAGCGACGGCGCGACTATGAAGGGAAATTCGACCCGGCTTCACTCATGGGCTTCATATCCACAGCTTCTTTTCCCAGTGTGGTAAGCTGCAGTATTTTGCCTGAAACCTTGGGAAATCACACATTCTCAGAATGTTTATTGCTTTCCGTTCCACAAATAATCAACCAGATCACTCAGTTCACATATTCTTCAATTATTGAAATTGTGACTAGAATTACTATTTTACTGTAGGTATTTGTTGCTTGGACAGTTATTCATGTCTTCTTGAATAAATAAATAAATAAAAACAAATAAATAATTAGGCAAAAAAAATCGGTCTTAAATTAAATTGACCTGCTACTCTGCCACAATTTGCTCGTACTCTTTCAGGTTGACATCACCAATGGATTCACCACAAACTTGCTTTTCCGACAGCATCGCAAAATTGCGATTCTAGTTGCTTCATCATCATTCAGTAACGCATCCTATGTCAGCTTAGCTTCAAGAAAAGACGCTAGGAAGTTCGCTGTCTTCACATACCTTAACAGGTTTGTCACACTCCCTTACTAATTTTCAAACAAGCATAAAATTATCCCTGAATTCCTAGCAGCTGAAAGGAAGCCGCGCGACAGGTATGAAATATATTCATTCTAGCTTTTTTATGTAAAAGTAGATCAAAGCTTCAAATAGAAGCTTTTACGGATAATGTTAGTGTGCAAGCTGCATATCCCTCCTCGGCTTCCCGCCCTCTCACCCCGACAATAACACACCGATGCGAATTCGCAACTTTTCAAAGCTTGGAAAACCCGTTTCATGCTCCCCTGGTATCAATTCCCCAGACCCACGGAGGGATGGATGAGTTGGTTATCCAGGGCGTCATCGAACCATCGACATTTATTAATTTCAGAACACAACTTGGGCGTTCAGTTCTTCCCTGCAAGCGTCTCCACCTAGTGTTTGAATCATGGAGATGAGGATGATTTGTGTAACATCCACGAGCTGCGCTCGTCATCCGAGAGCGGTTCCTTAGCACACCGGGACTTTGCTAAAGTCTTGTAGGATCTGACAGCCGTCTTTCCATCCTTAGCTAGAAGAGGTGTTGCGTGCCAAAAAAAATTACGCGGTCATTCCTCAACACCAAAAGCTCGTAGGCTCGGATTGGGTCTATAGGTAATCTTTCATACATGGGTATAAGTACCCATAGGTATCGGCTTGGTGTGGACAACGTCGAGTATAGGTGAACATGGTGGGTTCAACGTAAAGGATACATTAATACGTGCACCATGGGTAATCTCAATGAAGCATTCGGCCCGTGGAGCTGCTTCCTCCGCCAACTACGGCTGTGATCATCCTCGTTCGAGTTTTAGCTCCACGGTTCGCATCCATGAGCCATAATCGATGGGGTTAAGTGATGTTGACGTGCTGGTTTTCACACATTTCAACACATACCACGTCTAAGCTAACTAGCACGTTGCTACGGAGCAGAACTGTTAAAGCACGTTAGAATCCGTGTGTCAGAATGTGTCGGAACAAGCGTGTCATCGTAATATCAACGCTTCGCGTCGGTACTGCTCGGCGGTTGCAGGAAGGAGCTAGCGAGAGTAACAAGGTATGGTAAAGAGGGGAACAGAGTAAACGTATCGACTTAACGCATTATGATGGCTGGGAGCATAAGTGCTGCTCAAAACCACTACAGGGTGCGTATTAAATACCGGGACAAGGTTTTTACCTCGTAATTCCTATCAAAATCAACAAAACCTGGAGTTTTTTAAAGATTCCTTTATTCCTCTTCAGTTGAAGCGAAATACATGGGAATTACTCAATATGTCCTCCTTTTGCCTTGATCACTGCCTTCAAACGCTTCGGGTAGAATTCTACGGCTGCCCGCAGCGTTTCCTGGGAGATTTCTTCCCAAGCCTTCTTGAGAGAGACAAGCCTTCTCCTTGAAAACGGCCCAGATGGAGTAGTCCAGACGCTAAGATCGGGGAAGTTCGCCGGCCATTCATTCGCATCGATGAATTCGGGCAGGTTCTCGCGACACCACTTCTGCACCTTCTTGGACTTGTGAGCCGGCGCTCCATCTTGCTGGAGTCCCGCTATTTCATAAGCAACCTGTAGTTGCCGATACTCACTATTTCTTCTTGCCTTCCAGAGTGATAGGCAAGGCGTTTGCGGGGGCTTTTGGAACAGAAACTATGGGATTAATGTCAATTTGCTTTTGCCAGTGGTGCTGTTGGCTAGCCATCGCTTAGGGATTCGATTCGGTCACGGTTCGAACTGTCATGGTTCGTTCCACTAGGAAATATAGTTGGAGAGAGATCAGTGAAGAAAGAAAGCAGTGAAGTGTGCAGCAACTGGAGAGACAGCAAGAGAAGCGCACTGTGTGCAAAATATTCAACTATAGTTTGGAATACTTCATTAGGAGCCGTCACAATGCTCCATTCTAGAACAAGCATATAGGAGAGTCTTCCTTTCCAGCAGCATCAAATTATTTTGTGATCCAGCGAAGTAATAAATAGACCGGAGACAAACATGCATTTTCCTAAGCATTCTTCTAAATCTCATCTGTTCTAAGGCAATATTGTCGGAAGTATTGCTTATGCCATTCGTTGGTCTTCCAGGAACCAAGAGATTGTCAATGACGTGATGAAGCAGTTTAACCTCCCATCAGACGACAAGCCTCAAGTGTTGCTGCTTGACAAGGTTCGTTGATCCTAGGGTCTTTTTGAAATATAGTGCTAAGTTATTTTTGAAAAATAGTGCTAACGGTATGTCTCCGCTCATCTTTGTTTTGCTGGATAGTCCTTTGTTCTCAGGAAAGTCCGTATTTCCCAAATGAAAACAACTTCACACAATTTTTATGCACAATGAGGAAAGAACGTCCTGTGGAAGTAGTTACTATTACAAGCAGAACTACTACAATTTTCCTGTAATACGCTTTGAATTTTAGCAGAACGTTCACCAACTTCTTCTCGACGAGAGCACCTCTCCAGACTCGATTTGGGAATGGATGCAGGGAAGAGACGACACTCTCACAAGTATGGATCCCACTTGATTCTCCATTCTCTATTCTAGTGCGACAAATCATTTAAACACTATTTTCCAGGCACACTTTCCATCAAAGACCCTCATCCACTGCGATTCTTGCAAAAGGCTCGGATAGACAGCGTATTTGGACACCAAAACACATTGATCTTAGCTGACGATACGTTGTTTCAGGAAGTTGTTGTGAGTTTTTAACGGGACCATCTCTGGGTATTGTTAGATGTCCATACAGTATTATTTTCGAAGAAGAGATGTAGATAATATTATAACAAGTTCTGCGCTATGGTAACACCTACATTCCAGACCCATACCGCCCCACACCCTATGCCAACGGGCGGAGGCACCGGTGGCTGTCCGTTCATGTCCGGCGCAGCAGGTGGAGGAGCAATACATGAAGAGCTATAAGAGAGCTGCTGTGCCACATTCGCAATTCCGGGTGGAAGGGTCATTCAAAACGTGTATTTTAGGTATGAATAAAGTGTTTTACTGTATAATACTGTTGTTAAATTGTCCTGAGATTTACACCGATTCCAAAAGGTACATAGGTAGGAAAAAGCCGAGCTATTTTCTCAGTTGCTAGACGATAGGAAATCTTAAATCGTCGGACTTAGGCGTTCCACAGCACTTTTGTTACTTCTTCTCAAAATACTAGTTAGCTGAGAGGTAGCGAAAGCACAGCTGCATTATTAGCACATAGTTTTCTCTAATTTTTTTTCTTCAAAGGCACGGACCACAAATGGACAGTACGAGCACGGATTCTCTGGTAATGAAGATCAGAGCATTGGCTTCTCATATCAACCCCCGTAAAAAATTTACTGTGTGATTTTCAACCAGGCGCTTTTGTCAGCCTACCGATTGTGCTTTAAGCGCATATCCCTGAATCTTTTTTCATGAATTTCACGAACTATATATCAGTCAGAATTTCAGAATCGAAGATAAAGCACCAAGGGAGAGAGCAGCTGAAAGCATAGTTTCTGGATCTCCCTCGTGCTTGGTGCAGTTTCAAATTATGAATTTTGCTATCCGAAACATTGCCGGATCTCAGGCACTGAAATTTTAGCGAATGCTGCATTTAGAAAGCGCATCATGTCTCATTACGCCCCATTTTTGTGGTTGTACACAGAATTGGAACTATCTCTTTAAACGCACGCGGAGGTGGACCACAAATCGTTGCGCCGCTAATCCACAGATGAAATTCTTCTTCTGATCGTGGGGCAGCGGTTACTCTCGACGTCCAGAACACCGCATTTTGGGGTGTAAAAAGTAAATCAGTGTAATAACAATAAAATCCTGGAATGAACATGCCAGCAGACGTGCTACAGTTTCAAGAGCAGTGACTCATCTCGGAATAGTTTTCGAGAATTTCACCAGAAAAGTGTCTTCAAGAGACGCTGCTTGCACTGGCTTTCCCACGATTCCCTGCAGAAATGTAGAAGAACCTGTGCTTAGCTTTTCTGGTGGAGTTGTGGATGCTCATTTAGAAACCTGGCACAATGAGGCGTGAGCATTCACCAAGCGGCATCACCAGCAGCACAGCTTTTGGCAAATGTCCCAAAAAGCGTCCCGAATCCTTCACGAAAGGCACAAAAGCGGGCTTGCATACTACTTTCAGAAAAATGTATACTATTCTGGTCAGCGTCCTCTGAAGAATTTTTTCCTCACAAACATCTCGAAAACGACTCTGGGGTGAGGCGCTGGCTTTAAATTGGCCGATGCGAAGATGAATTTGATGATCAACAAAAGAAAGTAGAACTGTTACAAAGTTCTTGCGATGTGATCTACAACTACCATTCCATCCCTTTGCTTCCTATGATGAGTAAAACATGAAGAAGATTTTCCGAACACGAAGGGCAGGTGACCAAACAGAATACCAGCTACGGATCTTTACCTGCTAGTTGATCCCTACAGCAGGATATGCTGCGTTAAATTAGCTAGAAATTGGCTGTACCTCCACCCTGTCCTGTTATTTGCCATTCACTGCTTAAAGGCAGCACCCACGAAAATTTTCGAGCTTGGGATTTTGATCGTTTTGGATACTCAGCCGCTGTCGCAACAATTCTAGGAAAGTTACACAGTCGTAGATATCAACATTCTCAAGCTATGAACAGATGAAGTTTGTGCTGGCGATCGGTTTGGATGAGTTGTGGAATGAAATGAATGGGTGTTTTTGTTTACAATCACTCTCTTTGCATGTGATACCACATGTTTTCATTCCAACCTCTTTCTACTTCGAGCTCAAGTAACCCGGCCATCTTTTGCAAATCTGCTAAATTGGTAGCAATGAAAACCGCCATTTTCGTAGGATTTGACAAAAGCGATCACCGCCTTCGTTTTCATCATAGCGCTAAGCCTAGGAATACAGCAAAATCTGTGAGAGCAAAATTTTCGTGGATGATGCCTTTAAATTAATGAACACTCTCACTGGGAACAACAGCATCTAACTTCTTCAAAGTAAGCGAGGAGCTTTTGTCGAGAAAACCAATCCGATGACTCTCATAATGTACCTTCAAGCGATATATGGGGAACGTCAATCATGACTGCAGCTCTCGCATGAGAGAGAGCAGCGCCACATCACTTCAGTACATGTAAACCACTATATTTTCAATGTTTGGGTTACCACCAGAGATGAGCGGAAGTCAGATTCAAAAATTCGGAAGTCGGAAGTCGGAAGCCCAAAAAAGACCGGAATATCGAAGTGCCGGAAGTCGGAAGTATGGAGAGTCCAATGTGCGTACACATGCATATAGTAAGGGCACTTAGGGCTGGTGTAAACCATGTACTGTTAGACTAACTGGCGTTCATTTTGATAATTCTATCTAATCACTTCCATAAATAGTGGCATCAGTTCACGATTAGAGATTAAATTAAAAATAAAGGATCGCTCAATAAAGTCTGTGGTTGAGCAGGACTGCAGCGAATTCGTCAGGTAATGAAAATTCATAAGTTTAAAACAAAAGCTTTCGGAATGGATACATTATATGTATTTTCCACAGAAAAATGTCTTATGGAGAAGAATGTTGAGTACTACTACCCAGTTACCATATCAGATCTCCACCTCCATTACAAGAGTGTCTTCTAGAAAATCATCTTGTTACGTTTTGGTATCTTTTTGGCGGGACTCTGTGCGACTTTTGCACTTTGATAAAACTGAGGATTGGCTGATTTTGGTTTGACCCCATGCGGTTTGGTTAGTTATTATGCGTGAAGTTGATGAGAACGAACTACTGCAAATCCTTAATAGATTCTCTTAGAAAGTGCTAAATCTTGAGAAGATCCTCTATTACTCCTCTATGATTCCAAGCCGAATTTTTGACAATGTGATTTCGTTAATGCAGGTATTGATGTGTAGTATCGAACCCACAAGAAAAACGTTGCAACTGCAACTAGGACAACATAAATCCATCTCCAGAAATTTCAGAAAAAATGACCACAACGAAAGTTTTAGTTGAGGACTGTTGCTACCCTGTATAACATCCCACCTAAGACTGCAAAACTTGCGTGGAAACAGTGCACGCCTAGGAAGCGTTATTTTTGGTTCGCGTCTGCCGTATTGTGCACACAATGTCAGTTAGATCTTGAAATACCGCTCAAAATTAGTAGCAGTCTTGAAATAAAACGCAATTTGCATCAATCCAAGACTTTCGAGAAACTTACAATTTTTTTTAGCCATTTTTCGGAAATCGAAACTCAAAAGCCCAAAAAAAAAACATCAAAATATCGGAAATAGCGGAAGTCGGAGCTCTGCTCATTCCTGGTTACCACCTATCAACGTGCGTTAACAAGTGGTTTGACACTGCACGCAGGTGCAATCATGACTAACGTTCACAGGACCAAAAAGCCCGAATGCAGCAATGAATAGTATCCCATTCAACAATTGACAACACTGCAAGAACTTTGCACTACAAGAGTTTCCATATTAGCAGTATAATTTATTTAATCACAAGTTATAAATTAATAAAATCGGCAATGCTTTTCAGTACTAAAACGACCACGAAACGAAGCAAGATACTTTATAGGAAATGACATGAGACTAACAATCATAGACACATTATTCTAACCAAAGATCTCACAATGAACAAAGGACTCGTAGTTTACCGTAACATCAGCGCATTTAAGTGCCCTAGTAATAGTACAGTCTCGGCCCCCAACGAACCTAACTACAAATATCCTCCTCTGCAGTGGATGGAACTAGAAACTCTCTTAAAACATCGCCATAACGATTTAACAATAGATTAGCAATAACGAATGAACGAATGAACGACGGAAATGTGGTACTAAAAGATCAAACGTATGAGTTTGTTGTTAAACAGCATACAAAAACACAGTTTACCCACTCTGGCCACTGACAGCTACTGTGACTGCACAGAGTATTCCTGAGGGACTCTCTCAACGACAACATCAACGACAAACGGGGTTCTGGGATTCCTTTACTCCACAGCAGCTAGTTAGTTAACCAAATAAAATTCTTAAAGTATTATAAAATGTTTCTGCAGCGAACAATGACTGGACAAGATAAGAAACGAAACGAACAAAAACCTGTACCATGAAATATCAACACCATGCAGTCACAAAGAAGAAACTGGTGCCTATGACCGTAATAGATGGAGAAATGACGTAAAAAAAATTCTGTGAAAGGATTGTACAGCCAATCTCACTGAATGGAAACGAAGTTCAAAATTCCATTCCGGGAAGAAACGAGCAAGCGCTTGCATAGATCAGTTGAGAACAAAGTACGACCGAGTACAGACGAAGGCAGGAACATACCGTAGATGATGAGGTAGAGCAGCTAGCTAAAAATTACACGTTTTTGACCATGGAAGTTGGTGAGAACTTCGACAATATCAAATATAAAATGGTGGTAGGATCTTACAAGTTCTTCGCATCCAATTCCTACACATTCTTCATTTATCCTATGTATACTCTATGGAAATCATTCGCACCAAATCCGGCATTGCATTTTGGACACTTCCGCTGCCGCGTGTCATACCTGAATTTGGACGGTTCAAGTCTGAACATGAAAAATTTCCAAATTTGTTAAACTACACATGGTATGTAGAAAGAAATGGTAGGATATAGAGACTTACCTCGTCTTCAAACATTTCATGCAAAACACATGGAAACACTTTGTCAGGATTGCGTCCTTTCGATTAACTTTGCAAGATGGACACGTGAGAACATCCTAAAAATTGGAAATCACAATTAAGAAAACTAGCTTTTCACAAATTTCAAAGCAGAACTGAGAGAGACACTGGATATGCTTCAAACCCGCTTTTTCTTCTCCCTGTTTTTGCTGATTTTGTTTTGTTTTCCTCGGCTTTTCTTGATGACAATATGAGGAGAAAAATCGGTGGGAGCATACGACAACGGTGCAAAAGAATGCAAAGCTAGAGCGACAATCTCGATTGCCAGTGAGCGTAAAATAATGCCACCAGATTGCCTCGATGACATCACCTTCAAAAATCGTAACAGAAAGGCGATATTTGACTTCTTTTCAGGCTGCTGTTATGCACCAAGAAACACAAATGCTTTGTTTTCATATAAACTTTTTTTTAGAGCGAAACGCTCTTCATTTTTCTCGCAATATGGCACAAATCTACAGAGAAGGGCAGGTTTAAAAAAAAACGAACAGCAATTTAAAATAAACTAAGGATAAATTTACGAAAGAATCCTTTGTCAAAGTCAGAGTTTTTAAAGTCAGCTTCTATACTGAGTGGAGAGCCCGCAGCACATTTCCGTGCTGGCCATTCTCAGCTCTAGGCTATGCGAGGAGGATTCTGTGCTATCCACAAGAAATGCTCAGGAACAACAATAACCACCAATACGAAAAATGCGGCCTGTATTTTCTGCTCAACCAGAGACGACCTACCAACTCCACAACCACGGGATTTGATTCAACGCTGTAAGAAAACTACCAGGCTTCCACTCGCACAGCTGGACGTAATCACGGACACTCTCGTGTGAGAAGAAACCGAAAATTCGATTTTCACAAAAGCGACGACTCGTTCAAAAGCAACTAGTACCAATAAATAATTATCTAATCATCCAACATAACGGTCAACAGGTAAACCAAGAAGTTTGTATAATAATGCAAAGGAAATTTGATCTCCATTTCATCATGGAAAGAATCAAGCAAAGAAAATGTGGGATATACTATACATACACCATACATCACACAGAAGGAACCCAAAATTTTTCAAAATGACTCGCAACAAACCTTTAGTTCTCGTATTTCCTCCATCAGCACAGCGTCAGTGCTACCCAGTTTTTCGCTCTTCTTTGCTCGTTCTAGACGCTTCCGAAGCGTCGAGTTCTCTTCCTCCAGCCGACGTTTTCGCTGATCAACCACTTCCAGTTGCAAAGTTTTGGAAGCAACAACCTAAACTAGCGTTAGCACACACACATTTTCATTCAAACATCTCCACCGTTCAATTCCATCCCAAAAAAAGTTCTTTTTTTTTGAAATTCTGCGCATAAGTGAGAGAAGTCTCATCAAGTGCTATGCAAATTAACAATGAAGAAATCGAAAATTTGAAAGTTTCAAATAATCTCAGTTAGAAGTAAAACAAAGTGAAATTGTTTCCAGCGTAGCTAACCTCTTGGATGTCCCTGAGTTGAGCAGCAATCTTTTCGCTACGCGTCCCCAAATCAGCCGTGTTTAACGACTGCTCAGTTACCTGTTTTCGAAGAGCCTCAATCATGCGATTTTGCCGCCTAAATCAACAACTACCAGTAAGAAGTACTGGGACTGAACCGAGGAAGACTACTAGAATGTTCAAGTTAACAACACTGACACCAGTTAAATCATAAAAATTTAGGTTCGCTTTCCAACCCTGCTACATCCTTCATAACATAAAATGAAAGATTAGAACATACACGTTCTCCTTCGTCTTAACACCAATGGTTTCCAGCGCAAGTCTCAGGGCTTCATTTTGCGATTCTTTCTCACATTGCAAGGCCGCTATCTGCCTGGTTAGATTGTTAACCTGCGATTCCAAGTGTGCCTACAACATTAAGTGCTTCGGAAAAGTATCAAAATAGAAATGTTAGGACATGGCAAGCAAATAAAAGTATGTAAACATGAGCAAGTATGTAGTTAGACAGATGAATAGTAAAATCTACCATTTCCTCCTTTATTTTGACCTGCAACTGAGTGGCTATGATGCGGTCGTTCATCATTTTGATATGACCCTCATCATTCTCTTTTTGTAAAGAAATGAGTTTGGCGTTTTGCTCCTGCAGCTCTTCGAGGGCCTGTAACACATTTTTTTTAGCAATTTTCTTAGGAAATCAGAACCAAAAGAGAAATTAGAACTTACGGAACCCGTGTTGTCGAGATCAAGCATGAGCGATGCCTCAGTGTCCTTCAGCATCGTTACTTCACGCTTCAGTCGTTCAATTTCACTATCTTTCTGGGCGAACAATCTATTCGCATCCATCTGAAGAGAAAAATGATAACCATAAGCAACATATGACCAACTCGAACGCAGGAAAATAATGAGAAAAAAACTTCAAGAACATCGATAGTTATTTCCCTCGTAAAAATTCTCCCCTAGAAAATCCTACTTCATGAGATCTTTTCAAAACATAAGAAAACCAACTGTGATTACAACAACTGCCCCTCTTCTGCATTGCCTTTGCAGAAAAAAAAAACTAGAAGGAAAACACAAGTAACCAACAAAAGCGAGCAAAAATACAAGTACTTGTATGCACTACTCGTTTAAACAACTCGAAAACATGTTAACAAACAAACCTCAAAGTACCGCATACGCTCCCTCCTTTCTATGTTTCCTAACCGTTTGATCTGATGTATTAGTCGCTCATTTTCCTTCTTTAACCGACGTTCACGTACTAACAGCTAAAAAAAACTAATCTTTATATTAGCGAGTGCAGAAGCAAATAAGATAGGTGTCATGACCCTTCTTGTCCTTACCTCAGCCTTATCCCTCACATCCGCACCGACGTCGGCATACACTTCCAGTTTGAGCTTCAACTCCAATATTTTTGCTTGCAGGGCGCTCACACTGAAGAAGCGTTCAGAGTCAGAACACAAACAATGTAATGACTCAAAATAACTTGTGGAAAAGAAGAATTACGCCTGAAGTTTAGAACTGCAATGAAAAAATCAGCTAAGTTTAAAACTTATGTACTAAGAACAGAGAAAATTTAGGAACAAAAGAAATCTCAAGACTGCGGAGTTCTACTAATTCGTACAAAATGAAAAATACAACTCATTTCATTAACGAAGCCGAAAGATTGCTAATTTACACCTTAGCTTGACTTAAAGTGGTTACAGGCAGGCCTTAAACGGATATGGGATGGAAAAGCTGTTGTAAAGTTGAATAAATAGTGAACTGACCTCTCCCCATTCGCATCGTCGCTGATGTCCAGGTCGTCCCGAGACTGATCCGGGCTAGCGAGCTCATTAGAGTCTTCATCGTCCAGCTCTATCACAAGACATCGTTCTAGCCGACGTCGTTCACTATCGAGCTCAGTTTGGATCTGAAAACGCGAAAGCACAATAGGTTCACTCAGTTGTAATGATGAAAAGACGTTCACATATAAAGTTTACAAGTTGAGGCAGTTTTTAATTTGACTTAACAATGATGATTACGAGTTGAAAATGATGATTTTTATAATGAGCGAACAATAAGTTGCTAAAATAATACGCTTGAAGGTAGATGTAATTGATCACTTGACAACATACTTTATAATTGGTGTTCACGCCTTCTTTCCACTTTTTCCGATACTTCGCTACATCAGAATTCAGCTGGTAGTTTTGTGTCTTCAAAGTGCCGAACAAAACCTTGATATCTTGCTGCTTGGCGTCCTAAAAATGAGCAAAATTTGGTAAAAGCGAATGAAACAAGGTAAGAAGAGCTTCATGGAGGTGAAGGGTCTTAGAAGAAAGAGTATCACTAGAATACTACATGTTGCAATGATTAGAAACAGCGAACATTACTGAACATGAATTGCTTAAGTATGTCTGATAACTAGTAGACGTTACAACCCTACCTGTTTACTATGAGCTGCCAACGATTGCTCGAACTCCATTCGCAACATATCAGATTCTGTTCGCATCTGAAAAAGAAAATAGAACAAGTAGAATGCCTCAACTGCTCGGTAACTGAGCTCGATTTAGTAAATAGCAGAGAGGACAGTTCCTGTAAACTAACCTGATTCAAATCTCGGGTGATTTGTTCACATAGTGACCGCATCTTCCGCATAGACTGATGCTCGTCAGCCTGAATGAATCCAAGATATCTAAGAGAACCCACAAAAGTGACGGAGAAAGGGTAAACAAAGATGAGTGCAGCAGAAACCTTCATTTCTTCGACCTTCTGCAGCATCTCTTGCCTTAAAAGGTCTCGTTCTTCCGTGACTGCTTCAAAATCGCTTCTGGAAAGAATGCTAGTATCAAAATGCATTACGCGCATACAAAAGGATGAGAAACACATAGCAACGTTTTAAACAAACCTTAACCTCCGACATTCATCGATGACCACCGAATAGAATGCAACCAGATTTTGATACTCTGTGCTCTGCATAATTTGGGCAGATGAACTGTATGCAGACTGAAAGCAGCACTCATTCTACCACAAGACCGAAACAATTACTATTTCACTGAATATAGCAATCACCTTCAGATCACATTCCATTCGAACGGTATCTTCAACAAACTTCTGTATACGTTCGTTCAATTCGTGTATCTCTTGAAGCCGTTTGTTGGCAAGTTCGGAGTTTAACTCGCTTTCTGCTCGTAACTCATCAAGCTTAAATGCGTAGCTTCACTGGAAGCATGACGAACGAAAAGATAATGGCTGGGAAAGAAATACCTGTGAATCGCTTAGTCCACCACCATTGGCAACACCATTCAGCATTTTGGCAGGTCTTACCTCGCAGTGAGCCGAGTTATCCTTGGAAACAAAACGTTTTTCAAAGATCCTAAGATTCAAAACTATTCGGAACTAGAACATAATGTGCGAAGAGTCTTTGGAAACCCCTTCCCTCCTTCTCAGGAGCTTTTCCAGAGACTACAGCTTATTCAGTACCAAAAATCTCGTGGCCTCGATAAAAACACCCAACTGCTTGTATAAAATAAAAAAAATCAGTTACAACAGAGAAGAACCAGAACGTGCAATGAACGTAAGCGGTGCGAATTACTGGAAACCCAGTGTGTATGAAGATAGCTATAGTCAATGAACATACTTCGTACTGCATACACGATCGAAATTTTTGAAAACAAAATTACGCAAGTACGGCACGTTTGTTAAAATTGTCTAATATGCATTTGATGTTGGCTACGTTTGGGTTATCGTTTAAGACCAGAAGGTAGGTTGACAAGAATATTGTTTGAAGCTCGAAAATTTTTTTAGTCTATTACTAACTCCTCTTAAAAGCTTTGTTGATCAACAAAACAGCTCACCCTACAGCACCCCCCCCCCCGCCGCCCCCTCCTACCCTAACAATCGCTACTTTGTTCAGAGGTAAAATGGCCAAAAAACCACAACATAACTTCATTTTCGTCCAATAATTCTAGCATACATTATCATCACGGTCTTTTTCATGACATTTTGAATCGAAGTCCATGGTGGTTTCCGGAATCCCAAACAAGTGGAACATAGTTTTAAGCAAGCTTACCTTCGCAAGCGTATATAGCTTGTAGTCAAGCTTGTTCACTTGGCGTTGAGCCTTGTCAAGGTCGAACCTGGCTTCTTCCAAGTCCCTCTCCAGTTCTTCGTTGCGAGTGGTTAACATCGCAATTTGGTCCTCACATTCTTTCAACTGAATCAGAGAAAAAATTAACTAACTGTTGAAACTATCGAAGTGCGGCACTTCATCGCATTATAGATCACCTTTAGGCTAGATCGTGAGTACTTCTGTTGCGCTCGGTTCGTTTCCCGTTGCAAGCGACTATTTTCTTCAGTTAGCCGCTCATTCTCAGCAAGAACAGCCTGGAAGGCTTCATCCCTGTTTTCCGTAGATAAAGGTGAACCTGGAACAACGGTGTCAGTGCGCAGAGTTCCATGCAGAAACGAACACATTGAGGAAAGGTGACTTATAGAAAACACCTCAAGTACATAGAAAAAAAAAACTTACTTTCGAACAGGGTTAACAACTTCTTGCTGAAGGTTCGATGGTGATCGGACTTTTTGGAAAGTTGTAGCATAACCTTGTCCAGCAGACGAACACTGAATGAAGAATATAGAAACATTTTCATGCAGCAATGATAATCTTGACGTAGATTATATGTGCACATCTTTAGAGTCCCCACTGTGGAAGTGGAAGTTTAAGCAGCACTTGACACAGATGCATCCTCACTGCCAAAGCATGACTGCGAGCGTCTAGCGCTTATTATGAGAACCGCAAATCACTAGATCACCTGTTCCACTCTCGCTAAAAAAAAAAGAAAAAGAATAAAAACTATTTCGAAGAATGGTCAAATTAGCGCTTCCAGCTAACCAAGTTCCTTTCAAAGCTTGTGAAGAAACTGTTTGGGGAAATTCCATCTGCTTCGCCTCTATTTATTTATAGGACAACTAGGGAAAGGAACGTTTCCCACTCGTCGATGTTTCAAACAGTACCTCTGCTGTACACGTTTGTCGTACACATGTTCTCCTTGCACTCCTTCCATTTGGACGATTTCATCCAGGAAGTCACCAGTAGGAGCTCCTTCATCGCCTTCTAGCAATTCTTCGACTTCCTCAGACGATGCACCCCTCAATGCGATCAGTCGCAGCTGCTCGTCGAGCTGGAAGACAAGCATGTTCAAAGAATTAAATTGCCAAGGAGAAAAATAAGAATCTAACAAAAACGATAAATAACAAAGTGGCGATCTTCTCAATTCCAGTCACTTCTTCTATAGGCTCGATTTTATTAGAGGAAACAGTATGAACTAAACTTAGGAGTTCAGATCTCGTGAAGCTGACCACTCTTTAATTACGAGGTAAATTTGCGAATTTCCCTTCGAAGCTTTCATTTCAATCTTTCTTTGTTAATTTCCGATTTCAAATTAGGAAGTAGCATGAGACATCGTGCAAGAGAAGAATTATGCGCATTTTGCTCAAGAGGAACTAGTCTTTGTACCTTCAACTTATTCATCTACAAATGATTATAAAACACTAACATTATTCCAGTGCCTATTGATAGTGCAACTGGTATTCTCGTCAGTCATTTGCCGCTGTCGGAGCCTTTCTATTTCACGCTCCTTGGTCTTCAGCTGCTTGTTCTTATGCCGTAAAGCTTCGGAAAGCTTGTAGGCTTGAACCTTCGCCTTCTTGTCATCGATATCGTTCTGAAACAGAGAATTGCCGTAATACATGCACGTTTGTGAACTATCAAAAAAAAATTTCAAATTTTTCCTCGCTTCGTTGCTGCCTTCATCTCTACGCCATTCCCAGTAGTTCCATTCGGGCACTATTCGCCTAGTCCTGCCCCAAAATTTCGAAGCAAAAATTTTCGCTCAAACTTCGCCTAGGGGGGTTATTTGAGGTGCTGAACACGACTGTCATATCCATTTTGTACCGTAACTCCGTTTTTGTAGGATTACGGTGAGTATACTTTATATAAGGTAAATCACAGAATCCTCTCGTATTTTGCAGAGAGAGATTGTTTTGGGCACTGATCACGAATATCGTATCCGTTTTGTATGGTAACCTCATTCTCATAGAGATACGAAAGGTATACGGCAGGAAGTTGGAAGAAAATGCCGATATTAGGAAGAAAATGAAGGAGGCATGCAAAACAAAGTTCACATTCGTGGACAGCGCCTAAAGCAGCCCCTCTATGCAGAACTTGAGAGGATTTTGTGAGATACCGTGTCCACAGTATACCTGCCGAAAACCTACAAAAAGGGAATTGCGGTACAAAATGGTTGTGATATTCGTGTTCAGCACCTCAACCCTCCTATGCGAAGTTCGGGCAAAAAAATTTTCTCGAAACCTTGGGGCAGAACTAGCCGATGATTAGCAGTGCCGGTAATTTGTTCTTTTTCACATTCACCCGCATGAACTTTTCACATGTGAATAAATAAATAAAATTGAAGAAAAATGCAAAACTTACGACTCCGGTGACGGAAAGTAGCCGAACTGTTTCGAAGGCAACTAGCCGTCTCTTCTTTGCTGCGATCTCCTGATCATCAACGGTCGATTGTGAGTCGTCTTGATCAGACCCATCGCTATTATCCGACAGGGATCGCTTCGACATCACCTGGAAGCAAATTTCCTACTTCATTAAATTTAAAAACACATCCTTGGTTTCTTTTCCTGGATTCATCTCATTTTCTGAAGTAGTAAACCCACCTCATCTAAGTATGAAGATGCAGGCAGAGGAAAAAGTTTCTATGCTCCTTGTACCAGTAACAACGCCGCTCTGAAGTGGAACGCAAATCACTAGCAGCTGCTTCTGAAATTCTTCATTTAGAGACTAACCTCTTCAGTAAAACAGATGATGTCGATTTTTGAAAGGAACGGAAGAGATATTTGGCTAACAGGAGAACAAGAAAAGAAAAACACAAAGGAATGTGGAACTTGTCACATAAAAACGTGACTTGTCAAGAAGCTACTTTGGAGTAACGTCTGGGAGAAAGTCGTTAAGTAGAATGGTCCAGACCTTTTCTTCTACTCTAATGATGTGAAAAATAGAAGAGAAACGCAGAGATACTGATCAGAAAGACCAAAATCTTCGAACAGCTCGACACCAACAAAATCTGGATGCAGCTATGGAAATCCTGGCTTCTACGCAGTGCATCTGGTAAATGTAACTATTCGGGTAACAAGGATGCCATTTCAGACAACATTTTCGCCCTAAAACCGCGAAAAACCTCCTAAAGACCACATCGTAGACGATCAGCACGAGAGGAGAAGCGCCCGCATGTACCGAAAAATACGATGCGCGCCGCGGACCGCCGCGCGCCCGGCAGAACTCGTTCCAGCCCGGGGGGTCCGAGGCGCCGTGGATTTGCTCCGGACCAGTCTGCCTCGCTGCTCATGTCCTGCTCGCCCCAACGCGGAAATGACTAGCAGACGTCTGTTCGTGAGCGGAATCGCCAACAATGTAGGCGAGGACGTCATCCGGATGTACTTCTCGAGGTTTGGCTTTATGTCCGAATTCGTGCTGCCTATGGACAGCGAAACGGGTGGGTTTTCTAATGAAAAAGCCTCACCAATCGCTGGTCGAGCTTATCCCCAGTTAAGGTATGAACAGAGGGTTCGCTTACATAACCTATTCGGACCAGACATCCACATCAAAATGCCTGGAAGAGTCCTGCCATAAAATCAAGGGTCGTGATGTAACCGTTACAAGCTTGGCAGAAGAAGTGAGTGCAGTAAACCCTATACATATATCAGGTTTGGAATCTCTACTTCACAATGTTCCAGGGCAACCTAACGAGAATGCCAGCACTGAAGTCAAAGAAGCTGTTCGTCAGCTTTCTCGGTATTGATGGGATCACTGAGGATGCACTGCGACAAGCTTTCTCCTCTTTTGGTGCAATCTCATCCGTCTATTTTGCTCGTGTGGGTCTTTTTTTCTTGGTTCCAGAAACTTTCCCATCTCATGCCGTCTCATGCAGGAATATACAGGACTATGAAGCAGTAGCGCTCGACGCAGAAATGCTCATACATGGGGGGGGGCATGGAAAAACTGATTCCCATCACGTGTTAGTTCCCAAGTCCGGTCGTCTTTGAACCTCGGCATAGTTCTTCGGTGTGAGTTATGAATTTAGTAGCCGTACACGAGGTTGTTGGTATATTTTATTGGCTAAAATATACTAACAACCTCGTGTACGGCTACTAAATTCATAACTCACACTGATTCCCATCACTTTATGGACCCGATGGGGACATAGAAGTACTTGAGACAATCATTTCAGTATTAATTACCCGGTACAAGTATTCAAAAGGTCACCTTGACTCACCACTACCGTTGTTCTTCGGATATACTGAGCGGGCGCAAGCAATCGTTCCACTTGTCCCTCTCGGGTGCCAGAGTTGTGTAATGAATTTTGTCCTTTCGAGAGTCACGTGGAGCATAGTATCATCCTTTGAGGGACCTCGAAGAAGTTTGATCATTGGGTCGGTGGTCTTCCTACTGAGCGTTTGATGCTCCGTGGAATCCAGTCGCTGACGGGTTTTGTCACTGAGGCGCATCACGACTTCGTCCCACTCGATCTGTGGCAGCACCTGTCCAAGTCCTCGATTTCGATTTCAACCGCCAATAGTGACATTCATTGTAAGCATGTGGAATATGTTCCACGAATAAAAAAAATCATAACACACCTGCGTAGAAATTCAAATCGAAGCCGCGAACCCGGCTGCCTCACCTGCGTCAATGCACACAGGCCGCGGTCACTCGTACAAGCTCGTGTGACTTCCGCGTGGCGGGACCCCACGAGTACCAAATGGAGCGCGCTAACTCAGACAAAAGTCTGATCCAGCGGAACGCGACATGGCAGCGAGCGGGCCCCGGTATAGCGGGCGGTAGTCATGTCGCGTCCCGCTCGCACGGTTATCGCAACCCGCCCGCACGGTTATCGCGGGCCGCTCGCACGGTATTTCGGCCCATCTGCTATTGTCGCGGCCCGCTCGCACGGGGATTTTCCGTGCGAGCGGGCCACGACAACCGTGCGAGCGGGCCGCGACAACCAAGCGAGCGGGCCGTGACATGGCTGCGACCCGCTCTACCGGGGTCATACGCACGGCACTTTTGTCTGAGAAGTCTCACGGAAAATAGCACTGCGATTTCGTAAGTTCCTCGTGCTTTTTGCACTATTTCATTATTGGATTAGAGTTGTAGGTCTTTCAAAATCTCCAAAATCTCAGACAAGAATATTTGAACGAGCGCTACCTTTACCTTTCCGTCTGTGATCCTCGAGTGTTGACATGGTGTGCATCTCAGTATCTCAGTACCTCAGCACTCACTTGTTTGATGCAGGTTATTCCTAGCATCACCCTCTCGGTAGAGCGTTCGACGGCGCTGACCGCATTCCCACCTGCTCACGTAACTCCTGTGTTTTTGATGCGTACGTTAACATATTGAGAATCGTGATGGTGAAGCGGTGCGTACGGAGCATGATGTCCTTCATCTTCTTCACTATTCAAAAAAAAATAATTACGAAATTAGTCAAGCCACAAGGTTGGTGCACATTCGTTGTGGTGATATCAATGAAATAAATGTACAGTATTTCTCAATAAGGCTTGCCTCACGCCGTTCTCTATACCTTGTCAGTTTACCTTCCATTCACTGGGAAGGCTGTATAGCTCGCCCACGAGGTATGTCATTGTGTGGAACCAGCGACATTGGTGCAAGCTTTTAACTGGAGCAACCGCACTTATCCGAAGTCACGCTTTTAAAAAGTGTCGGTAGCGACGAGCTCTGCCGATTTCTTCTTTGTCTTTGTGTCATAACAGTGATCTAGATCTTGCCAGTGCAGTTAGAATAGTACCGGATGTTATTATGTGATCAACAACGATGAGAAACGCACCGAGCAAGGATGCATTCAAATAAGTTGGGTTGCTGCTGTCCTGACCTTATTATTGGCGGAGAAGATTCTTCTCAGCATACTATGAAGTAACTTGAGTTCGACTCATAACCATACATTAACGCGTTACTGTGCAAAATGACAATAGTCATGATCAGCGCGTGGAATAAAAGGCGTGTGCAAAGTTTAGTTAGATTCGCCAAGTAACTGTTTTGACAACTATACTGTGACCTTAGATACATAGAAGGGTCATGATGAGTCAAAATGGGGCGGCGCCTTCCCGCCCTTTGGCGTCGACCCTCACTCACATTCAGATTTGCATGGGCAAGTATGATGAAATCGCGCGCGAATCAGTGCGAGTAGGTCCTGAAGGGCGGAGCGAGGGTTTCATTGAACCAATCGCAGACACATCGTCCACCCATTTTTGCCTCATCATGACCCACACCCTAGATAGAAGTGCGTTTTTCATCAACTTGTGAAACATGCTGCGCTACTGCGCCACTCGTGATAGCAAACCATATGCAAACCATATGCCATATTGTCTTGTTGATAATCGGTTACTTCTCTTGATGGCTGGCATCAAGTGGGATGAAAAACTATCGGGGAAACCCAGATTTCCTACTGCAGTAGCAATTTCAACCCTAGCGGCGCGGACGCGCTGCGTGCTTCCCGGGTATGCAAGAAACGCACTTCCATCGATGCTCGCTGTATGGCATATGCTCAGTTTTCGAAATTCAGATGCGACATATGAGGCAAAGCAGTGGTGCAGATCCGAGTGCTACGCTATTGAAATCAATTAAATGTGCGGATGCGTAAATGTGTAATCTAAGCCATTATGGTATGGGCTGCTCAATGAGCGGGTTTGGAGCCGATAATCTCCTGCTTGTCTTGCTTACGATATCAGGACCCAAATTCGCTGCTAACATTAGCCTCGGCGAAATTTTGTGTACGAAAAATTATGTCGTTCCCAAGTCGGGATCATTTTGACGAATCAAGTATTCATGAGAGCAATAGGGCTGTCTGCTGCTAATTCGGCTTTTTCGATCATTTCAGATCATGTTATACGAATTGGTCGCGGTTTTTTTTTCGTTAGAAGTTTTCGCCGAGTGTGTTTTAGGTGTCTTGTAGTTATATAGGAAGCGTCAATCACGATTACTACTCCCTTGGCCTGGAGCGCCGCAGCACCTGTTGTGGCGGCAGCTTTAGGAACGGCTGCCACCAGACAGCATCGGGGTTCGCTGGGTCCCAACCCCCTATACGACAACTGTGCCTGAAGCTAATGTACGTTTGACCGATGTAAACCCAAAGTGTGAGCAACAACGATAAGTGTGAGATGGATAAGAGGGTCAAACCCAATGTTTCAATAACGATCACGGAACAGGTAGCGTGTCTAGCGTTTATCTCGCTCTCAGTACAAAACACCCAGTAGGAGGACGAAATAAGGCAAAGAAGAGAAATGGGTTCAACTTTGGACACAGCTGCCACCCGACGAGGTTGGAGAAGATCGGTTGGTGACGACGGCAGGCGAAGACTGAAGAGGCTCCAAGCGATGGCCGGTCGGTCGCCGTGGGCGCGGGGGCATTCGAGCCAATGGCGGAATATCGGAGATCGCAATTAGGTCGTGGCGACGTTCACGACAGCACCCATGTCGTGCTGGCGAGGCAGCACTCGACATACACATCATTCAGCCTCGCCACGTAGGTGGTGCCACGCTTCAGGCTGCGGGAGCAGCAATCGCGATTCACCCTTTCTGTAGTCCTTCTCGAAAAAGACGGATTCCGTGACTCCGTGACTGCAGAAACTCGTTAGGAAATGAACAATGGATGTTGAGAGAGCACGCTTCAAGAGAGATGGTCGGATATGTCCCGCAGCGATTCTGTGGTCGCGATTATGAAACTGCACGCGCAATTACTCTACCATTCTAAAAGGACTGATTGCGTTTGTCTGAAAATAACTGGCGGATAAGGAACGTGGTGGACCTACTCAAACTTCTCACTCATAGAATGCTCCAAGCTCATCCATTGTTTCAGTCCCGCCGCTTCCTTCGACCGTGACGCTGTAGAGAGGCTCGAAGTACGTCAGTTATTTTGAGACAGACTGTAATCTCAACGATCAGAGGAACACTCACTGAAATTAGCAGTTAGTGTGAATTGCGCTATCCAAAGACATTTTCATTTTTTGAGCTACGTGCTGCGTCATATGCTTGAAGATAGGAAAAAGTGGCGTGGTTCAGGCTCACTGGACGAGGGACGTAAGAAGCACTCCGTGAAACTTGTGCGATTGTGCGAAGTCTGCAGCGGAAAGCTGGTGGCTCTTCTGGCATACCTGTCGAGGTTCTTCTGTGTTGAGTTAAAGGATAAATCAATCCGTTAATCAATCCCGTCACGAGGGATGCGCCACGCATTCGACTTCATCTGAGCATCGTAGAGGCGTTGAATGTTGAATATGTGCCCTGTACAATGACTTGCGGGGGGCACCCGATGTACCAAGTCAGTGCTTCATCCTCCCAGACTCCTCTGGTACCAATTTACCGACCCCGGAGGAATGGAAGGCTTGGTTGGCCTCGGGCGGGATCGAACCATCGACCGTGTGCGTGCGCAGCGAGCCTCTTACCACTGCGCCACACGCGCCCTGTGTTGAGTTAGTTCTCCTTTATAGGGCTTGACATTACAATGGGCTCGGAATGACGCTCTGAGCGTTCCATTTCGCGCTAGGTTTTGGTGCAGTCACCTCACTGCGCGAGCAGCGAAGTGAGGAGCTGGCTTATTGTGAGTGACATGCCGTTGAACCCTAGTACATGGGGACGCTCCGCCGTGAAATATGTAAGAAGGCGACTCAAAGATGCGTCAGCTGTGACGAGAGAGAGAGGAGGGAAAGAAAGAAAGGAGAGAGAGAGAGAGAGAGAGAAGATTGATACTCAGGACGTGAGAGAAACATAAAAATTATCACTTGGTGAAAGGAGTTTGCTAACTTCTTCTTCATGTGTGTACTCATGAGCACGTAGTTTGTTCTTGTGCCATAGTTAGGTTTTCCAGTAAAAAGTCTTCATTTATTGTTATTAGTGTTGTTGACACCTTGACTCAGTTGATGTATTCATTTTTTGGATGCCATCTAGTGTTGCGATGTTCACTTTGCGAACCTTGTCCAATCTCGCGAAATCTCATTGGTTTCCTGAGATTCGAGACACTTTGGAAAAGAAGGTTGACATAGTGACACTTTTTTGCAGAGTATATAACTAACCAATTCGAGTTGTGCTTCAAAGCACATAACACGGAATGGTTAGCCATTTTTATCTTCGTTAAATAATCAACTCTGTAGGGGCTCGGTTAGTGTAGGATTTTTTAGCGTTATAACAGGCTCCAAGATTTTTTGTTTGCAGTTTCTATTCTGCACTTGAACATTCATGCGGCGGATTGCTGTTGACTGTAAAGTTACACTTTAATCTTTTTACAATCTCGCAAGACTCACAATGGATGGGCTGATCGTGGTGTGTGCTCATTATCATTGGAAATACACGTATCAGCAGACTCTACGTTCTCGCCACGTGGAGCTATCTAACACTTTCCCTCCCCTATTTCATCATATTAATCTTCTCGCTGGAAAAGAAACGTACCTTCCTTCAACTTTTGGCTCTGAGCGGGGAAAACATGTTGCCATCGTTATCTTTCCTCATATATAACCCCACCTTTGAGCTTGACGAAGCCTTCTCATGCTAATCAGTGAATTCAGGATGACGACGAAAACCCGTTGTTTTACGCCATCATCAGTTTCGAATCGGAAGAATCCGTTGACATGTGCCTGAAGATAAATCACTGTATCAACGGACGGTATGTCTTGCATATTTTTCTTTAACCTTGTTTTTTTTTGTCAGCGATTGCTAGTACAGACCAGTTTGTTTCGAAATTTTACATTTTTCTTCTCCTTTCTGATGTTTTTAATTCACGCTGCATATCCACTCTACTTTTCCAGGTCTATCATGGTAAGGAAGGCAGTAAGAAAAGAGCAAGTCAAGTTGGCAGAGCAATCTGAGAGGGAGCGAGCACATTTGGAGGAACATGTGAGTTTTATTCATCCAATCCACCTATCAAAGGTCGCATGTCGGAAATGGTTTATGAATGATTACGCTTATTTGCTGTATGCATCCCTCTCATCTCTAAGTCTGTATTGTTTCGTCTAAGAATATTGTGTTTCTAGCAGAAGCATGGATATGCTGGATATGGCAAAGCTTACGTAGCAGTAACGACATTGGGACCACAAAGTGTTCCCGTGGTAAGTATTTCATTTCCACCTATTTTTCGGTTTCTCAGAAGGAGGTATTCCCACATCTCAGAACGGTATTCCTGTTGGTTATCCAGCTAATTATGTATCGCAATGCGCACCACAAAGTGATCCGGCACAGGAACAGTATCTCCGCGAATATGAACAATACCAGCAACAGATGGTCGAATATCAGAAGCAGGTAGATTAATTGTTGCTTGTTCCTAATTTCCAACTCGGTTCCGTTAGCGTTCCTAAATCACCCAAATTGCGAGCCATTTTCTCTTTGTGTTAATCGAGGGACGAGGTTCACTTTGGTTGCCTACGGTTTTGACCTATACGCTAGCAGTAGTTAATCATTTTTGGTGGTCGGAAATCCTTCTCATTCCGGCCCAAAAACTGATGTTGTGACTTTTAGTTGGCGGAGTATCAAGTGAAGCTGAATAAATACCACGACGAGATGCAGCAGTATCAGATGCAAAGGCAGTACAAAACTGCATTGGATCAAGCAGCTTTCCAAAATGCTTATAACTACACTGTTCCAAACCAAGGTGAGTAAATGCAAAACTTTTTTTCTTACTGCAAGCTTTGTGATTATTTTTATAGCTAGCGGAAATTCGTCCCATTTGCACCATAGAGTCCGTTTAGAATCGTTCTTGAACGCTTGTGTTTTTTTTTGTTTTCCAATGGAAGAAATTTTGAGCTAGTGATTACCAAAACCTTCAATTATTTGAATATGCGAATTTACATAAGTTATTCCTTTGTCATTCATTCTAAATTCTGTCTTTGCTGTCTGTGAACAATAATGCCACATTTTCCTGTCATTTAAATGCTCATGTTTAATGTGTGCCATGTATTGTGACATTTTTACCAAGTGTTACGTAATTTGAAGGTGCCTCTGCTGAATCCACAAGTACGGATGCGAGTACGGATATTTCGGAGCGGATGAAAAATTACGGATATCTCGGGCCTCAGCCACCTTAAGATCGTCTACACTGCTCATCATGTTGATAATTGTTGTATCTGTTATTGTTATTATTGGTACGTTCAGATCTCATCTTTCATAAACAGTTGTGATAGTAGACCGCGTTGGTAGTTTCCAAGTGGACTTGATCCCCAGTTCTTGGTATTCGTTTTTGTTTCCTCCCTGTTAATAATTATACCTTGGACCATTTTCGATCCTTCAATGCTGTGGAGAACACTATGTGAGGATACGGCGACGTATGAGTTCCCCGTTGTTGCGCGTGATTACTTCGACAAAGTGAAGCTTTCAGAATTTCCCTTTGCAATTTTTCAAAGTACATTTTGTTTTAGTTAGTGCTTATCTGGAGGACCCAAAGTCAGTCTGTGAACCGTCGCCTTTTCGGTTCTGTGGCTCTGGAAGCAAACTGTGAAGATTACCATGTTGTTCTGGAAAACGCGCTACGACTAGTCGGTGCCGGTAAGTTAATACTCCCAGTGGAGGAAAGGATATGATAAATGGGTTTTTTTTTTCGGAACAATATTGTCTAAAATATGAAATTCATGTATAGATACATGTTTTACACTACCGCATTCATCGCCCAAATGATTTCCGTTTGCTAACAATGACTTTAATGTTAATTCTAGTATAACGAACGTTACGTCGAAGTCAATGATGATCAAAACATTGCTCA
Organism: Ancylostoma caninum; assembly: GCA_037903475.1. Lineage (NCBI taxonomy): Eukaryota > Metazoa > Nematoda > Chromadorea > Rhabditida > Ancylostomatidae > Ancylostoma > Ancylostoma caninum. Next base: position 50,620 of record JBAJFG010000149.1, read on the forward strand.
ATGGTTGGGCATTTTAGTCGCTTACGTGGCATTCCAATAACCAATTTGCTTATAGCGCCGTGTGAGCAAGAATGTGAAGTTCGAAAGCTAATTCCGAAGGATAGATTGTTTTCTCAGAAATGCTACGAAGTTTCTTACTACGGAGGTAATTTTCCCGTTTTAAAATTCCATTTATTCTCCTTGATTTTTTTTCTTTATACGAAAATACTGTGAATAGTCTTTTGCTGGCCAATTTTCATGTTAGTTTATCTCTAAACGGATGTGTTCTTGAATGGGAAGGCGATTTTGATTTTGAGCGGAATGCTCTATACTCACACAACTTATGATTTTTGTTCAGACAAACTTGAAATGGTCTTCATCCCTGTACAACTTGATCTCAGTGACTCCAAGAAGGCAGTTCACATTCCCTACCCCTACAGGATCAGCTGTCAACAGTCGTCTGATTCTAGGCACGTGAATACTCGTGCCACTTTCGTTGACTGTTTTCTGTTTTCTTACTTTATTTTCTCTCACCCGCTTATACTTGCCTTTCCTTTGTTCATTATGTACGCTTCAGTTTGCGCTTGATCATCTCAGTACCCACAAACATCGTGGATACGGAATGCCATTGGCTCCTCAATACAGTTTTTCTTGCACTTTTCAAATGGCTGCGATTCATCGATCCACAAAAGAAGATACGGAGGTCTAACAATCTATTGGATATCGAAGAATACAGTCATCGTTATAAACGAATAAAGGAAGAATATGGCCGCACACTGGTTCAAGTAGGTTTTGTATTTGTTTTGATCCTCAACACTTCAGCTACTTAAAATTAATAAATTTTAGAACTGGACAGAAAAGACTGATCCCAAAAAGTTCGTGTACGAAGATTGTGGCATTGCTACCTATTTACTGGTTGGTTTCTATTCTACCATTGGTAGTTTAATACTAATCCAGTCTTTTCTTACAGGAATACTGGAAAAATCGCGGTCGTTTTCCAAGGAAATTTGCAGATTTGGGATGTGGAAATGGACTGCTTGTATATCTCCTCAATAAAGAAGCGGTAGGTTGGTTTCTGAAAAGATCACGTAAATTCTCATTATTGTTATCATTATCAGAAACCATACTTTATTGACACGAATAGTTTTCTAACAGTAAAATTGTTCTGTTGATCTAGTTCTTCATTTGCACATTCATATATTCGTTTTAGTGCGGAGTGCGCTGTGATATAGGGTAATTTCTAACAAAGTTCAAAGTCTTTTCTCACGGCATGATATCTCCGCGTTTTGTGTTAGAGCTTCATCATTGTTTAGGTAAACGGCATTGGCATCGATGTACGTAAACGAAAAATTTGGTCGGAGCAGCTTTCAGGGACTTCCCTTATAGAAGCAGTCGTTGATCCTTCTCAGGTTTCGTTTTCAGCTTAAGACTTGAGAGTACTACAACTTACAATACAGTACTTGCGGTGCAACTTACTGCACACAGTTTACCGTTCTAGGATAAAAATTCAATTCCGCATGATGTGGACTATCTTATCGGCAATCATACTGACGAGTTGACACCTTGGCTGCCTATTATGGCTGCGAGGTAAATGTCTCCCTTCTTTATTTTAACATGATCCTTTTTTTTTTACCAAAAATCACTTTGAAAAAATAATTTTAGCGAGTATCTCGTGTTTATTTAGGAGAAATTGTGAATTTTTCGTTTTGCCTTGCTGCCCTTTCAACTTTTTCGGGAAATACGTGGCTCGACCTGGTGATACAGGAAGTCAATATGATTCATTCCTACGGTTTACTAGAGAGGTGAGCTGTGGAAGGATTGTGGAGCCTCCAACTTTTTTTTTGTTAGCTTTGCTTTGATGAGAACATTTTCAGATATGTACTCGATTAGGTTTTGTTGTTGAAGAAGACCGTTTGAGTATCCCCAGCACAAAAAGGGTTGGTGGTTTATTCAATTCCAATGTTTGCGAGACGTTTCGTGCTTCGTATGGGTTCAGCCGCTTCAAAAACATGGTTACGGTATTGACAGCTTGTTTTCCCGTTGATGCTTCTGCGCGTTAGCGGCGTGTTCGTTGAACAACATATTGTTGTGGCGCTTGTCTCGATTTTTCTCCTGGCGAATGTGCTATGTACTTGTGGGGCTAGCATTGGAACAGGCATTTCCCCGTATATGTAGCGTTCATCTGCCATTATAAATGTCAATGCAGAATTTTCTAGTTATGCTCTGTCGTCTCATTTTGGAAATAGGTGACAGTGCTTTTCAGCTTTGCTTTGTCTGTAGCATTCCTCCTGATGGCCTTGTGCCGAATGTTGAAGAAGTTATCGAAGAACTTACTGGTTCTGCAACGAAGGCGTTCCTTCCAAGGCCGAAGGTGGAACAGGTATGTCAGTGATTAATCTACTGGCGTTAGGAAATGTGGAGATCACTGTCATATCGGAACAATGTAACATTTCAACCGCTGTTTCCTGCACCTTTCGCGTCTGAGTTTATAGTCAGGTTAAAGATCCATACTTTTTTGAAATAAGCTACCATGCCTACGGAACCGCCATTGCCCATTCATGACACTCTGTGCCATCATTAATTGAGTCACGTACGCACGTACGAAGCATTTCTAACCTCAGTTGCTTTTTAAAACTTCTCATGTTATATAATTCTATTGTTTGCTTCTTAAAACTTCTCATTTTATAATTCTATTGTTCCTATTTCAAAGCTATTCCTACTACTGCTATTCTTGTCTCAAAATGCAGGCAAGCCGTTGAAGACATCACTTGCTTCCTCTTCTGACAGCCGTTTAATAGACACTGTAGCCATAAGGGGAGAATGCGATGCGGTCATGAGAAATGTTGAAGTTTTCTCGGAAAATGTACGGAACATATTGCTTCGCGACCTGTGCACACATGCAAGAGAAGGCGTGCACTTATAGTGGATTCCTGCGAGATGACGGAAGGCTCCTCATGCTTTCTATTTGTTACGATATGCTTGCTGCCGTATGTCTTGACTTGCCATTTCATATCTTCGTTGCCTCAAAGGAAAGCCATTGCTTCGATGTTTTTAACACGTTCGCGACCTTAGGCTTTCGGCATGGCGTGCCCCGTGGGACATGGGCGGTCTCTTAAGCACGCATTTGTGCTCAGCCGGTTGTGCACCCGGTCCTACGCGTCACGGTTGTCAACTGGTTGGGCACATTGTCGTGAATGTGTTGAAAGGTCACTATTTTGGAAGTTTATGCCATAAATTCATTGAATATTTGGTAAATTTGGCATCCTAATGTGTCTTGCAAGTAAACGGAATGGAATAGTTTTTTGATGCTCCCTGAAAGGGGAAATACTAACAGAGTTAACATACTTAGCCCGCGTTAAGTCAAAGACTGGCTATTTGTTACGTTATGAGGTTCTTCGTCGCTACATCTAATGAGGGTCCTGTTATCTTCTCGCCAGCGAACCACATCTTCCTTTCTTCATCTAAAGCTGCACTAGGGCGTCGATTCGAGATTTCTGTGCATCAAACGATCAAAATATTCTTCAACGTAGCTGCCATTCCTATACCGGCTTCCTCCCACGCTGAGATTACGAGGTGGAAGCCCCTCGCATATGTAATTCTGATTAGATTGTCGTCCCACTTTAGGTGATTTGGTTGAATTCCTAGAGCTTTAGTGTGATTTATATTTCTTATTAAGGGGTTCCGGATAGGATCTGCGGCTCATCTTTCATGTGGGAAGAATGTTTTGAATCTTGTCTTGAGCCATCAAATGTATCCATAAGCGGGTATTTGTCATAATATGAAGTTCCTAATGAATTTCATGAAATAGGTTATGTGAATTTAGTGGTACAACAACAACATCCAAATAATCTCTGTACATCATCTATGTTGTTTTGTTTTGCCTGGTTCAGATTAATGTTTCAGATACGAAACTGTTTGAATATCCCTCCCGATACACGATGGGCCTTAACAAAACGGTTTTTCGACAAAATCTTGCAGAGCAGTGACGAGTTGAGAGAGTAAGTGTTGCCTCATCGTATTTCGAGTTATCTTTCTTGGAACAAGGCTTCATCCTATGCTTTTCAGTGGGTGGAGATGTGGAGGAGCAATCGACCTAGTCGAATTGGCTTCAATGTTGACTGAAGCTGAAAAACAACTCATGAAACAACAATGTGGAGGACTGCAAACATTTTTGAGGAATCAGCATCAGGTTTTCAAGGTTGGAGTCTTATAGACTTATAGACTTTCTTGTTAGGCATAGTGCTTCACATGGGAGAAGCAAAGGTTATTTTTTTATTAGTTTCATTATCTAGTGCTACGTGCTTATATCGGAAGGTAAGGTGATTCTCAAAGCAATTTAATGGTCTACTTCATAAATTGCATTAGACAGATGCCTTTGTCACGTTTTCCATTGAGATAAGTGTCTTATCTGGCTCATCTACCAATAAGACCTTTTCGCGGACACGCTTTTTATTGTCATTCTTCTACTTTTGCTAGCTGTTTTTACATTGAATCTTGGAGTCGTGCGAAGTTAGCCTGTTACTGTTCTTCCTTCTAATATTGGAAATATTTCTTGAGTTTAGCGTTTACGTCAAGAATGTCAATGCAAAGTGTAGTTGGTATGTGTTTGCCATGGTTTCGAAGGCAGTTGAGAAGTGCTGTAATGTTGTATTGAAGCGTGATCTTTTTCATTGTTGAGTTTCTTGAAAATGGAATCGGAATGAGCAGTTTTGAACGATTATCGCAGACTGCATTCGACTATCTAGTAATATTGGTCTGTATTTTACTGTGACGGTATCCAGCCTCGTGCGTGAAAATTACCACTTCTTGGCCGATATGACGTCACTGATAATTGGGCATAAAAAGTTGTTTGAACTTGGTGCCAATTCAGTGCCTGAATTAAAAAATGCTCCAGTATGGAGTAGACAGATTTTCTGGTACTTGTGCTTACAAACGTGAACTCTCATCACTAATTGGCATTCATATTGCCTAACTGTCTCCACTATTCTTGCTTAGCAACTATAATGAGCCAAATAACTGCAGTGGATTTAGGTCACTGGTGGGAAGGCTCGATTACGTGACTTTCGTGAAGAGGTTTCTCGAAAACCTAAAAATTCCAAAGGTACTCTATCGCGAACTGGGATTTCACCATGTTGGATGGCTGAAAACCATCCAGATGGGTGTCCCATGAAAGATAATTGTCAGTTTAAACATTGAATTTGTCTATTTCTCATTTCTTCTGACATAGTTTCATAGCTTAGTGGCGTATTCCGTTGTAAATGTTGTTTTGGCGAAAATCGTTGCTATTCCTTTATTCCTTTATTCATAATATCGGTTCACATCTTGAAAGAACTATGAACTATGAACTGTTATCTGAAATTTCGTCACGGTTACTGTGATTTCTTTTTTTTCTTCAAATTTGGCATTAGTTCTTCGTTCTTTGTATACACACTTATCTCAATAGTATCATTCTTTTTGATTTTTTTGAATATCAGGATGCTCTAACTTTGTTTGGTCCACTTTTCTTTTCATGGATGCAGTATGGCGTGTTGTTGTTAAGTGTTGTTTTTTGATTGTTATCATTTGTTCCTTTGTCTGCAAATAAAAGTTGTTTGGCGTTGCCAGTTGCAGTGCTTTGATGGGTTTCCCATCCACTAAATGCTTAATAATATTTTTTTCTGTTCTTAACTGTGCGCCGCCGTCCCCTCCTTCTTTTCATTGGAATTCCTATTATTTTCCTTTGCAGCTTTCCTTTTTCTCCTCATTTTGAATATAGTTTGCGATAAGGCTATTGCATTTGGCTGGGAAAACCATGAGTGAACCGTCTTTCGTGGAAAATGTGCTTTATTTGGCTGATTCTTACAAGGTATAAGCTTTTTACATTACGACTCGGTCGACTTGTCTTAACTAATTTTTTTAGATTACTCACCATAACCAGTATCCTGAAGGGACCACCAATGTTTACTCGTACTTTGAAAGTAGAGGTGGGAAGTTCCCAGAGGTCTGTTGACGTCTCCTAGTACTTTACAAATACAGTCTTTAAATTCTGCTTCCTGATGTTCGGTAATATAATCCCATTCGTTTGGAAGAAGGAATGGATGAAATTTTCGATTTTTAAGCTACTGGACTTGAAAATGACATTAATGTTAGCCTTTCTTTATGGAGGGATGACGACTTCCACGACGTTTTCTCATGTATTTCTTTCCTTGTTAACTTTGTGTCCACCAATCACTTTGGGTGTACCCTGGAAAGAATGTTAACTGGCAATAGCTATAGTACGTTACGCCATGGACGATAGTTGCGAAGATAGCAGAGAGAGAACGCAAGAAAGTGTGCATCAGCTGGAAAGACACCGGCAGCTGGAAAGGAATGAGAGAAAAGCAGTTTATTGCACGGATATTCAACTACCGCCGCGTTTTTAACAGGCCATAGCTGTCGTGAACGCGTGTTTCAATATGTAGCCTCCCCCTAGGTAGATGACTGGGATTTACAAAAGCTACAGTTACAGATGGGTGACAGATGATTTGCACTGAATAGATTGGTTATGACCTGACCAAATAAAGTGAGTAGAACGGTAACAGGTTGTCGTTAACTTTCATCAAAATATGGCATATAATTCCCTGGGATTACAACGTTTTCGGATCAAGTCACTTTCCTTGTGGTCAATCTCTTAGTTTTTCAATCTTTATGGTTGATGTAAATCAGAATAAGTGAATTTATTCAGCATCAAATGCATCATTACTGTTGCAGTATCAAGCGGGTTTTTAGGTTTGCTTTTTCGGATTGCAATACATACTGAAACGATGGCTCGTTGGAGTTGTCGTTACTCATAAGATGATTGATGAGGCTAAGGAGTTCTATAAGGTGCGTTGCAGTCAGCATCTTTTTTTTTCGTCTCGTCATCTTTTTTTTTAAAAATATACTTCCGTTTGCCTTTCATTTGGATGGAATGCATCTCACCCATTCAGATCAAAATGTTTTTTTTTTGATTTTACGAACTTATGTAAATTTAATGTATGTCATTCTAATCCATACGAATCCATTTCCAGCTCCACTTCAATATGGAAGTATTCAATGAGGCAGGTTGGAGACACATTGTAGAGGTAGGTCTCCCTTTCTTAACTTCGAAAACTCTGTTCATGTATTTTAGCTCTCAATTTTTTTTCTAGAAACATGGAGGCCGTCTTCCACTGCGGATCAAGGCCGTACCAGAAGGTAGCGTGGTGCCGATCAAGAATGTGTTGTTCACTATTGAAAACACAGATCCCGCAGTCCCTTGGTTAACTAACTGGTTTGAGGTCTGCCTTCACATCATTTGAAGAGCAAAAGGTTTATTCATTGCAAATATGTAGATTTTCAAAGATGTATCAGTTCAGACCTTACTGGTGCAGACATGGTATCCAATAACAGTTTGTACAAGTTCACGAGCCTATAAACAGTTAATAGCTCGGTATTTGGAAGAAACCAGCGATTCCTTAGAAGGGCTCCCTTTCAAGCTCCACGATTTCGGTTACCGAGGGTCAACATCGGTTGAGGTGAGTCGGATTTATTCCGTTTTAAATTTCTTTAGATGTTGTTTTTTTACGGTATTTTCTCCTATCAGTGGTCATAGTTGGGAAATCTAGTCTCATTTTGATATTCGAAAGTTTCAGAGCGCAGGCATTGGTGGTGCTGCTCATCTGGTCAACTTTATTGGTACCGATACTATAGCAGGACTGCAATTATGTCGAAAATATTACTCGTGTAAAATGGCTGGGTACAGCATTCCTGCGGCTGAGCATAGGTGTTTAGAAATCTACCTTTCTTGTTTTTTTCCCTCGTTTTTTTTCATTTTTTGCTCCACTCTAATGAAAAGCACTTGCAGCACCATAACCACATGGAAGAAAACAGGAGAAGTTGCTGCGTTCCGGAATATGTTGCAGCAGTACCCCAAAGGTACGCCAGTTCTCATATTTACTTATTTGAATTCTTCCATGTTGGATTTGACTCTACATATTTTAAGGTCTGGTTTCCGTTGTATCTGATTCCTACGACGTCTTTCATGCTGTGTCTTCTATATGGGGAGAAGAACTTCGAGATGAAGTGATTGCCCGAGGAGAACGTGGTTGCCTTGTGATTCGTCCAGACTCAGGAGATCCAATTACCGTGGTGGTTAAAGTATATTTTAATCCTTTCTTGCTCTGGTTTGTTCAGGAATACGCATCAGAAACCAATTTCCGTTGTTGTTTGTATCATGATGGCGCGGATTTACATTGAGGTTCCCCCACTATGTATTATTTAGGTCTTGAATTTACTAGAAGAAAAGTTCCCGGTTACCAAAAACAGCAAAGGATACAAGGTTCTACCTGCGTATCTACGCGTTATCCAAGGAGACGGTATCAACTATGATTCAACTGGAGCGATTCTTGAGGCGCTAAAGGTGAGTTTAGCACAATAGATACTTTTTGCACAATTTTCACCAATTTTTCTGTAACAGAAAGCCGGCTGGAGTACTGATAACGTTGTCTTTGGTGCGGGTGGCGCTCTTCTGCAGAGGATTGATCGCGATACTCAGAAGTGCGCTTTCAAGTGCAGTCATGTTATTGTTAACGGTGAACATGTGAGTGCTACTGTTGTCGTTAAGTTCTGGCTTACTTCTTCCAGTTTCTAGCTAAGCCACTAATGCATTTGTTGATTGTTTATTATTTTTGCAGAGGGATGTTTACAAGAATCCGGCCACGGATGAAGGAAAACGTTCAAAGAAGGGTTATCTCACATTAGTGCGTAATGCATCTGGTAATTTGGAGACGGTTCAAGAAGGACAGGGTGATCCAGCAAAGGTAAATTGTTTCGTTGATCATCAATCTGTAGCCGGTTGAATGTCGAGATGCTGTGATAACAAGAATCCCGCGCCCCTGCTATTTGCTATGATCTGCTTTTGCTTTTCTTTCTTTCCTTTTCACTTTGAGTATTGCACTAGGAACGAAGTAAGAAACAGCGAGCTACTTTGTATGCATGTCGTTGTATGCATGACTTTGTATAAAGCTCGCTGATGTTCATATGACACTTCAGAATAGGAACGAATTCCTTCTCATTGTCCCTTCATTTCCTCTCAGAAGCTCTGTCTGTTTCAGGATCTTCTCCAGACGGTGTTTGAAAATGGTCACTTGTTGGTTGACTGGACGCTGGAAGAGGTCCGAGAGAGGGCGGAAATTGATTTGGTGAAGAAATCAAGGAAAACTTGTGTTAACGGGGTCCATAAGGGCAATGGCGATACTCTAAGCTGATTATTCGTTTATACAGTATTCCAGAATTGAATAGTCACTGTTCCCGTTTATCCTCTTAGTCAAAGTGCTTATCCGTTTTCATTAACTTCCATTTACTCAGGAATGTATCGAAATTAGATGTTTAATGTTGTGAAGGTGAGCATCTCCTGCCTATCATTTCCCAATTCTTGATCTTCGTTCCATGATCTGTTTCTTGCTATTCTTGCTTTCTTACCCGTTTGTTCATATCTAGAACATTTCTAACGCATTAGAGATTAGAGATTCCATAGTTCCCCTGTCTGTAGACATTTTTGGGTCGAAATGTGTTGATTCTTCACATTTATCAGCAGATGCTTGGTTGTAGACTTTACCTCACCGCATAGGTAGGTTGCACTCTTGAGCACGCGTAGTTCACCCACATAGTTTTATCCCACTTGAATAGGCGAAGTCATTTTAATAAGAGGGAGTACTCCTGAATATTGATGTGCCTTCTTAATTAGTATTTCAGTTGAATAAAAAGCATGTAGAACACAATAGTTCGGAGTGCAGTTTTGAGTTGGTAAGCGTACCGGTTTATTCTGAAGCATAAGCGGTTCGTTATTTTAAGCTGCCGCTTACTTTCATACCAAAGAGAGGTGGATCACTTGCGAAGAACTAGGGGCTCGTCCGTGTTTCGGATGTTTTGCTGATGTTAATTTAGTTTCTGGGTTCATAAATCTGAAATACTACGCCAGAAGTTCGTTAGCACGACATGTGGTTGTCTTCTGTACGAGTACGACAGCAGGAGTATGGACCTAGAGAGTAGATGAAAGGTGTTTCTGCAACGTTGGTATCAATCACTGAAGCTTGTGAAGTCTGCCTTGGTAGAAGTTAATGGAAGGTTTCGAAAGTAACTCACCGGTCCCCATATTTAGAAGTGCGTTTCTCTTTCGGAATTAAAAATAGTAGATTACATATATAATTTAACTATTAGGTCATAACATGCGTTTTTGTGGTTTTTCAGATTTTTTTTACAGTTTTCCTCACCCATTTTCTAACCACTGGATATGTGCCATACATGATTCGAAAGCATTGCTCATGCTCCACGAGAAAGTTCTGATCAGTTCTTTTGGACCAACTGCCTGCAGAACGGTGTACACCTGCTTATCCTGACATTCATTTGAAGCTCGAAAAACCGTCAGAACTGCTCAGTCGACCTGTTCTGAGTATGAAGGAAGCGTTTTGCTTGAAATGACCAGTCATCAGCAATCTTCTAAGCTCAAAAAGACACTTGATCTCGGTGACAACAACCACTTCGATCGAACAGTTTTGTTTCAAGAAGATCTGGTGGAACTGCCGCAGAGGATTCATATGGTCTAGATGGACATCATACTTCTCGAAGTTACAATATAAATTAGACAATTCTGCTGCAAGAATTGAACCGCCAAGTTCTGGTCATCCTATCCCAGGCTAACGTCGGGCTCTACCCCTGCCAACACCGTCAAACTGGCTCTCCAAGATTTCGATTAAGATTAAGGAAGTTCTTCGGCTTTTATATTCTACAGTGCTTACGTGATCAAACAGCGTCTCATCGTGGCTCCCACTGAATAAAAAGAGGAAATGGTATTTCCTCTCGGGTTGACGATTCGCTGGACAGTGGTTCCCTCTTCTCGATTTTGAACGGTCATACTATTTCATCCTAACCATGGGTTTCTTTTCCCCAGACTTCTCTCAAAGCGAAGGGTTTTCCTCGTAAGACTGAAAATTTTGTGGGTTCAATGCGTGGTCCACATCGGGATCGTCCAGTCGTCCTCGATCTTGCGAAAGATGGTCAGCGAACATTCCGTTTTGTTTCTCTCCAATTCGTAGGCTGCGCGATAGATCTTCGACTCAGCTACTGCGGAATCGTTACACATAACCTTTGTGGTCAGCCTCCACGTACTCCCTACACCGTTTGCTCGATAGAGCTCTCGGAACAACATTCAGGATCATTAATATACGAGCCCCCAGTCAAGCAAGACAGTGAATCCCAACCACTGAGTGCTTTCGTGGAGAGCAGGAGTCTTGCGAGTGTGCCGGCTATACAGCTTACTCCTATTCTAGCTTGTACAGTCCTTGTCGAAAAGATAGACGGATTCCATGACCGCAGAAACGCGATGGGACCTGGACGACAGATGCGGAGAGAGCATGCTCCGAGTGAGAGGGTCGAATAGGTCCCTACGCGATTCTGCAGCCGCTGCGACGCTATGGAACCGCATGCGCAGTCCGTCTATCTTTTCGACAAGGATGTACCTTAGCGCAGCGATGGGTACCGCTAGCAAGGGTTCGCTTTCTGCATTCAATGTTATCTGTCTTTGTGGTATAGTGTCTCATCCTAGATTACTGTTGCTGATCTTTGCAAGCCTGATTTTTTTTGGGGGGGGGGGGGGGGGTCGTATGGCGCGATTCTTTGGGTGGCACTATAGGCAGATGTGATCTGAGCGCGCTCCTACCACCCGGTATACTGTCTCGCGTCGCGGTTTGCCTGGGTCTGCCTGGCAGGGCAACTCGTCCATGCAACCCTCATCCAACCGTAGAGAAGTGCGTTGAACTAGCGATACTTGTGGTTTTTAGGATACACGGATGAACAAATGTTTCGAACATCAAGCTTATTCGAATATCTAAGTGAATGTGCTGTTTTATAGAAGGCCACAGATTACTCTGTTCAAATAAAAAGCTTTCTGAAACAACCAAACAAGCACTTTATACAATACATATGTATAATCAGGGCCAAGCGTCCGATGGGAATTTCCCATGAGGGGGTCGTATGGGAGGGTGCTGGGAAGGGTGGGGTTGTATTGGAGAGGTGTGGGTGGGGTACGTAGAGGGGTGGCTTGACCATTGAATGTAAATTCATGATTGTTTTATGACGTGACAAATGACATTCCGCCCAAGAACGATCACGTCATATCGAGTTAAAGCAGGACTGGTTGGCAGCGTATGAGAGAAAGCGGCTTCGGCGTACCCACGGTTTCGATTCCCGGCGCCTTCCATAAATTTTTGCACGAGTAGGAATCGCTTCAGAATCAAGTGTGGAGTAAAGAGGACGGAAATGTTTAAAAAATAGAGTGTGGGTAGCGAGATCAATCGATTGCACATGCTAGGATTCGCCTGCATGACCCGTCAGAAAGTGAAAAAGTAGGGTGACCTAGACCTCGTGCTGAAGTTCCCGGACTCGAAATCAGCAAATGCTTTTCTGCATATTCATAGAAGGCGATAAGCCCTGTCCTTTGCCATAGTTTCAATTTTCAAGAACTTCATATGCATTTGGGAGCTCGATGGGAAATTTTTCAAATTTTCGGGTCTCCGAAGGGAAATTTCCCATCTAACTCACGCAAGCAGGAGCAATTATTGGGGTGCGATTGGAGCTCTATTAAGTGAAGGTAGTGAAATTTCGGTAAAAGGTAAACTCTCTTCATGGAAGTTGAAGAAGTGAAAATCTCGCAATTTGAACAGATAGTGGAAATGGAGTAAATCTGTTTGGGAAATCACTGAGAAGCAATTTGCAGATATCACGAGAACTTTCCTTGTACGAGTTTTAGTTGAGGAAATTTCCCATTTGAATGCAGAATCTGGCTCCACGAAGTCCGTTCGTTTTCCCGCAATTTAGATGGGAAATCGATGGGAGATTCGCCAAATTTCCCATCGGGCTCCCAAAAACATATGAAGGTCTAGAAAATTGAAACTCTGATAATAGATAGAGCTGATCGTCCTCTATGGACAATTTGCTGATTTTGTGTCACAGAACCTCAGTACGAAGTCTAAGTAACCCTAGTTTTCCACAAACTGGCGTCCCCTGTAGGCGAATTCTCGCATATACAGTGCGTTTCATAATTATAGGGACACCCGATTTTTTGCTGTAGCGAGCTTCACCGTGAACCAATCGATCTGATTTTTTCTTTATTCAATTCAGGATGTGAAATAACCTCTAGAGACATATATTCCATTAACATCATCAATATATAAGATTTTTATAGAGAAAGATAGAAAAACCAGTGTTTCAAAATTATAGGGACACTTGAACTTGATGAAACGATTTACCCAGAAAACGGAATCTGTCAGTGCAGTTGTTACCAGTGGGTTATTCCCTATCCATTGCTAATCCGAACCTTCGGTTCTTCAAACTGGTGTAGGTGTTCCAGATGAGGTTCGGCCCAACATCGATTTTAGTTTCTTGAACTGTGCTTTAAAGTTTTTTAGCATAAAAGTTCTAGACGTATCAAGCATGGAACCATCTAGAATTTGTCTTAGAACCATTTTCCGCTAGAAATGAGTTTTATAAGCGCTTTTCAGGTACAAGGCCTCGAGTTTGTGGCAGCTTTATCGTGCTGTCGCGCCTTGACCCACGGGGATAACTGCACTTTCTTGAACCAAAGCAAACTTTTGTCAACGATAACCACTCAGATGTGATGTAGAATGATCACACAGGATTTGATGAATGTCTCTATGTTGAATTCTAGTTGATACAAAGGCGATGAACAGCCTACGACATGCACGAGATCCAATCGACACTGCACACAGTCGCTTCCTAAATCCCATCATAAAAAGGAAACATAATTGTGGCCTTAATTCTTCAATAAGGCCTCTTTTCTGTATGAATCGATCAAATTCTCTCTTATTCATAAGATCAGATAATATTTCTGGAGAAAAGAATTAGTTTCCCAAGACGGTACTTGGGAGGCAAAATGGCTTGTTCGAGCATGTCATGTCGTGCACGGCGTAAGTTGTTCATCGCCTTTGTATCAAATAGAATTCAACATAGAGGCACTCATCAAATCCTGTGTGATCATTCTACATCACATCTGAGTGGTTATCGTTGACAAAAGTTTGCTTTGGTTCAAGAAAGTGCAGTTGTCCCCGTGGGTCAAGGCACCACAGCACGATAAAGGTGCCACAAACTCGACGCCTTGTACTATAAAAGCGATTATAAAATTCATTTCTAGCGGAAAATGGCTCTACGACAAATTCTAGATGGTTCCATGCTTAATGCGTCTAGAACTTTTATGCTAAAAAACTTTAAAGCACAGTTCAAGAAACTAAGGTCGATGTTGGGCCGAACCTCATCTGGAACACCTTCACCAGTTTGAAGAACCGAAGGTTCGGATTAGCAATGGATAGGGAATAACCCACTGGTAACAACTGCACTGACAGATTCCGTCTTCTGGGTAAATCGTTTCATCAAGTCCAAGTGTCCCTATAATTTTGAAACACTGGTTTTTCTATCTTTCTCTATAAAAATCTTATATATTGATGATGTTAACGGGAAATATGTCTCTAGAGGTTATTTCACATCCTGAATTGAATAAAGAAAAAATCAGATCGATTGGTTCACGGTGAAGCTCGCTACAGCGAAAAATCGGGTGTCCCTATAATTATGAAACGCACTGTATAATCGATCGATTTCGCTTTTCTCACTTCATTTTCGAACCTTTAAATCCACTCTACTCCACACTAAATCCTGAAGCGGTTTCAACCCGTGCAAAAATTTCTTGGAGGTGCCGGGAATCGAACCCGTGAGCGCGCAAATGCCAACACTGAAACCGACTCCCTCGCATGCGCTGCCAACCAGTCCTGTTCTGACACGTAATGACATGATTGTTCCTGCTGGCACTCTGGTCCAATCGGATAAGAAAGGATGCATGTCGAATTCAAGGTTTCAGTTCCAATTTTGTGTTTTCAATGTGTTTCTTTTGTGTCTTCTTCCTTGAAACTGTTTAGTGTACAGAGAAAACATGCGGGAGCAGAAGGGGGGGGGGGGGTCGTGAAAAGATGGGGGTTGGAGGAATAGGGGGGGGTCGCATTGAGGGTCGGTTTTTCCCATCGTCATGCTTGACCGTGTGTATAATACGTATGTAGATTTTTCATGCTACTGATCAAGCGAATTACCCGAACTTGTGGTTTTCTGAAATTCTTGGATATTTCAGAGGTGCTAGAAATGACTCCTATTCAAGTCCAATATTTGGCGTCAATTTGGTTCATGTAAATATTAGTTCAGTCAAAACTCCACCAATTATATGTAAAAGTGCAGAGCACATAGAATTGAAACCTCGTTCCAGAGATTTTTTGCATAGAGGTACCCGCAACTGTTTACGCTCTCTTCTATGAAAAGATAATGTAGGAAAGGCGGACGAGTTGCTTCCCCTCAGATCCAGGCAAAGGCGACGCATGACCGTAATCGGGTGGTACTAGGGCGCCATAGACCCAGGCTGTCCATAGTGGCACCTGAAGAATCGCGCAATACGGCCTACACACCTTTTTGGCAGCGCAGGAGCAGGAATAAGGAGAATTGGAGAAAGTACCAAGCCTTGATGAGCTCCAACGCCAACTTGAAACGGTAGTGAATTCTATGGACAGCATTAAATAAAATTGTGACAATCCTGCAGAGAAGTTGAACCTACTCGACGTATTATTCTGCTGTTTCATGGCACCACGTTGACCAGTGAATCAATCCACGAACTACCCTTTAAAAATCTCCTTGAATGATGTTATCTACAGTGACTTATGGAAAATGATACGTTGTCGTGTGTTCCGCTCAATCCTGGTGAGCGTCCGGTGCGTTTCTATAAAAGAGAAATTGAAGGACTACAAGTTTCCAGAACTGAAGCCGGAAGACTGCGAACAGGTTCGGTGCAGATTTGTATTAGGGGTTGCCTTCTGTGTGTTATTAGTGGTATCTTGCAGAAATACATTTCCGGATGGGGTCCTGGAGGTCAGAAGGTGAACACTGCTCAAAACGCTGTTCAGCTACGACATATCCCAACAGGTCTCGTCGTCAAGGTATCTGCTATTATGACTGTGGGACTGGACTTAATGACAATCGCTGCATTGAAATTCTGATTTTCCAGGTCCACGAATCACGTCTTCTCCCGAAGAATATCGACATAGCCTTCGAGCGGTTGAAGCATGTTTTGGATCGGCATATCAACGGTGACAACTGCTATGAGGAACAATACAAGCGGTTGCAACGAGAAAAAGAGGCGAAAGTGAAGAAAAAGCGAGGAATGCAGCGAAAATTGAGGAAAGAATTGGAAGAGGATGCGAAAGAGCCTGCACCAGATCAGTGATGAAGGAATTTGTTCTCGTCACGTTTGCTAGTAGGAAAATAAAATTGCAATTTTAGGTTACTAGGTGACAACCCGGCTCTTATCGGATGTTTTATTTGTCCCAGCTATTTTACGCTGATGAATAAGATTGCTAATATAATTCCGAAGATTATGTGCCTTCTATGTTGTAAAGGGCTTATAGAAGCTATCCGAACAACTCTACGTATGTAGCTGATGGGAAAATTAGGTTCGCAATCGTCCTCAGCGTGCAAGGAAACGCAAAGGACTTTGTAAGCGTTAAGGTTTTTCTTCACTTCACAAGGAAACTGGAGAGATATATCACTGCCAACTGTTTTCTTGTAAGTTACGAGAGGATCGCTGTGTCGGAGAAAGATTTTGACGGCTGGAACTGGGTAAAGTCCAAATGCAAGTATTGGTTTACGTTAAGCGCGCGGACTTGCAACGGTCGATCAAAGCAGTGGGTTACAGACATCAACGCAAACGACTACTGAACTTTTTTTTCTTCGCTTTACATGTGGAAGGTGTTGGAGAAGCCTCGAGAGTGATCAGAGTTCACAGTTTTGTTTCCAAATCTCACACCGTTATAGCTGCCAGATCATCGTATGAATTGCTGAGAAATACCAGCTTATTCTGACGAAGAGATTTTTTTTGACAGGACCTCAACTTGAGCAGCTTTTACTGCACCTCGTCATGGATATGGATGAACTTCGTGCGGATATCAAATTCTTTCACATTTGGGGAAAAACCGTCACCGTCACCGAAATCAAATTTTGCCTGGATGCCGTTTTTGTAGAATCATCAGCACAACACTCGTCTCCTGGATACATTAGAGCGCCGATGTACGTATGTACCTCCATCATGGCATTGGTCGCGCAGCTCTACACTTCCCTACTCATTAAAGCTCTTCATTGTTCAAACATCGCCATACCCATCTCTTCCCTTTTGTATGACCACAATTACTATAACCACAGTTACTTATTACACCGACTGTAGAATTTCGTTGCACACAAGCACACAGAGGAAGCCCGTCATTATAAGTCGCGATGGTCATGTTTACATTTGCTTGAAGTTTTTTTTTTAATCTGCACGTGTAAAAGTGAAAGTTTGTGTGTTTGTTCATGTGTTTGTATGTATGTTCTGAATAGAAATCGCAGAGGATTATCCGATCCGAACCAAACTTTGCATTTAGGTCCATCAGGGACCGCCGGAGGTTATAGGCTACTTCTGACCTGATTTTATCGATTAGCTAATCGATTGTATCGATTTCATCGACTTTTCACAAGATTTGTCCGGAGGTCGGTGAGGGCATGTCTGCTAGGGTTCTACGCCACGCTGAATAGGAATATGGCAACCATTTCTAGCAGCAGTGTCGATTTATTGGTTTTATCGATTTTTTCCGATTTCGTTTGAGGACAGGCAAGGACATGTCTATTACGGTTTCCCAGTACGCTCGCTGAACACGAGTATGATAGCAGTCTTGCACGAAATATTGATTTATCGATTTTATTGATTTTTCGTTAATTCAAAACATGGGGAGGTGAAGGCATGTCTGTTGGGGTTCCTTAATAAACTGAATATGATTATGACAATAATTCCGCAGGAATACATCAATTAAGTCCCAACGAAATAACTCTGCTGACATTTCGCTTGTGGGTTGGTGAAAAGATTCATTTCAGCTTCACTTATGTGCTGATCAACAAAATTATGGGCATTTTTAATAATTTTATGGGCAATAGCAATTGTCAATGTGAGGTATCCGGGGTAGTAAAACACCCGAGCATAAAATATGAAGTGGTCAACCTCGTTTGTGGGATGCACTATGCACTTGACTTCATCTGAGTATCGTAGATGCATTGATGCGTATACGCAATTCAAATATGACATGGAAGGGTAAAATAATGCAGACGGGCATTTTATTTTACACCGATCTAATGGCGAAAATATATTTATAGAGGAGATGCACTTAGCATCCTTCATGATTATTGAGTAGTGGAAAATTTCTGCTGTCTGTAACACGCTGCTGTGCCAGCGCGCGCGTTGTGGCGCGCTCTTCCCACTTCAGAGCTGTTCCTGCGAGTAAGCGGCCACCAGAAATTGATTTAACTGAGAACCGAGATGTGATTTTCCCTGGCTATAACATGGTTGTCCTACGAAACAGGTAGTTGTTTCAAAACGCTGGTTGGTGGCCTTCTCACTCTCATTCAGGCACATATACAAAGAACTCCAAACGGACGCAGTCAAGAATCAGGGCCGCGGCGCGGCTCTCTTGAGCAGAGTCACGGGAGCTCAGTATAGTGTGCGCCTGCGTCTCTGTTCATGGGAGCCGCGCCGCGATCTCGACTCCTGTCTACGTATGTTTGGAGTTTCCTATACATATTTTCTCGTACCAACGCTGACAGCTAAGCCCTCTTTAGCACCAATTCTCGGGGTTTTGATCCATTTTTGCGCGAATTAGACAATCCTACTCTAATTGGATTTCATACAATGCGGCAGGACTTTATCATATACAAGTTAGGCATAAAATTCTTCAAAGAATCGTTTTTTTAATCATGCCCATTTGAACTGTTCTCGTTCTTCCCTTGTAAAGTTACTGTACGGCCTTGCAAAACAGAATGGTGTTATGACCTGAAAGACATTCTGAAAAGATGCAGTTGATTTTGCTGAGTTGTTGTTCTTACCCACTACATAGTGTTCTCCAGCTTGGAGAGTAACACGACAATGGTGTTTTCCCCAATTTTTTATAATGATTGATTCAGGCTTCCAGTAACCGTATATAGCACGTGTCTATACATCATGTCTGAAACGTGGTAAGGAGCAAAGCACTGCATGAACAAAGTTCTTAGGAAATCAGAATCGTAATCGAGCCGAAACGTGAAAGTAATACATTGCTGTTGTTCTCAAACAAGGAGGAGTGACTTACCTTGTAAATCTTTTCGTATTCTATATAGAACATAGTAAAGAAAGCCAAATCTCTCGTTCGTTCCCGATTCACCAAACTTCACTTTGGCTAGCGCAGCTATAAGCGGCACATTTTATCGGAACATCTCTGAGTACATGACGATTTCACAATTAACGCTTTTCAATGAGCTAATTTACCAGTTTTCACCTCCATGAGAGAAAAGAGAGCATTAGATAAGGTGTTAATGTCTTTCCCTATCATTCATTTGATCCTAGAGCTTTCACCAATCAACATTTCGTATTTTACATGGTCACACAAAAAGCATTGTTGCAAGCATGCCCAAAAGCACGTTCCATAGGCGAGAAGCCTTAACAGGACAGCCGAGGGTCATATATCTCAGGTGGAAAAATTCGAGCAGATTTCACCCTTTCTTCGTCTATTTTTCTCCGAAATTTATCCCTGAAAGAAATATGCGAAAGATTAGCGAACTCTGCTCGAATTTGGCAATTTTTGTCGATTCGCGTACAATCCACTAGAATTTACATGTGAAATAAGCAAAATCTGCTCGAATCTATACAGCGCGTAAATTCGAGCATATTTCATGTATTGTTCGTTCATTGTTGTGGTAAATTCCTTTATCTCCTATCATTTTCATTGCGTTTTCACCTTCGGAGGTGGTAATCCCTGAGAAAATCCCACACACGGTAAAGCAGGGTGCGTTATTTCAAACCATCCCTACGTATTTTGAGGAGCAAAGCGAAAAAGCAAAGGGGTGGGGGGGGGGGGGGTTCGTTGTGTTTGTTCTTTTTGATTAATTCTCGTCCTGGGACCCCCTACACTATCCTTTCGTATGCATTGACGTCGGCAGAATGACCGATGTGCAAAGATGGGACCCAGGTAAAACAGAATCTAGATAGTGAATCGCTTTCACGATTTTACCAATCATGCGAACACGGAGGAGAAACGACGAAATTTATTAACGAATCGACAGTTAGAAAATGCGAACACGAAATCAAAGAACGAAAAACAAGGGCTTCCGAGAGGTCCGTCCGTGGGAGGGGGGGGGGGGGGAGGGCGTCGAGCGTTGATCTGGAAACGATGACGAAAATCAATCCGGGGGAACAGATCTCAACCGCCGGAGGGAATACCTCCGGGCCATTCGCTTCTCTCTTATACCGGGGTCTCCCGCGCGCACATTCAAAAGTGGCGCGCCCTCTTTGCGGGCAATTTTTGATCTGCCCTACCGTACATGCCCTCCCCCGCGGAAAACATCGACCTCGATGTCCCGAACCTCATGTCGGGAAAAACAGGCAGCAATGCTCCAGGAACCTTTCTTCTAATAGCTTCATAAACACTTTTCGGTACACCTGCACCTACTTTAGCACAATAATACTGACAACAACTTTCAGGTGAACCTGCTTCAATAACAAGTTTTCCATGCACTAAAGTTGATCCTGCTGTGACGAAAATCTGATGTCTGTCATCGATCCTGCTCAGTGTCTCGTCGAGAGACTTCCAAAGGTCGAGGAGTCCTTTCCATCTGCTGGCGTTTTTCTCGTTGACGGGTGGCCATGCTGTTACTACTTTTCCGCCGCTGCTCACTTGGCTTTTCACAAACTGAAGTTTTCTTGATTTTGCTTCGTCTATTTTTTCATCGATCGGCCACGTTATGATCCAAGTCCTGAATTCTGACCATTCTTCGAGTATCTCTAGGGCTTTGTCGAACGTCAGTGCCATTCTGGTGAGGATTTCACCGCGCATCCCGTCCTTTTCGAGGGCGAGTGCACCTTCGCCAGCTAGATAGCCCACTGGTCCGTCCTTCTCCGGTCGCGCCTTCACTGCATCTCGTTCCATCTCCTCCCGCACACTTCTGAGCGCTTCATCGTAAGACGTGTCGAAGTAATTTCCATCGATGGGGGCATGTTCGACAATCTTTTTCGT
The DNA here is from genome assembly GCA_037903475.1 of Ancylostoma caninum. Taxonomy (NCBI): domain Eukaryota; kingdom Metazoa; phylum Nematoda; class Chromadorea; order Rhabditida; family Ancylostomatidae; genus Ancylostoma; species Ancylostoma caninum. The sequence goes on from JBAJFG010000149.1 coordinate 71,745, forward strand.
ATTACACACGAATTCTGTCCAATCGATGCATCGTTGAAACGCCATTTTCAGGACTGACTTCAGCGCCTCCGAATCGTGACATACTACTCCTTCGCGGTGATTCTTTATTTTTTCTCCAAGATCCAGGTCTGTCCTGCGGAATATACTCGCAGTAGCCAAGCTGACCATAGCGTGCCGATGGGCTCTTTACCAACTGCGCCCGGAAAGCTACATCCAGGAATGTCGTTCAATCGGCCTTCGTCGAAACATCCATCGCTGCACTTGAAAAGAAGATGATCCTTCTCCAACGGGCTCAGTAACGACGCTCCACTGAAATATGGCACAATCATTTTACTTACTCGTATTTTCACAGGCTTTCTTCCACGCTTTCCTCTCCCTGTCTTCGTATCGATCGGGTCATCGGGTATACAACTAGGTACCACTCTCAACATATCAAATTGTACTCTTAGAGGTTCCGTATTTTCCCCGACCCTCGTTATGAGAGCAGAGTTTTGACTAGTTTCTAGCACACGATACGGTCCGGACCACTCGCACACTAACTTAGGATGTGAATCCAGAGCTTTTTCGTTGGGAGACAATAGGTATACTCGATCCCCTACCTTTGGGTGCTTTCTGACATCCACCTTATTTCTTTCATCGTACGCTCTCTTCATGGCTTCTCTTACCCGCTCATTGTACTCTCTTACCCGGTCGTGCGTTTCAGCTACCGCTTGCAATAACTGTGACTTGTAATCATCCAAACTTTTGTCCATACTGTACCACGTTACCCCTCCATTAGGGAGTACTGCTGACGGGTAATTGGGGTCCATCCCGTGTAGGACAAAGTATGGGCTCTCTCCTGTTGATCGATGAGGCGGCATATTATACGCCATCATGCAGAAAGGGAGCCGAACATCCCATTCTGCAGGAACGACAGTACTACGGCGCAGCATTGCTACAATGGTCCCATTCAAACGCTCAGTTACCCCTTGGTCATCATGTGTGACAAACCGTGCAAGATGGATGGCGTGTTCATGTTCAGCGGGCCAAATGATCCCCAAAGTTGAAATTTGCAGTAGATGTTGTGAGAAAATACATCAACAGTATCTACACTATGCCTACAGTAATCCTACAGTATCGCGTTTACGGTACAAAATGCATGCCATTATCGTGCTCAGCGGGTGTGATAACCCCTAGGGGCAAAATTTTGGGAAGCCCCTCGTAAGAAAAAGAATTAAAACTGATACAACCCACCGGTGAGTCGTATTGTCCGTTATGGTTTAAACATCTTGTGAAGGATTCCACAACAGGTCAGCATTTGCTGTAATGAACAAAATGTAGTTGATAAAACAAAAGAAAATTTTCCCTTAGGTAGTAGGTAAAGTTTGTGCTACCGTACCTCAGAATAATTTTTGTTTTATGAGGGGCTTCAAAAAACGCAGATTATGACATGATTAATTTATATTTGAGTGGGGTAGACTGGTGGAGCTTATTCGGAACAGTATCAATATCAACAGTCGATGATATGTAAGAAATGTTCATCTTCATATTAAACCATTGCATAGAGTTACTTGTTCCGCTAGTTAAAATAAAAACAAATTCCTCTAACCACTTTGAACCTAACTACCTTCATATGTACAATGTTTTCACATAAGTGTGAAGCCCATCAAAAGGCAATTTTGTCCAATGGACACAATGACTGGAGATCTTATAATGCAACTTCAAAAAAGTCTGATTCTATGCTCTATAGATATATCTGCACCGTTTAGAAGAAAGTTATAGCATCAAAGGAAAAATCTTCCATATTCAAGCTTATCATGACTAAACTAAAGATCGGAATACTGTCGCAGCGCTTAAAAATGAAGGCATAGTTGCTGTTTCAGATCGCGATGAAGCCGAGTTACTTGTCAATACTTTTGCAAAGGTCTATGTTGGAAGTCCTGGTAAGCAACTCCTTCCTCAGCCTCTTCATATGAGGAAATCAGTGAAGAATGGCTGCTCAGATGGGATTACTGCCTGTGAAAAGAGGTGGTTTAGACACAAAGGGTGCGATTTGGGTTGGCACCAGCATCCTTTTATGGTCAGGCAAGTAAAATGTATTGGTGTTTGAGTACTTCTTGTGCTCGCTAGTACCAGGAAAGCTGCGTATCACCAGAACATAAGTATTATTCTATTTCCTCCTAAACTTGTCATTTTAAACACCACTGATTAAGAAAAGAAGCTACTCGGTGGAATGCGCACGTAGACAGTTACGGGAATCAATTATATCTTAGAGTTTTCCCGAGCATAAAACGCCAGTGAAGGATGCAGAAATGCCTATTAGGGAGAGCGATGACGGCAGAAAAAAAACTGACGAGTACCTGACTAGGGGGCCCGAATGGAAAATTGGATCTCTTAAATATATTAAATTTAGTATTACATTATTATAGATAAGTATTCGGAAAATACTAACAAAAATTGGCAATTAAAAATAAGCCAACATATTTTTGACTATTTCATAAAGTACTTGTGGGAAACCCTTCCACACACGTTTTCAGAAGTCCGTGAGAGGACGCAAGAAAAGAAAATCATCTCTATATAATAAAGCGCTAGGCCCTATTTTGCAATTGTCTGTCTGCGCCCGCTGACTCATCGCCTGAGCAAGTCGAGGGAATCCCGATATTTTCCGTTTTAGAATAGAATTCTCGGTATTAAGGGTAGAGATTTGCAGAAAAAGAGCAGCGTAAGATTGAGGAGGGTTCCGCGCTCTTATCGGGAAGATTATTTGGCAATTCATTGAGTATGAAAACTCGAGAGCAAGGAGATTGCATGCTTGTGGCTCCAAAGCCTTACTAGAAAGGTCTCGTATGATAATTTTTGATGCTCATTCATTGATTAAGAAATCTCACCTCTACTTCATTTGTGAAACTTTTTGAAATTGACCACATAAATGTAAATGCGTAACAAAAATTGGGACCTAGGAATTATGGCGTTTGTAGCCGTGATACAATTCCACAGCTAATTTCCTAGGAAGGCAAATCACTCGGGAGTAGCAGAAGAATTCCTAGCCTCAACTTTTCCACAAAAGAAATCGAAGAGGTAGATTCGCAGAAAACCGCAGTCATCCGCAAAGCGCGGTGAAGCTGCGCTTCATGTGGATGACAGTGATTTTCTTCGACTTTACCTAGCCTCGATTATAATTCTTCCAGTCTGGCCGTCCGGCTAACGCCTAACTTTTAGACTTCTATAGAAGCTCGCTTCGCTTGCATACTTCACAGTGAAAGCAAACAAAATTTTGATAGTGTTCCGAGCAATACGAATTCATATCCTCCAAGATTATTCCAACGATTTCCTAAAAATCCCTCCAATCTGTCAGCGAGCCGCGGAGGCCGTAGCCATTGGGTTCACTCGGTTTCCTCACTTAGAATATGCTCTTTGCGCACCTCTCATTGAGTTCACATGGTGATCATGTAGCCTGATGTTCCGCTATTTATTGAGAAGGGCAGTACAATCAAATGCACAGGATGGACGAACAAAAAACGCGTCATTGTAAGCTGTTGTGACATTTTTGAAACAAGTTGTGCAATTGATCAAACGTTCTGAATATTTCCTAACTTTCTTCCACTACTCTGGAGATTTACAAAGAGTGCTTGTGCACTGATTACGGAGAGATGTATCGGGACCTCATAGTTCAGAAAAAACACCGGGATAAGTGTCCACCAATTGAGAAAGGGTGCGCCGTGGCCCAGTAGTGGGAAAACGACAGGAAACGAGCCCACGATAGGGATCGAGTCTGCCCTGGCCAGGGAAACGTCAGGATGCGGGCTCATCGGTGGAGATCGGGTCCGCAGAGGGCTCATTAGTGAGGAAAACGCCGACGATTATGTTTGGAAACAGACTCAATGGTTACACTTCAATAATAATCACATAATCCGTAGGCACTGGTAGAATTCCGGGTTTTTAGAAAAGTGGAACTTTCATCTCTACTTCGAAAAAAAAAGCGAATGCATCGTGGTTAAGTGATTTTAATTCGATTATAGTCCTACCAGTCTGCCCGTCCAGGAAACGCCCATCTTCCAGACTTCTATAGATTCGCTCGCATACTCCACAGTGGAAGCAAACAAAATCTTGAGGGTCTTCCGAGAAATAGGAGTTTATATCCTGCGAGATCGTTCCAACGATTTCCTAAAAATCCTTCGAATCCGTCAGCGCTAGTGTTCCCCATCTGAGCAAAGTAATGCCCTCTGGCCGTAGGGCTATGTATAATTGTATGTAATCGATTCAGTACGAATTTTCTCTTGAAATAATTTAGTTTAGCTAGCTATTGTGGGAGTCCTAGTGGTACGGGTCTACTGATGTTTATAAACACAAAGAAGGGGGGGGGGGTCCTTCATCCAGACACAAATGGAATGGACAGAGAAAATGGATGGAAATAATTCGCATCTAGATTGTGTATGGAGGGGGGGGGGTGAGAGGGAGTGAGTTGCAGCGCACCCCACTCACATAAATGAACCTATCTCGCGGCTTTCTCCCACTTTTGGAAGCAGACGCACCCACCCTTTCCACACCGTTGTACCAGTCGCCAAGTGTTTTCCCATCTTTGAACGTTACAACAGCTAGCTAAACTGAATTATTAGGTTGGCCCGAAAGTTCTGCACCAAATTTCATACTTTTTTCAAAGAAAGTTAACTTTACTTTGAATGGGTATCAGTCAACAAAGTAATTACCATTGTGATCCACGAGGTATGGCCAACGCTTCACTAGTGCATCAGACCCAGAAGTCAAGAACTCTGGCTGCTACGATTCGAAAAATTTTGAAATCTCACTTTTCAGTTTAGTCTGATCATCAAATTTTTCTTGTCCTAGCTTCATTGCTCCAAACAGACAGGGTCAGAATTTCACAACACAGTTCGGCAATTTTCTGGCGGTTGAACTATTCCACGTGAAGTCGGGCGTTGCCATGAAGTGGAGCAACATCTCAGACACTTGGTGCGGCCGGCCCCTACCAGTAGGTGCCGAGCGGATGCTGATCACCGGCCGGTGTTTAGCCCATCACTGCATACCGGTCAACCACTACAACCTTCCGACCGGCCGATCGACCATGATAACCTTCCCGCCGACCGGTCGTGGCATTCCGGCCTACCCGGTCGGAATGGTCACTTAGTGATAGTAGGGTAGTGATAAGGGATGAAAGTATCAGCCGAGACAGACAGATCAGAGGCACGGATGGCCGAGTGGATAAAGCAGCGGACTCCCAAACAGCCAGAAACAAAGGTCAGGTTGGTTGGACTCCAATCGGTGGTAGAAGAAAGCTAACACTGCGAAAACAGGTGAGGGATGTGCAAAGAGGTTTCCAATTCCTGATGAGAATTTGCGGATTTGTGCTGCCCTTTCATCACTACGGATCCACAGCTATGTAGATCCCAGAGCTCTTCTGTGCGAGGCAGTGCGCAACCGGACTCCAAGCTGCCAGAGGTTGTAACACTACTTGCTGCCATTTGAGCGGTAGTTGTGGACAACTTTGCCCCGAGCAAGCGATTTTGAGCAGTAGCGGCTGTACCCGCTCGAGTTGGAGCAGTTCCGGCTGAGCGGAAGCCCACCGCCGGCCGGCTTCCTCCACCATTACCGGCCGAGCTCCGACCTGGTGATTCCTCGGCCGGTAATGGTAGAGCGGGCCGGCCGCATGAAGTGTCTGAGATGGTCAGTTTTTCCACGCTTCAGACAAGTTGCCTCTAGCAGTTACTGTAGTTAAGAAGAGTAGACCTAGGCGGTCACGGTATACAGGTGTCAGCAGTTCTCGATGCAGCATTCCATCGGAATCGGAATATCCCACCAACAGCACAGAAAAATCTTCTTTCGTACACTTCTCGTTTCTGCCGTTTTGGAGATAGTTCTCCGAGCGGGAGTCTACTTTTCTCTCCCGTATGGTTAACACACATAACCTAACTCTCGTCTCCAGTAATGGGCTGGCGGAGACGGTTCCTCCTGTGTGGACGCATCAGTAAAGAGTGGCACATACTCAGCTTTGCAAGGCACTCATGTCGTGGGAGACACAAGCTGACATCAGTTTTCTGTAACCCAGCGCTTGGAGTTGTCCGACGATTGTTCTGCGGCTGCAGCCAGGTGTGTTCTACAGTTCACATGCAGTGGCATTCTGATTCAATGCCTATGAGATGTTGGATCTTAAAAATATATTGGTTCAAAACTTTCGGACCAATCTAATATTTCAAGAGATAATTCGTACTGAATCGATTACAAGCAGTTATTCATAGCCTCTACGGCCAGAGGGCATTACTTTGCTAAGATGGGGAACACTAGCGCTGACGGATTCGAGGGATTTCTAGGAAATCGTTGATACGATCTTGCAGGATATAAACTCGTAAACTCGTATTCCTCGGAAGACCCTCAAGATTTTGTTTGCTTTCACTGTGGAGTATGCGAGCGAAGCGAGCATCTATGGAAGTCTGGAAGTTGGGAGTTTCCTGGACGGTCAGACTGGTAGGATTATAATCGAATCAAAATCACTCAACCACGATGCATTCGCTTTTTTCGAAGTAGAGATAAAAGTTCCACTTTTCTAAAAACCCGGAACTCTACCAGTGCTTACGGATTATGTGATGATTACTGAAGTGTACCCATGGAGTCTGTTTCCGAACACAATCATCTACTACTCTACTCATCCTGAGCGATAAAATACCAAATATTTAGAAGCGCGGAATTTTCATTCATATTTTGAAAGGCGAATTTATTGAAATCAATATCCATAAATATTGACCCGCTGAAATTCTGCTGTAAAACAGCCAACATAGGGAAAACCCTACATACATATGCATACCAATAATGAGATTAGTCTTCACGAACATGATGCCCCTTTGGGATGTATGGCATACCTTGTCTTCAAGTGACAAATGAAATCTATTAATTGTTAGCAAACCTTGCTGCATTCTAGCAAAGAAAATGCGTCTGTTTTTTACTGCAGAAAATGCTTTCTTTTCCTTGTTTCCCATCCAAGCAATCTTCTGAGGAGACATTTTCTTACTTATCTCAGTTCTCGTCACAAGACGAATCCATAGAAACATTGGCAGGGCTTGGCTTCAGGGCAAGAGACGAAAATGGTACAGGCCTATTTTCAACATCCCACTTGAAGGCCTATTGGCAGAGGACTGGCTTCCTTGTGAATAGAATTTGGGCGTGATTGACGTGGGCTTTACTCTATATGCTTGTTTGGAATGTTTCGCATTTTGTCTTTTCTGCATACTCATTTTAACACGTTCGCGACTGCGTGCACGGCCGGTCGAGCACGCTCATTTTGGTGTTATATCTTTGTGAAAAATTCATACTAGCTATCTCCTTCTCAGTAATGTACTAACAAACATGTTAGTATTCTATTCAAGTGGTGGACAGAGCAGAAGTTTTGACTAATTTTTCATTAGGTTTTTCGAATTGTGATAGCTGAAACAATAGGGAGTGCAGGTTCAGGAGTGAAAGTCCGAATGTATTAGGTTGTTGGGAACGTTCTCGCGGTTTTCGAAAGTGTGACGGTGCAGTGGTCGAACGCACTGCTTAAGATTGGTCCCATCGTGTTGGAGATTTCAACCCCAATATTTCCGCACAGTCGAGAGGCGCATCCAGAGTCGACAATGGACGATTACAGCAGGTGGTAGATTCAGATCCTCGGCAAACTATGTGTGAAAGGACACAAGTCTTGGATGTTCATTTTACCACCATCGCCGATCACCTGCGTCAGTTGGGCAAAGTAAAAAAATTATCACAGTGAGTGATCATGATCCGAACAGGTGCGATCTCCAGCACTGTGCAGAGGTAGCCAATGCATTGCTCTCGTACAGAAGAATTGAAAACTGGCTCAAGTCCATCCTCACAGGAGATGAGAGGTTGTGTCTGTACGTCAACATCAAACACCATCGACACTGAGTCGACAAGGATGAGCAGCCTGAGCCTCAGCCGAAGACAGGTGATCAGCTTCTGAAGGTTGTGGTAACTGCTTGTTGTGACAGCAAAGGCATCATCCACTATGCGTTACTGCCACGCGACACTGCCCTCACGATGGACCTGTGGTATCAACAGCCAGATAGATTGGGCGCAGAAATGGCAGAAAAGAGTCCGAATCACGGTAAGAGCCGGTTTCCACACAACGGTATTCGTCCACGCATTGAAAGAGTACTGCCAGAAGCCACCCGACTTTGGTTGGAAAGTGCTGACTTACCCAGCGTACAGCCCTTACCTTGCTCCAAAAGATAGCTACCTTCTATAATGTGCTTTCCTGATTCCGAAAAGTCAAGAAAATGTGCTGTTCCAAAACCGCGAGAACTTCCCCGACAACCTAGTATGTGGCCGTGGGTGTGCTAAATATGCATGTGGCCATCTCCTTCTTTCACATAAACAACACAATTAGACCTAAACGTTTCTTTTGGTAGTATTATAGTTGGTGGCTAAAATAACTGGTTGCAGGAGGAACTAGAGCAATATCTATGTCGTGGTGAAAAGTCCATTTCCTCATCAGCGAGCACAAAAAGTTTTCATTCACCATCTGTACTTATTTATCTCTATAAAAGGCTGCTGATGTCAACAATTGATTCATACATTCTGTTTAAATCACCTCTATTCACAACCAATAATCTTGGTAAAGCTCTAGCGATTAGATCCAAGTACCGTTCACTGATTGTGGGATGAACTTTAACATCGTTCTCAAGTCTCTCCAGTCAGAGGAAAATTTCATTCAGTAGACCAAGAGGGGAAACGTCCGTTACGCCTTAGCGTCTCTTCCGAAGATTATAGAAGGGATGGTTTTTTTTTGAGACTTTAACATTTTCCGAGACCCCAAGGCCGGCACAGTTGTCGATTTAAACTTCAGAAGTGACCTGCACTCCAATCTATGTTACTTCTCAACAAACAAAGTCGTCGACGCAGGGAAATTTCTATTAAACCGCATGCTCTATATTTTTGCAATTCATTCAATATCTCCGTTTGAAAACCAGAGATCACTTCTCTTTTCCATTTATCGTCCACTCATTCGTCAACCATACTTTTAATAACAACGCTTTTCAGAGTTTGTTCGAGTGAAAGAAATTCAGGGAGGAACTAGAATGAAGACTCTGATTGTTCTTCTGGCTTGCTGTGGCATCACAGCAACTAAGGATTGTCCAAAAACCTCTCCCGTAACAAAAGCGGATGTCAACAATGCGTTCTTGGGTAAGTTGTTTGGACTTTCTGAGCAGCTAAGAAGGGAAGTGCAAGAGGCCAGATCCGAAAATGGGAATGAAGACAAGGTAATACGATACACTTTTCAAGGCAGTTTTTGAAGAGGCTTCACTACACTGCTGTAGGTGTTGCCCGGGCCTAGGGGCCAGCGGTAGAATGGCTGGGTGAGTTTGTTACCAGACAGTGGCGTACGCGGAAGGTGGGCGGAAGGAGGGAGGGCGTGGGAAAAAATTGGGGTCTCCGCCGTTTCGGGGACCTAGGCGGAAAATGAAATTAATAAAAATATTAATCATAATAATCAATAAAAAATTGCACTGAAAATAATAATAAAATAAACAATTAAAAATAAACTGATACAAAATTTTTGTTCGTTTTGTGAAGTAATCCGAAAATTTGGCGACCCATTCTTGTGGCTGTCACCACACCATTGGGCGAGAGGTGGAGCTTTTGCATCCCTTCGCTAAAAACCATCTTGCTTTTTCATGTTTCAATTTTTTACCCATCTGAAGAAGTTTGATATGGTTGCACTAGCCACGGAATATCTTAAACATAGGTCACTGGGTGGTGCAGTGTTTCTTAATGTAGCTATAACATGGCCACTCCCCCACTCGCAACAGAAAAGCGGACAGTTTTTTGGAAAAAAAAACGAATGTTGAGTGCGGCCAGGTGCATTTCGCTGTTCAGGTGAAGCACATCTGAAGTAGGTGGAGTACATGTGAAGTACGCCTTCATCTCTAAATCACTCTTCCAGATTTTGAGTTGAATGGAATAACGTCGGAACAGAACCCAGTCAAATACATACCCACTTGTATTAGAACACGGCTTCCTTCCATTTTTGTTTCAAGTGAAAAAAGGACCATGCATACTATAGTGGCAACAGTATATCGAACAGTGAACTGCTTTCAATCGAACAGTGAACTGCTTTCAATATAGTGCACCTATTCCATGGCAGGTTCATTGGCCCAGAAGGATAGTGCGTTTCTACGCTTTGAACATCTTTTAATTGGGTAGTAGGACTAAAAAACAAAAATGCAAAGAGGATATCTGCGGCAAGATCTAAACCTTCCACCATTTGCCTGCTAAGTTCAGTGTCTTCTCCATTCGGTCACTCCGTCGCTGATATGATGTGCTGCAATTCGTATAGCAGTGCAATGGAACTCACTTTTCCGCAACCCGGGATGAAGTACATCGAGCCTGGCCTTACTTTCCTTACGAGTTCAAGATGAGTAAAATGTCTGGACTGAAGAGGGTCATATCCCTTTTTCCACCTCTAAGTTACTAGCGGCTTGAGCGGCGCTGTGGTGAAAGATGAATTGCCAGCCGCGCACATGATCCATGGTTCGTTCGATCGCGCCTCTGGTTAACCAAGCCAATCCATCCCTCGGGTCCGTGAATACGTACGAGAGAATCTGGGAGGATGAAGCGCCCACTTGGTACATCGGATGCCCTTGCAAGTCACTGCATAGGACACATACCCATTCACTGCCTTTAAAAATTTGAAAAACCGACACAATTGAAACTTCATTTTTTGAACAGGCCTCAACCTACTCTGTGCCCATGTTAAGCAACAGAGAGGGAGCATCCGTAGAGCCCTAACACATACTCAAGTCCGGTTCCGATTGCTCATCATTGGGCTAAGACATGAAAAAAATTTTCGTCCAAAATCACGAGTGTGCTAAATATGTGGCCGCCGCTCTATGTGCGTACACGTCCTTCTGGGTGTTATGCTAGACATTCTCCTCCATCAACATTGTTTACCAGCAAAATCACAGTAATATTTTACCTTTTGTGAGCAGTGTAATCCGTGAAAACAAGTGTTGATCTTGTTGCTGGCGTGACGATCAACTAAATATTCATTGCAGACCTTGTAAACCTAATAAAATAATAAAATGAATAAATAAATAATGATGTCTTCTTTATTGTCCCTCAAACTGTTAAAATCTGGCAAACCAGGTCTTCTCAAATGCCAATGTTTTGAAGCTTGTCATACTCTCGATGAAATTGTTTGCTTTTTTTTCTATTTTGAAGTTGTGCTTCTTATAGTGGCGCTGGTTAAAGTGAAGTATGGAGAAGCAAATGGAAACCAAGATGGGGGCTATATTCGCTACTATATAAACTATGAAAAGACTTTCAAGGTGAGCAATTTCTCCTTGATTGGCGACAGCAGCCTACTGCTTGCTTGCTTTTAACCCAGTTATGATTCTCATCTTCTGAAGACTTTTAACGTTGTGCTTTGCCCAAGAAAACCACTATTTCAGACACTGTATTACTTGTATGCTTACCGGAAGCCTGATCCTATCATCATAAAGAATTCAGGACAACACAGTTGTAATGTTAGCTTGCAAGTTGGACAACGTTACATTGTTGGTAGGTATAACGAATCAGAAAAATCGAAAGCACCTTATCAAAATATCTGTCAGGTTTCAATGGAAAGTTTAGTTTTGCGAGGCTATACAGTAATCTCACAAATGAAGAAAAACGTCAGTTCGGATGGAACTAAGGTCAACTCTAGGCTTCTTGAGGGAGTCACGCATAACCTGCGTAAAAATAAACTTCTCTTGCATTCTGTGAACTTCCCAAGCAGAGTAGAGTTACTACAAAATCACAAAAGGACAAATAAAGTTGCAAGAACTCGTGCACATGGAGGCCGAGCTGCCACCGAGAGGAATTGGAAGTTAGTGAAAACTCGACATCATAGATACAGTTTATTCTTCTTTGCGTTTAGGCAGATTCGCCATATAATAAGTGCCCTTATTCCACCAAAATGCGTCACAAAACAACTACTCATTCCGTAGCTTCACTCACTCACAACCAGGAGAAGACCACAGCAGGGTTCTAAATTATTCCACATTCCAGTGGCATTCATTTGTATAAAATTAACCGAATGCGCCACAGCGTTATCAATCTCCAGTGGCAGACGCAAGGAGCGCCCCCCACCCCGTCATCAGATTTTCGAAATTACTTTGCAATACAAATAAAAATCTTGTATTAGTTTATTTTTAATTGTTTATTTTTAATATTATTTTCAATATAACTTTTATTTATTATTTGTTATTATAATTAATACTTTTATTAGGTTTATTTTCCATCTGGGTCCCCAAAGCGGCCGAGACCCCACTGTTTTTCCCACGCCCCCCCCCCTCCCGCCCACTTTCTGCGTCCGCAACTGGCGGTCACATATGGTGAAGAATAGCTGTGGTATGTCCAACACCGCTGTCAATATACGCTCATTTTTATGGTGGTGAGGAAATGGTGCCTTTCCTTTAAACGATACGGAGACGATGTGCGAAAAACACGAATTGCATTTCTTCGGCGCAGTTTCTGAATGAGCAAGAAAGCAACACTACCATTGCATTTGCCCGGGAACTGCTTTTAAAAACCCAATGCGTAAGTGGTTCGAAGAATTATTTAAAGGAGATCGGAGCGTTAATATTTAGTACACATATGATCGTCAGAAATACAATGTTGCCAACAACCATTTGAAAATAAGCATCAACATTGGATATGATGAAACCACATAAAAAGATACCAAAGAACGCCCTCGATCATTCAGCTAAAGTTCCGCGTTTGATAAATGTATGATGACGAAATACTCAATAAATGAGTACCTCATGATGTAGCAAAAATTTGAAAAAAAAGCTGCGTCCTGTACTGCTGTCTCTCCCTGCTATTCGCAAGATCATCCAACTACTCAACGATCCAATTGCAATGTGACGGAAAATGTGTCGTATACAACATCAAGCGACGAACGCTGTGATGGTATTGTATTGCATTGTATTTATTACATAGCGAGCCATGCATAAAATAACCACGAGAGAACAAAACATAAAAGTACGAGTAAAGTGCCCTCTCTTAAACGAACTGAATTTAGGAGGAATTTGTTGTTTTTTTCTTTTTCGCTGAGCCCTTCGTAGTCTGTACCAGCTCTATAAACAGAGTACCGCCGTCTGACACTCCTCCTAGGCCTAGCTATTAGCAGTTTGCTAGTTGAACCTCGAGTATTGGAGGGCCGAAATTCTAACATACTACTGGGTGCAAGATCAAGTAGTTCGTGAAGGATTTTATACATCAGGAGCAAGTCATGTTTTCTTCTCCTATAACTCGTTGAGTGAGGCCTAAGTTTTTATTCCTCACTGTACTTGAACGGATGGAATCATACAGGAAACCAATCACTCTAAGCTAGTTTGCGTCTCATTAGTTTGCGGATAAAGCTGTTTTGAACATTCTTGAACTCTAAAATACATTTGCGTTTAGAAGTATTGAATACTACTACAGTACCATACTCAAGGATTGAGCGTACGTAAGTTTCAAGGACCTTAAGCAAAACTGAGGGGGTTCCTGGTAGAAAATGCTCTAAAACAGCTATATACCATCTTAGTGGCTTTCAGTGCAATCTGGTGGCAATGCGCATCAAAGCTAAGTTCTCTGTCAAAAAGAAAATCTAGGTCCAAGACATCGTTCGCTGGCTGGATTGTACTTTGTACAAGAGTGTACAAAAAGCGACTGTTGCTCTGCCATATGTGTAAAATCCTAGTTTTTGTTTTAGACAAGGGTAGTTCCCAAAGCAGCGACCAGCTCAACACCGAATATATAGCTTGCTCTAAAAGTTCGCTGTCGCCTTGAACATTTACGGGATAATAGACCTTCCACTCGGAACGCACGATATTTTACTCCATGCGCAACAGCAGCCTCAGCCAGACCATGGGTGCAAATGTTGAACAATATCGGATTGAGGCCAGCCCTTGTGAGACACCGCTGGGTGCTGGGCTGGTTCATGAAAAAGTCGGGTCAACGCGATCCTCTCTATCAGTCCGAAACTCCTCAATTAAGGCCGTTATGTGTGGGTGTATTCCAACAGTCTTTAGTTTCTTGATCAGTAATCGATGACGCACCCTATCGAATGCTTTGGCAAAATCTAGATAGACTACATCAACATTACTACCTTGGTCAACATATCCCGTCCAATCATTTAGCGATTGAAGCGATACTGTTAGTGTCAATTTACCTTTCTGGAAACCGTGCTGGTTCGTCGGAATTATTGATTTATCCTCTAGTGCGCTACAATTCGTTTCTTAAGCATCTTTTCGAAGTCTAACAAGAAAAAACAGATGTAATGCTAACGGGATGACAGTCTTGTGTAGAGTGTAGTATTGGGTATCGGCGTCACATACGAGATCTTCCACCTTAACGGTACCGCTGCGTTCACAGACTTAAATTGAATGACGTTTCGAGAGGTTTTACGAGCATAGCGGAATATGATCCGGAGTCAATGAAGTTGACTGTAGCCATGACACTATTGTTTGAAGAATTTGTTCCCTTGTAAATCACGCTGAATCCTTCATTTTTGGAAAATGTTTGAGCTCAAATTCATCTGATATATGGGCAGAGTCAGCATCACTTGAATAAGCATGCTCAAAAATCCCTGCAAGAAGCTCAGCCCTGTCTCCATCCGACGTTGCGAAACCTCCATCTTCCCTCATGAGCATCACCAACTTTGGCTTCCGCTTCAGGTGGGTGTTTAGCGTTCTGTACAACGCATTCTTGTCACTAGACTCTACGTTTCTTTTTTTCCTACCAAACTGTTATATCCGTTTAGTTTCCTTACGAACCTATTGTTTAAGTCTTGAAATGCTCCCAGTCTTCCAGACTGCTACTTTCATTAGCCCGCACCCAAATAACTGCCCTTCTCTCAAACAAGTCCTCAAGGTACCTGAGGAATTTGTTTTTGTTGGATGGGGCCCTGGATGTAGGCACAAACATATCGATCAAGTGCAGCAAAACTACTATAAAGAGCTCATATTTTTCATTAGGAGTATTGGGTGAACTGAAAGATCCCATCCAATCTACATTGTTTAAGTAAAGAGAAGTTTTGTCGAAATCCGCAATTTCGTAGTCTTTTCGGGATGTGAAATTGCTATTCTCAAAGCTATGAACATCTAATTTAAACATGACGGTGAATGATCACTTGTGGTTTGGTGTAACCAACAAGGAACCTCTACGTGAATGAATTCAACAAACCACCAACAAGCGGAGTGCAGCCATTCGAAGCCAGTGCAGTTTTTTTTGAGTGACGGTGAAACCATCCCTTGTGAGTACTTTCAATGAGTATCTTACTCCTTAACTGGCGATTCATGTGTGTGTGTGTGTGTGCACGAGACCAAAAACGGAAAATGTCTACACCATTGCATTCAGCGCGTTGAGTTATGCACGAAAATATCCGTGCATGCATGCATATAAAATGTACTTATTCTATGTATGTAAAATGTTAAATGTCCCATTCCACCCGTGGGCCCGTATCCTAGTGTTTCCTCTCCCCTTGACTGCGGCAGGCCTATCCTCCATCCGATGGCCCATATACTGGCGTTTTCCAACTACTGGGCGTACCCATTCTCCATCAATGGATCAGTATATTGGCGTGTTCCCTCCTACTAGTCACGGTAGACCCATTTTCCATCAGTGGGCCCGTACCCTGACGTTTTCCCCACGATTGCTCCGCGACAGGCCTATTCGCCATCCGTGGGCCCGTTCTGCACTTCCATCGGTGGACTCTTATACTTGCGTTTTCTCCATGATTGGCCCATCGCAGACCCATTCTAAATTCGTGCACCCAGCAGAAAGTGGGCGGGAGAGGGAGGGGGCGTGGGAAAAATGTGGTCTCCGCTGCTTTGGGGACCAAGATGGGAAATACAATTATGAAAACATCATTGTAACAATAAGTAATTCAAACGAGTCATTCAAAAGTATTAACAAAAATTAACTTTAAAAATGGACAAATGTAGGATCTTTATTTGCTTTGTAAAGCAATTTCAAAAATTTATCCTGGCGCTCCCCCACTATTGGGCCAGGACAGATCCATTCTCCTTACTTGAACCCGTATCCTGACGCTTTCCACACGATTGAGCCACGGCGGACCCTTCCTCGATTGGTATGCACCTATACTGTGCTATTTTTCTGAACTATGGAATCCCGACAAATCTGTCTGTTCATCAGTGCACTCGCACTCCTTGTAGATCTCGAAAATAAAGGAAGAAAGTTAGGAAATATTCAGAAAGCATGGTCAGCACAAGTGGTTTCAGGAAATGTCACAACACCTAATGATGAGTGTTCTTCTTTCGTTCATCCTGTGTATTTGATTGTAGTGTCCGTCTTAGAAACAACTACGAGTCTTAGAACTCCCTAATCCATGTGAGATCTCAATGGGATGAGAGCCAAGTACACATCCCCAGTGAAGAAGCCGAACCTATCCCACCGCTGGATCTTCCACGGCGACCACCGATTTCTTCGGCGTGGTCATGAGCATTTGAATCGTTGCTGTGTGGAGCCATTACAGGATACGGGTCCACCGATGGAAAATGGGTCTGCCGTGGCCCATTACTGTGGAAAAAGGTGATTATTCGCGCTACATTTGTGACACTGAGTTGTACACAGATTCTGAAGCCATCTCGAAGATACTCCTGTGCAGAGTTGGGAGTGGCTGGTCATAACGGGTTCATTGAATGAATGCAGCGCCAAAAAAACAGTAGGTAGTATGATTGTATCGGAAAATATTTCACATGTAGATGTGTGACTAAGAATTTTCAAGAAGGTAAGGATCACGGGAAATGTGAAGGCCCGATGTTGGCGAGGTGGCCTGACTGGTAGAATATTCGCAATTCACAAGGAGAGTTCTCAATTTGAGCTCAGCTAATGATTAGTCTTGCTTTTTTGTTAATTCTCTAAGCATTTCACATGTGTGAAGCTTTTCTACCTGCCTCAATTGGCTGCCCCACACCACTTTCTGGCTTCCCGAAGGTGCGCTAGTTTAGAAACATTGAATGCGATATATGGTGACACCAGCAGCCTTTTATACTCTGGTGAATACACTGTAAGCACATGGCGTTTAAGTACTGTTCATGCTCGCTAATAACGAGAAAGCTGCTCATTACCACGGCCTAGATATTGCTCCAGTTCCTCCCATAACCTGTTATTCTAAGCATAAACTAAAGCAGGAAAAACTAATATGGAGAAACGGAAATAGTATTAACTATAATTTATTGGTTCTTCCAGATCACTGAAGCTTCCGAAGCATAAAGCGCATTTGGTGGACTGAGATACGTTCAGCCGGGAGGGAGGGGGAGGAGGGCTACGTTACATACATTCCTATGCAGTGTTACCAGACGAGGATACTACAGTTGTTCTCGCTTCGCGAAAGGTCATCAACGAGATCGAACTAGAAGAAGATTCTTCTTATCTGACGAAATGGCATGGGAATGGGAGCCTACGGCAAAATGCGGCAAAACGCAAATCTTGGACTACTGTGGATAGAAGGATGTGTATCCAGCAATCTGCTCCTGTCGTCCGTACCGGGCTTCACAGCGAATCCAACTTTTGTGCTTTCAGTGGTTTATGCGAGTATTGAATTTCCGCGGCATCCTGTCGCTCACTCTGGTAACGGACGAGATATTGTATTTGAATGGTGCGGCCGCTGCTATCGTCTCCCCGTTATTCTTCGTGGCTTCAAGAATCCAATCCGAGCTAACGTCTTTAGCCGAGATCGTTCCTCTCTCGGTAGGCCTCGCTTTTCAATCACAGGAGGCGGACAGGCTTCCTGGAGGTCGCTTTAGGGTAACGTGCTAGCTTTCAATCTTTTGCATATTGAACGTCCCATATTTCTGTGACAATGGTCCCCATCAGCCGGCCGCTCAACTTGAGCCTGACGCTGCACCGCTGCCGCTACGTAGAAGGTTGTTTCGATAACAGTGCTCAACTTATCGCAGGCGGTGTGAGGGGGGAGGGGGAGGAGGGAGGAGAGGTACCTGGTTTATAGAGGCCGTTCTCACCCGCCTCTCCAGTTGGCCGTCCTTCTCCGGCAAGCTTTTTATAGGTCGCGAGGTGCCACTTCCACGCCCACCTGCGAAACGTAGGCCATACTTGGGTCGCTCATGGTCCAAGGGGATTACTCTCTACTACCATCCGACACCAATGGACGCGCTCGCTAAGAAACAGGAACAATTTTACTAAGGCAAGTTATATACCATTCGACGATTGGTTCTACGTTCAATCATATCTTTTTCGAATCCGGATAGAAGCCTTCCTGAATCTATGAGAAAATTCCTTTTTTACAAAGAGAATGTGTTATGAATGCGGAATAGAGTGGAGAGGATGCGTTGCAAGCTCTCAACTGGGACACTGTAGCAGTCTGATTATAATGCGTGGGGTTGGAAATTTAGCTATCCGGTTCACTGTCTACTCAGATAACTGGATAAGGCAAGCGCAGCACAACTTGGCAAGCCACACCCCCAAGCAATGGAGCCAGACATTGCTGCAAGAGAAAGAACTGCTGCATTCCGTCTGCTAAGAGCAGCAAACCCCGTGTTTCCGCTGCGTTTTAGCCCGTTGAACTGTGGTTCAGTTCAACCTGCGTTTTGCCTGCTCCTTGTCACGTGGCGACACGCCCCCTGAGAGGTGTACATAAGCAGCTGGTTGAGCATCAAAGTTTAGTCGTGTCTCCGCTCCGGCGGAGACAAGGGGAGCCCAGCGAGACTCGTCAGGCTGGCTGAAGCCCCGGTAAAACTCTGGCCCAGTGCAATAATTATTATTTTTGGATGAGCTTGGGTAAGCATCCACTTACCCAGGTCTGCAGTACGAACACAGCCATGCGCCCAGATTGAGCCGTAATCCACCTTGGATGGTATTATCTTCAACCACTGTAAAAGTAGATGCATGCCTGTTGTAACCTGCACCTAATGAATTACCCAAATTCATGTCCAAGGGTGGACATCAAATATCCGAATTTTTTCCTCTGAATGGGATTTTTTTTGTTATGTGAAGCTAAACAGTGAAGCATGCCGGTTCTTCCGGGTGGTAGCTGTTTTTCCGACAGTGTAGCTGTTCATCCGGTGATGTAACGATTTATCTTTACAAGGCTGAGCAGCTAGCCGATAAGCAGCTGGCACAGCATCCGGGTTCGTACTCTTCTCTTCTCGCTCGCTAGAGCAAATGCTCTTCTATCACAACGAAGAAAATACATTTTATTCACAACCAAGGCACAAACATTGAGACAGCAATGAGTTGAGAACATGCATGAACTATGGGCAGGACATAATTGGTGACTTACATCATATTGCGTGAAGAGAAACGGCAGAACCGTAGTCCAGAATTGAGAAAATATTGGAGCATTGTGCAGATATAATTATTTTCTACGGAATGGACTTGTTGCGCGCTTCTCTATATATTCATGTGAACTTCGTTAAGTCGAACACGACTTCTCTGACATGGAGCTGAAGTCTTTTTCAACGATTTCGGCTGTAGTTCCATATGCACGCCGCAATACAGCCGATACAGCAAATGAATATTCCAACTCCAAATATTACGAGTAGTACTCTGGAAATTGTTCTGTTGAAATAAGGAGTAAGGGAAAAGAATAGTTTTAGATCCGTGCCACGTACATCACCCATGTCTCTAACTGAATGCAGCAGTCGTAGATGTTGTAATCGCAACATGTCCAGTGATAGAAAATCGTGTCAGGACCACAACGACCATAACTAAAATACAGAACTTTCATGAAGAGCTGGAAATAACAAGGCGCTGACCTCACCCAAAACCACCACCACCATAGCCGTAACCATAACGTCCGCCTATGCCTCCCAACACGTTCGAGAGTATACCGCCGCCTGGACAACCATAGATAGGAGAACAACTTTCGATCATCGAGATGAGCACGGCTGAGTAGAGGCAGACGGCTTCCATCATTTTCCACTGCAATCATTT
The DNA here is from genome assembly GCA_037903475.1 of Ancylostoma caninum. Lineage (NCBI taxonomy): Eukaryota > Metazoa > Nematoda > Chromadorea > Rhabditida > Ancylostomatidae > Ancylostoma > Ancylostoma caninum. The sequence continues at coordinate 91,671 of JBAJFG010000149.1, forward strand.
GTCTACTTATGCTTCGCTTACAAACCTCATTTCAAATGCGAGGATTATCTGTGCAGGAAGTCAGTGGACGGGTTACTCGGGATACTTTATTATGTTACATTATTATAAAAATATTGGAAAGAACGTGGTAATGTCGGACAAGAATAGGATCGTGGATATGGTGGATCTTATGGGCCACACTAATGCTGTCAATGCATCGAAAGCGATGGAGTAGAATAGAGAGGAAAATTGTTTCAAATGTTGTACGTGATGACGATTTACGATTCACGAATCACGAGTTATGTCCATTATTTCAATTTCAACTACTGTGATTTATGAAGAAAGGGCCCAATATTAGAAAAAAATCGGAACTAGTGACAGTGAACAGGTCCCGCTACAGAGCTCGCGAATAGTGTGCCAACGTGCATTTCACAATTTCTGATTGGCAAGGATTCTTTCATGATTCATAATTTTGAAAAATCGAAATTTTTGTAGCGCACATCCTTCACTGCGATCCTCTACCTAACACCGAGGGACCGCTTGATCCTGTCAGGCTTTGCAACACTAAATGTTGTTATTGACTGACATTTTAAATGCAGTACAAACTTCTTATAGAGCTGAGCATCTTTTTGTGGAGAAAATTGTGAGATTATGACATTGTACAAGAAACTGAAGACTTGAGGAGACTTGAGGAAGAATTTGGAGGTGTCCTATTTATGGCCACCATAATCCATCAATTCAGGATTTCTTTGATTATCAAGTGTTAAAGGAAGTGCTGTTCTAAATACGAGGATATACGTATCTACAACTGGAACCAAATTTCAAATTATTCATTAAGGAGCTCTTGGAAAGCGACAAAATCTTACGGTACATCACAATGGAAGTGAAAGGTTAAATGCGGGACGAATCCAGGTCCCTAACAATGGCCAATATTTTCGGCTTACTTTCTACTCTCTTATACTTATTCTTTGAATTATCTATTTATTCCGCATCATTTAATTGATTTCTATCTAAATAGATAAAATATGACTTATTGGCTACTCATCCATGCTAAACTACTGATCCAGTCCACTGTTTTCCTTCATTTATGCCTGTGAGAAACACACGAACACCACCCCTTTGTCGCCTTTTTGGACTGCATTCAGTGAACACTAACAATAGCACGCATGTGTTCACCTTGAACATTGAAGGCAGCACCCACGATAATCCTCGTGTCCAAGATTTCAAGTGTTCTCGAGCCCGAGGCGTAAACCCGACAATTCTGCGACGGTAGCGCTGTAGGGGACCCTGTGTTATCAAAAGTACAACTTCATTTCAACATTTCAATCTAGCCTTCCCTGGTACGAGTTGTCGCGCATGAGCTAGAGCTGGAATGTCTTTTTGGAGCGCAAATAGTGGCAGATATCAGCTGTTTCACTATCCATTTGCTTTTCCTCTAATTTGTTTTAGCGTTCAAGACAACATTTTTTCTCTTTTTTTGCTTTAGTTTGGCTGAATCTTACTTTCTTGCTCCTATTTTCTTCCTTCCATTGCTAACAACACCATTTATTCCTTTGTTGGCTAATTTCTTAAGCGGAATTCGTATTTGACTTGATTTCATAGTTCTGGATCATTTTGAGACTTTTTCCTTTTTCGTAGCTTGTCTGTTTGCTGTTGCACCTCCTCTAATTATTACTTCTTTTGGTCTCCGCCAAACTAGATGCAAAGCAACCTACGTAAGTAAATGATTACATGAGTAAAGAACACACCAAAGCTCGCGCAACTCAAACCAACTTATGTTGAGGCATTGAACGGGAGATCTGTGAAAAACAATGCTTTCATAGTTTCGGCAACTTCCACAAATTGGACGGTGTTCAGCGCACTAAAATACCTTGGATTACATCCACATATCGAGCACGAAATTTTCCATGGGTGCTGCCTTTAATCTTTCTGGCTTTCTGTATTCAGTTTTTTAGCTGCTACCCCTACTAAACGGTTCATTAAGAAGAGTTGCAAGAATATGTAGTAAATACACTGTTCGTGCTCTGAAAAGAAATTCTCTAGTAAACGCGTATAGTTCTACAACCAAATAGTTCTTTTTCACCTCCTTGATTCCATATTTTAGTGACAGTCACGCTCACTAAGAAGTGTACTGAGACTCCCACGAATAGCTTTCTTTCTATGTCCAAAATTCAGGATGTATATCACTGCTAAAACCACGCCGAGGAAATAATGGGGAAACACTGTAAAAACTCGTTTACTGCAGCCGGTGCAAATATACAGGGTGCGTCATAAATATTGACGCACCGAAGTTATGCCGTAAAAAGGACAACATCCCGAAAACCACTATATATGCATATCCAAAATAAAGGTCGTGTCTCTGCGAATATAAAAAATCCACTCCTACTCGGAGAGCGCTCCCTCCTTGTAAAAGCAGCCACGAAGATGTTAGCAGAGAAAATCGCCGATGCGCCGCAACTGAAGTTCGTCCATTATTCTTCCATATTATAAAGAGGGTAAGCTTTAGGAAAACGACACTCCCACGGGAAGTAGGGCAGATCTTCCTCTCCAAGTGTCATATGAAAGCATGCCTTTGTTCGCAAGTCTAGTCGTGTTCCCGCCAGGGAAAGGCATCTATGTTTTACTATAGAAAATTATTTCGTTTTCTTGTTTCTCATCCAAGCAATCTTCTAAGTGCACATTTTCTTGCTTATCTTAGTTCTCATAACAAGATGAATCCGTAGTTACTCTGGCAGGGCTTGGCTGTTGTGCAAAAGACAAAAGTGGTACGGGCCCAGTTTCAAAAATCTACTTAAGGCACTTCAATTTGGCGGAGAATAAGCTTCCTTGTGAACCGAGTTCCAGTTTACGGATGACCCCATATGGATATCTTAGAGAGCAAGAGCTGCGCTATAATCCACAGAAACATCGAGCTCCCAAAGGCTTATCTGTTCAAGATTTGGGACAAAGTCGACCTGAGTTAGTTGCGGCGCAGAGGCTGTGCAATCCCTCGTCGTCTCTGTGACTGCTTCAGCAAGGAAGGAGCTTGCTGTGAACAAGAGTGCAATTATTCGGATCGCCCACTCATGGGCTTTATTCTGCATATGCTCGTTTGGGATGTTTTTGCATCTTGTCTTTTCTACAGACTCATTTTGGGTGCGTCAATAATTCTGACGCACCCTGTAGTGTGCATATTCGAGGAGAACGTTACAGGCAAGAACCACTTCCACATGAAGAGTAATTCTTTCCTGGCAAGCTGAAAGTAACTCGTCAATACTTAAGATGATACGCCTGGAAAAAGAGGGCAAAGGTGGTGCTTGCGAAAAGGAGAGAGATTGGATGGTTCGATATGGCCGGAAAAATGGAATAGTAGAAAATTCGCATACGTCATCCTGTTTACTCCGTCTGTTCTTTGTCATTCGTCTAGAATTTTCAAGGATGTCTGCAAATAAATATGATAACGGTTCATACTTCATGTATTTGCTGAGCGCTAATGCTGAAGGTACGAGAACATATAAAAAATGAGAGATTTAGGATAGCTAATCAATGACTTTTCTCGGATTTCGCAAAGAGATCACGGATTCTTAAGGAGACTGGAATAGTAAATGCGGTTCGCTCAGAGAGGAAGTAAGTAAGAGCCCAGTGCGAGATCTCAAATGTTTGCTCAAACTAAACACTATAACGCCGTACATTTCTTTTTTTTAATGGGAAAGCTGAGACACTTATAATGATATTGGATTCTACATAGCAGCCATTTGACTGAAAGAACCCATTCGATTGGAAGATCCATCACATTTAAAGCTCAAATTTCAAAATTGAACTGATCTCGCGTCTACGAAGTGTTGGTGTTGGACTATTTGACGTTACCATATAGCATAACCAATGTTATATCACCGGAGGTGTAATGCCGAGGGATGGCGAGGTCAGCATAGTAATCACGAAGCAACTGTGAAAGTTACCCTGACTCTTCAGGCATTTCCCTGCCTTTCATTGTTACCTAAAGGATTAGAGAGGTCACAGCTCTTGTTTTAACATTTCTACTCTTTCAAATGATCAATAAGACATAGTGATAGCTCCAAGTAGATTGAAATATTTCGAGTCATCCTCTTCATTTTTCATTCGATTGTTGTCTTCAGTCACCTACTCCGCTTGGAATGAATCTTTTCTCTTCATGAAGCCTTCGGAAGTTGCAGATTTTTTTTACTTTAGAAATGTAAGAAATTGGAATAGTTTGAGCAAACATTTGAGATCTCACACTGGGCTCCTACTTGCTGTAAGAGACACCCAACTGTCACCATCTTCGGATTTTCACAGCACATGCACATGTTTCCAGATAATCCTGGAAATCGCGAAAAAAATTACGTAAAAACTTTTGTTTCAATATCTTTCCTCCGATTACGTCGAAATCAGCAATACCGTTTCTTAGAGCATTGAAAGAAGCAGAAAACCGACTGCTGAATTTTTTTGCCCCGCGCCGATGTCACCCAGTGCGGAATTCACGAGCTGAAAACGTGAGGTCACAATCATAATATTCTTTCCTTTCCGAGGATTATAGTAGAGCGCAGTTAGTTTTATTTAAAATCATGGTGCTGCTTTCGGCAATTCATCTAATTCGGTTGTTATAGCAGCGTGAAAATTGGAGAAGATGAAAATGCACTCAATCGTCAATTTTTTAAAAGGCCCACAGAGCACTTGTTTTGCTGCACGCACTCTCCATACGGTCACTTTATGAGAATTTGATAGTTGTTCGATCGAGTTGCTCCCTTTCGACCTCATTAATTCAGTGTTTATTAAAGGGACGCGGAGGGCACACATTTACTACTGGCTGCGAAGCGAACCGTATGCATGAAGGAAAAAGGAAAGCAAGCAAGCCATCGGTTTTTACATTGGGAAACTTTTTCATATTGCATGGACTTTCTGGGAATAGACTTTTTTAATCCCTTCTAGTAGATTTAATATATTAGGTGAAGGTGAAAGTGGTATAAAATAGACGCTATCTATGTATTGGCGGACACAAAGGTGGGGTGGCTGGAATGGGGGGGGGGGCGCCTCCCGCGCGAGAATGGTTCGCCGAATTTTCGAAACTACTTTTTATAATAGGTAAAAGCATTGTATAAGTGTATTCTTTATTGTTATTTAAAAGAATTTGTTATTTTTAAGAATTCATTATTAATTGTTCAACATTAAAATTAATATTTTCAGTAATTATATTATTCAATTTGGGTCCACGGAGCGGCGGAGTTGCCACTTTTTTCCCACTCCTCTCTCCTGGCTGGCAACTCTTGCGCCCGGCACTGAAGCCCTCTGATAAATACACTTCCAGTGGCGTGAAGTACTCCACAGAACACTAGACATACTCCGAGGAGGAGCATTGGCTAGCCCTATCATTCAATCGAATGGATGGCTTTTTACAACCTTAATTACGAAAATTATTCATCGAAGGTACTCGTGGTTAGCGTCCTTCATAATCACATAATTTTGAAAAAAAAAAGTCCCTGTTTATCATCCGAGAGAGATCCTCTTAACAAAGCACCGTAAGGGCGGCACTGACGGAAAAATGGATACAGTCTCCAATGATGAAAACGAGAGGTTTAGACAGTGCTTTCAGGGCTTCGTTGCGGGATCCTACTCTAGCGGTCTCTAGCCCTCCGGGCGAGAGAGTGTTTACAACGACTTGATATTGCGTAACAGCAGTGTACGAAGCAGAGTAGCCGTTCTGTTGGCGCTTTATCAGTATTCATACGGAATCATGGTGCACTGGAAATGATCCTCCTCGCATGGGTGGAAAAGCATCCTGAGAGGTCGCGCGAGAGCGATGGGCCGTTCCTTGCCTTGAGGATGTATGTTTGGCGCACTTATTCACGAGGTCCCGCAGAGATTAGGGAGCTGTTGTCCTAAGCTGTTGTGACATTTCCTGAAAGCACAAGCAATTGACCAAACTCGGAATATTTCCTAACTTTCTTCCATTATTCTCGAGATTTACAGGTAGTGCAAGTGCACTGATGACGAGCAAATGAGCCGGGGCTCCATAGTTCAGGAAAAAAACATCAGAACACCAGGATAGGAATTCACCGCTCGAGAAAGGTTCAGCCGTGCCCTAACAATGCGGGAAACGCCAACATACAGGTCCACGGATGGAGAATGGGTCTGCCGCGGCCCAATAGTGGGGAAAACGCCAGGATAAGGGTCCACGGATGAGGAAAGAACCCGTCCTGGCCAATAGTAAGAAATGCGCCAGGATGAGGGTCCACGAATAGAGGATGGGTCTGCCGTTGCCCAGTAGTGGGGAAAACACTAGGATGAGCGTCCACGGGTGGAGAATGGGTACGCCGTGATCAATAGTAAGGAAAACGCCAGGATATGGGTCCACGGAAGAAGAAAGAACCCGTCGTGGCCAATAGTCGGGAAAACACCAGGATAAGGGCCCACGAATGGAGGATGGGTCTGCCTTGGCCCAATAGTGGAGAAAACACCAGGGTATGACTGCACGGATGAGGAATGGACCCGTCTTTGCTAGTGGTAGGGAAAGCACCAGGATAAGGTCCGCGATGAAAAATGGGTCTGCCATGGCCAATATCAGGGAAAGGATATGGGTCCACGGATGGAGAATGGGTACGTCGTGGCCCAGTATTGGGAAAAACGCCAGTGTAAGGGTCCATGGATGAAGAATAGGTACGCCGTGGCCCAGTAGTGGGAAAAACACCTGGAAAACGGTCTGCAGTGGCCCAGTAGTGTGGAAAAAGATGATTATTCGTACTACGTTGGTTATGCCGAGTTGTACACAGGTTTTAAGCCATCTGGAAGATACTCCTGTGCAGAGTTGAGAGTGGCTGGCCATGACGGGTCCATAGGCATTGAATGAATGGCCTTACAAAAAAAACAGTAGATAGTACCACTGCATCGGAAAATAGTTTTACATGTAGATGTGTGATTAAGAATCAGGAAGAAGACAAGGAGCACGAGACGTTGGTGAGGACCAGACTGGTAGAATATACGCAATTTATAGAGAGGGTTCCGCATTTGAGCTCAGTTAATGATTAGTCTTGTTGTTTTGTTAATTCTCTAAGCATTTCACATGTGTGAAGCTTTTCTACCTGCCTCAACTGGCTGCTCCACCCCACTTTATAGCGTCCCGAAGGGGCGCTAGTAGAGACAAAGCACTGGTGAGCGACACTAATGGATAAAAAGCTTAGTTCGTCGTGAGTACTAGATGGAAATGATCATAGGTAGCACTAGCGGTGATGTAAAGAAGTAGAAGAGTAGTTTTATGGTTAGATAAGCAGAGCCGCTCAGATAATGCTCCATAAGATCGCTAACCTGAAGCGACTATAGAGGTTATAGAGGTAGCATGTCTTGCAAAAGCGCAAATATCTCGGTGTTTTGTCTTGTTTTCGAGCAAAAATATACCCAAGAAAAGGCAATTGTGTTATGTTCACTTTGAAAGAAAACAGATTATTGATTGGTATAGCAGTGAGCATAACTCTACTTTTACCCATACAACTTCAGAAGAGTGCTGTAGAAGTTCTTCATGTGTCAAAATACGGATAAGCCGCAATGAACAACTTAGAGCAAACAAGCAATCACGAGTTTTTTTTTGTGCGTGAGGGAGGGAGTGAGAGGAGAATTTAATCCTGAAACAGTCCGGAAATTCCCCGACCTGTTGCAGTGTGATTTTCCATTTCATTTTTACCAATTTTCTCACTTCTTACTTGGTAACACGACGTAATGACGTAACACGACTGCCGCCATTCCGTTTGTCATGTTGTGCATAGTGTGCCATTTGTCTAGTGCATAACAATTGAATAAATTAGTAATCCTTGCTGCGTGGCTGTGAATAATGATGTTTAAAGAACATTGCCGTGCAAAAAGGACTAGATTGCTTGTCCAAAATACATAGTTGTTTATTTATACACTTAGTGATCATAACCATTACTGGTAGGAAACCCGAGGAGTGAACTTACTCGTAGGTGATCTCTTTGAAGACCGCTCTCTTTGCTTAGGAGAGCTGCCATCCATACCTCTTGTGAAAATTTCAAGAAAGAAAACGGAAAAAAAGAGTAAGGAAAAAGGAAAAAATTCCTGAATGAGAGAATGGAGACAAAACCCTTTGTCCCGTACTAGTGTAAGCGCTTGACCGCCAGGAACAACCATACAGGTATGCTACGAAACGTTTCTACGTTGGCAGTACTTCATAACTTCAAAATGCATTTCTTCAGCTGAAGTAGATCCGATTTCTTTTTGCGAAGGCATCTGGATTGGGTGTTCCTTATCGATCTAATAGTCGTTGGGAAACACTGGATGGATTAAAAACGTTCCAGCCAACACTGGAACAGCTTCTTACCAAGGTAAATGGAACAAAACCCTCTAACCTAGATTAAAACCTCCTTTTGTGAACCCACCTGTTACTCATAAGAACACAAATTCAAATGAATTAAACGGTTAAAATAAATAAATAATTATAATATAATAAAATAAATAATATAATATAATAAAATAATATAATATAAAATATAAAATAATATAAAATAAATAATAATAATAATAATAAAATAATATAATAAATAATTATAATAATAAATAATGAATAAATTCGATGCTTAGCATATCTTGTTTTGAAATGCAAACTTCAAAAATCAAAATAGGCGATAGGGTAGACACTATCAATCCATATCAACCCTTTGACGACAACTCCCTTTTCTACATGTGCCCGTGCTGTCCAATCCTTACTTTTTCGCTCACCATCTCTTCGCGTCGAGGGCAATGAGTAAGCCAAGTGCTGTAATGAATCCTAGAAGACAAGGGAGTGGCACGTCCTGCTGGTGAGCCGCATATTCGTCAAAGGGTTAAAAAACAGCATGCTGCATTAAAACGTTGCGGAATTAACGGTGAAAATCGAAACCAGCCACCCTGTTTCTGGAAATGACTTTCACTGGAACCCGCACCAACAAACAACAAAATGGAAAAGTCACAGAAGAGGCGTGCAAACGAGTTACCCGCGGCACTTGAGGGATCACGATGCCACGTAGACAAATATGCGACGCGTTACTGCGCTCTTGTGGTAGTGGAGTTTCCATTTTAAGAAAAATGGTAGTCAATGGAATACAACCCACTTCGTTAGTAAAACCTCGTGAGTGCAGTGCTTGCAAACAGCTGGAAAGGCAACGATCATTTGAGTAGATTTCATTTGACTATGACTTTAATGGAGAACTCCGTAGTTTTTCTTATCCATTTTCAGGAGTTTTCCTTCTCCTTGGCTAAGCCAACGCAAGGTGCAAAAAATTTCCGTAGTTTGGAAAAAATGAAACGAATGACGGAAACGTCTGCACAATTCTGGGTTGAGAGTCATGAAAGGGCACATAAAAAACCAATTGAGGTAGATTCCAACAGAGATGGAATGATATGGAAATGTTTGTATGGCATTCACTGAAGTACAGCGAAAAATAAAAAGGAAGGTTCTTAAAAATAAGAAATGGGTGAAGGTTAGGTAAGAGAACACACCTTCAGAAGGCTAACTTTCAGAATTCCATTAGGAAATCTTAATAGAGCGACGCCTGAAATTATTTCCCCGCCATCTACATTTTCAGGAGTAAGTAGGTTTTCGATCAGCGGAAAATTATCCTAAAACCGGTTGGGAACTTGGGATTGATGTTCTGTGTTCTAGAAACTGTTCTCAACTATAATTCGCAGCAGCCTTTCAGGCTCGTTAGGACTTCTTCACAACTTTGCACCACAGACATTTTTGCGAATGCCATCGATCGAACACCTCTCATAACACATACATAAAAGTAAGTGGATTCGCACTGCTCAAACAAACAGACGATTTCTATTCCGGGGACTCTTTCAGAAAGAGTGGTATCGATTAGTACTATAGACTAAGCAATAGAAAGGTATTTTTCATGAGCAGATGTCCTAAAAACAATAAAATAAAGCATAAAATTCGAAGCAAAGATGTTACTACCTATATCATCATGGAATCTATTACCCTCACTGCCACTGAGCCCACTTGAGCTGGCTCACAGCTAGTCTCGAAAAATGGAGGGATTAGAGTTAAGAACTTCAGCACTCCCTCTGAACTTTGCAACAAAGAACATTCAAGGAATCATTCTCATTCGATGTTGTTCGAAGAGAGGAGAGAGACAGAAAGAGGAAAAAGTAGAATAAAAGAAAGGAGAATACATCAAGTTTTAGAGAGAACGGCCTATGTAGCGGTTCGATCCCCCTTTTATGTTAATTCGCTTAGATTTTGAAACTGATAAAAGCTCCGAAAACTGAGAAAGCCTCTTCATTCTATGCTAGGAAGCTACTACGCAAAAGTTGATATACCTTTTGGAAATATGTACGAGACCACTAAACTTGGTTCACAGCTTCTTCAAATGACCTTGAATTTCAAGCCTTGGAGGAGGCAAAAGAAGATTGTCTACTGAAGCGAGGCAAATTTTCGTTGAAAGGATGAGAAAGCTTGAAAAGTTAAGAACATCCGAAATGCTCCGGACGCGAAGTCTATTGAGAAGTGCGAACGACGCTAGTAACAACTACGACATCTTCCCCCAAATAGCAGTATTCTGGGTTAGCACATACTTCAGAAACACGAAAAAAAAGGATTTCAAAGGGAAAGTAGAAGAAAGCTTTTTCTGTGATAAATAAAGCGATTTCCAGATAGAAGTCAAGATCCATATGATAACAAAAAATTAAACAAAGATTTCCGCTTCATTCAGTTCTGCAACATTCACTCATAAAAACACCAGATTATAAAATTGATCAACGCACAGACATGAAAATTATTGAGAGGAAGAATATCATTTTACTTCATTGGTAGTTGATTTGAACTACTGCGCTTGGAGAGAACCAACTAGTGCGCTCGCTACGGAATGCTGAATGTGCATTTTCAATTATTTAGGAACCATTCCACAAGAAAAAAAAGCAAGATACGAACTCTTTTCCAGTTGAAAAATTCTTTTTTCAATCCCGCAGTGGGCTGACTGTCAGGAAACGACTTCTCCAAAAAAAGCTCCCAGCTACGCCTTGATTGCCAGAAAGTTCTTGTGAGTAGAAAACGTTCTCAAGATGATTGAAGAAGTAGCAACATTGAAAAGACGAGAAGTTGGGCAAATACAACGAACCAAACAAGGTTCCCTGACGTAGAGGCATTTTTTCCCAGGAAAAGTGATGGGGGAGAACTGCGGACATGTGCCCACATTTCACTGGTTGATCAATGGCGTTGGGTTCGAAAGCGAGCCCTCCTAGAAGGCGTGAATTTTCACTCGTAGATATTTTCCGGGAAAAAGTCGAGACGAGCCTCAAACGAGAGTAACAAGAGTGACGCAAGCATTGTACGATAATAGCGGACGAGTTATGGCCGAATAGCGACGAGCAAACGATGGTCAGAATTGAGGCAAGGGAGGGACGACGGTGACTCAGGCGGAGTTGAATGTTATCACGAGTCGTGTACGCACACATGTACGTCTTCCACGATGGAATCGTTACGTTGAGTCAACGTATTCGTGGAAAAGCACCTTCAAGGTCGTTTTGACAGCGACAGTATCGTCTTTCAGCAGTCGAGGAACGGGCATCCTCGAGCACTTGTACATTTCTTGTCTGCATTCCGCTACTCACCACATAAGATGTACATCTATGAATGATTTACCGTTTTCGGTACTTCCATTCAAAGCGTTATAAGTCTTTGGCCAACATAATAGTAAATTTCACAGAAATTTTTTCCGTAGTTCTGCAGGGTAACGAGGTGATGAGGGGGGGAGGGAAAGCGTGTCTCCAACCATCAGCGATTTCTTGCCAAACCTTTGCTTCCTCTCACTTCACAGTCTACTTATACTTCGTCTTTACTTTACTAAGACGTGCAATATGTAACAATAAACTAAATGCAATACCATCCAGGTGAACAACAACGTGTAAACTGTTGACAACTGAACACGGCAAACAGAAAGAATCGGTTTGTAAAAATGACAAAAAAAAAGAAATCGAAGAAAAACTACAACAATTAAATTTTGAGAAACGGAGCTGAACATTTCTCAGAGAGACAAAGGTCTCTTTGAAAATCCGCAAGAATTTCAAACCTCTCAGATCAAACAACAACAGGAAGTTTCTGACAATCGGGAACAGAAATGAAATGGTGCTTCCTAAATCCGTTAGCGGAGGAGGCTTCCTCAGAAATTTAATTACGTGTCTAAATGACTACCTTGGAGACGAAAATTAAGACCAACCTTTTTGATGCTCTTCCGGATAAGGACCGCTCCAAGATGACTTGGTTGGAATCCATTTCGGGCATAGTTGGTGATGATAAATGTGAATGCGAAAACTATTATGGCTGCAAACGTTGCAAGATTTTATTTTGCTTTTTGTTTTTCGATGGTGGCTGAAAACCTGGGCCATCTTTTCCCGTCTTTTTCTTTTCCGCGACGTCCATCTAATTCTATAACAAATTCGAATGATAGCTCAGTATTTTCCCGTTCTGAGCTTCATTGTGAATGTATTCCTTTCGTTGTTCAAGTGAAGACTCTTCAACGCTGGATGGATTATTGCTCATGCTACCGTATGTGGCAGACCATACAGCACTGGCAGTGAACAAAGTGCTAAAGCGCTTGCGCTTGCCCATTCGACTAGTGTTTCGCCCGCCTCCGACGCTTAAAGGCAGCACTCGCGCTGAAAAAAGTTTCATCGCATTTGTGCTTATTTTAAAGATGCCATCAATTGGAGTGTAACTGCAGAAGGAATCACTCGTGCAGTTACTCGAGCAACAAAACTCGTATGCATGTACAAATGCGCCGGCCATGCTCAACCCCGCCCCATTCTCTCTCATCGTGTGCGGTTGTGTTTCTCAGCTGATACAGGATTGATCAGGATTTTCCTATAGCGGTGATTCTTCCCACACCTTGGTGGACGCACCCATCTGAGGCGATAAATCTCGTCCACATGGGCATTTATTGGCAATATACAACATAGCGTTTCTCGCAAACCATGTCTTTTTGGATGGTTTTTTCTTCACTAGGGGCACATAGCATCCAGAGCAGAATTTCATGAAAAAAAAATCAACGACGTTTTTCGGCGTGAGTGCTCTCTTTAAACACATGCTGACCTCTACACGCATCTATGACAGTAAATGCCCCGAAGTGAACTACCAGTATTGTGCCGAAGAGGAGAAAATTTGTCAGCTACGGGGTATCTTAAAAGATGCGAAGGTTGTGGGGAGAAATATGTGGGCGAAACATTGAGGCCACTACGAACAAGGCTGGACAAGCACCCGTAGAGCACTGACGAATCCGTCCTCCCATCTGTCAAGAAGTTTCTCAAAGCACCGTACGTTGAGACACACCAACGAACGCTCTCCCTATTCAAAGTTGCCGTTCTTCATCAGCACTTAACGCGAACATTGGAAAGGAAGATCATGGAAGTCGAAATAAAGAGACACAGCCCGAAAATTAATAACAAGGAAGAATTAAGGGAGGTGCTGCCAGATGAGGCGGTAAATGATTGTCAATATTAAGGTTCGAAGACGGCGTTATCACCGAAAGCTAACACGAATAAAGAAATTGAAGAGTCTTCATTTGAACCACCAAAGAAATTCGAATGACCTTAACATTTGATTCAATTCATGTGGTTTATTTTCGAAAGCACTTTCATTTTTTTCAGTAGTGTCCGTAAACCGTTATATAGACGAATAAACATCTACAAGAGCAGAATGTAACCTTCTTCGCCCAAAAGGACGAAGTACATAGACCAACGGGTTTCTCTGAACGTGAGGTACTGAATCCAAATATAGCTATGCTTGTTTGTGTACAACTTCGGTGTAATCTTTTCACAGTATCATGCAATTTGTGGGTTCGCACCTCGCTGTAGTAAGTGGCGCACTGCCACCACGCGGCCTAAGGTTAGATTCCTGCCTCGGGCATGCAAGCCTTCGATTCTGTCGCGACTTCGTGCGGCTCTATTTATAACATCTTCAAAGGGTCAGGTCGCGGCCCTACGCTGTTCGCACGCTCACGTTAGGCTCCGCCCCCCCCCCCGCCGAAACTGCATAAATAGCCGGCGCGCGCGTACTCACCAAGCCATTCGTCGAGTGTCAACCACGGGAGCGGTAGCGTCACAAGGCAAGAGGATTGATGATAGAACAAAATATGTGTCGATTATCAACAACAACAATCCACATAGCACGGCAAGGATAAGAGCAGCGCTACAGAGACGTAACCCAGCGTTCCTGGGTGTGCGAGGAGGCATGGAGCTGCTGCTCCTGTGGAGCATAGCTCATACGGCGGGGATCCCTAGTGACTGACCGGTTGTGTTCCCCCTTTAGTCATTATATTGTATTTGTGTATACATTCGTAGCGGGTTATGAGTATGGGCAGTATCAGTGTTCTGTTGTGCAGTAAGAAGTACAGACGAATGTCACGAGGGTAGTGGCCACTATATCCAGCATAGTTACCATATTACATGTGTGTTAAACAGTCCGGATCCTAGTGGCGGATGAGGTGGTAGATCATCTGCATTATCACATGTGTCGTTTGCTGTCGGTTGCGCATAGTATAGGGGATTTGGTTGTGTCACAAGTGACGTAATGGTATGGTTTGGTAACAAGGTCCTCCACGGCAGTTGTGCAACCGCGTCTTTGGCAGGCGGACAATATCATTCCGACGCAACATGTGCTGTTCGGGGTCCGCCGGTGCATGTTTTGTGACCTGTATCCACTGAACGAGCTGCCCCAGAATTCACAACATGGTGCATCGGGACCGTGATCAGCTGTGGGGATGGTAAACCCACGTCTGGTTAGTGCGATCGGACACTGCTTGCGTCCAAATTTCGACATCCTTCAGCACAACTGTCTCTAGAAGTCTAGCCATACAATCAAAATCATTTACACGCCAAGGGTTCGTAGATGGGATTCGCTTAGGGCTTCTATCCTTGAAGCGGGAACGACTGAAATAGTTAATAACGCTCTACTAGGCGCTTTACCTGACCAGATGATGGAGGTAACTCAGCTAAGGGTGCTAATGCGGGCGTTAGTCCTTCTGTTAAACTATGTTTGGTGCAAGCCCTAAAAAGCCCTGTGAGTCCCCAGTGGGTGTTTTAACATATTGCTCGCTTGTCGTGCAACGGACTGCGGGTTGCATAGGTGATGCGTTATTTCTGGCCTGAGGGACTTGGACATAAACCTGCTGCAGGCTGTTACTCGCATTAAGCATCTTTTTATTGTGTCTCGTCTCCGTTCTCATGTTCCGTGCAACCTTGTGGTGAATAGCTACTTCCTTGTTACATTGCTTGTGCCCGTGTCCCTCTCATTTTTAGTCATCATTTGCACAACATTCTTTCCAGGCGTTTATCTGTATGATTGCAGCGCATCGCCACCCTACCATATTCATTGTGATCACAGCCGCTCTAACACCTATATGCGCACGTTGCTAAAGGGAAGGACGAACTCACAATTCTCTTGGGTAGCCAAGAGTTTAGAACTACGGGGTAATTCATTCATAACTAGCTGGCGATCACCTAGTTTATGGCCAAATTCTGGGTAGTTTAGATCATTCGCCTTATTCCTTTGATAGTGCACTCTGACAATATCATACTTACTGTTTTGTCCTACGTAAATTGTGTGTTCTTTCACTTCCTGTGTTATCTCGTCACATGTTTCGCATTAGTTAACAGCCCTTGCCGCTTAACAGTCACGCTTATTTGCGCATCCATAAGCAATAAGCTCGACGATGGTTTCATAACTTACGGACAATTCCGTCATCTCTTTCTAACACATCTTTAATTACAGATTTTCATACCTAGCGAACACAGATATCGATACTCAACAAGACCATAATTTCCATGTGACGGAACAGTACTCGTGCTGTGGAACACCTTCGGATGGAAAATTGTGTGGTATCCGCTTCTAATCCGAATTCCATCACGGGTCACAGGTACCCTTTCTTGTTTGGGTGCTCAGATGTCTCGTTGGAGTTCTAGTGCGTGTGAACGTGTGGAACGTGGGCGTCCTTTCGGTAACATCTATTATCTATTATTTATCTATTATCTATATTATTTATATAGATAATAGATAAATAATAGATAATGGATGTTACATGTTCATGTTGTCCTTTTGACATCTTTCAGACCGTACGTGAAACGGATCTCATTGAACATACCTCAAAGTACTCTTCTCACACATTACCATCATCCACACCTCTCTCAAAACTGTAGTACTACCAAATTTCCATCATAATCGTTAGACTCGCGTTGTAGAATACCGTTGACAGATGTATAGATACAAACTCGATAACCTCACAGCCTTTCAGCATCACAGGATAGCTCACTATGATCGTCCTTAGTACATCATTGCAAGAGTTTCCACATTTCCACATGTGGCAGTCGTACAACTGGGGAGAAGTTCTTCAAAATATGTTTTGAAGTGAAATCGTTTATCAATTTCATTTCATTAAATTGTCGCACATATTCCGTAAATTACAGGGACTTCTGCAAAAGAGCACAAAATTTTAGAAAATCGGGAGATAAATAGTTTATGAAAAAAGTGGGCAAGTGGGAAAAATTGGCCAAGAACGAATTTATCACTCTATCATTACCATCATTAATAAAATAAGCGCATTACATTGATGTCTTAGTGCCGACAGTGACTGCCCAGCGCGCTCGCATCCCCTCGCGCCAGATGCCAGTAACTAAGGATCCGCACCCATTTTATAATAAATGAAGTCGAATACAAAGCCACTACCCACGAACGAGATCTATTAACGCCAACCACTTTATCATTGCTACAATTTTTTAGAAAATGCGGTTATAAATTTTATTGAAAGCTGCAACGCCAACACTGCTCATTACTTCAGCGAGTCGAAAATACAATAGGAAATTCACTCGACGTTTATTGTATTTTACTGAACGTCAACCTCATAGTCTTTTTGTCTTCGACGTTCACTTTTTTCCTGAAAATCTCCTCCATGTCACTTATCAAGTCATGAACCGTCGGAGCCATTTTGCGCAGAACAAAATCCATTTCAAATGGTGATAGCTCAACGTGTTAAAGACAATGTCCAGGCAAAAATTTCAATACTTCAAGTCTCCCATCCTTCCATTCTACTCGACGAGCTGATTGCAAGTGTGTTGGTCTTACCTGTAGAAGCCTCAAAATTTGTTGTTTTCAGAAGGTTGAGATCTTCTATGTGGATGAAGTTGTCCAGTACAAAATGAAGAGGAGGCAATGAGGCTCCCAGAACTCTCTTATTTTGAATAAACCAGCTAATTATTGCTAGAGAGCATCCTAAGGAACATTGATAGTTCCTTTTCTTTTTTTTTTGTTAGTATTCTCACTAGTAACCAATATTTCCGAAATTCAGGTCAAAATTCTGGCCCATTTCGATTGGAACACTTGTCAAATTTAGGGATGCATGTACAACAGGTTAGTATGTGTTGGTGTGAGTGCGTCCGCAGCACAACAGGATGGAGAGGGACCAGACTGTGAAACAGTAAAACATGTTTTGACATTCCCGGACAAGATTTAATGCTTTCACGAAATCCTCAAAGGGGTGGAGGGCAACGGCTTTAGGTACTAACAGTTAAAATTCTGCCTGGATATAATCCAAGCTGTGTATATTCACCATTATTATCAGTGAACCTTCACAGTCTAGCTAATCACCAATCTATTATACTTGTGAACGTGCTCAACTCCATAACACACTGGAAAGTTCAACTTTGATTTAACATGAAATGATCAGTAAGATATTAAAGTGGGTTCCGACATCTTTTGAACCACGCTTGGTTGTTCTTTCCCCAGTCCCGAGGAACAAAATGACCTGACGCCACGCGTGGGGAAGTGTATAGTGGAGTCGTTTTGACAGTGCGTTTTCCGCGACAGCGGCTCCCTGGCATTGGAGCACGCAGCGCGGTCGGTCAAAAAGTTGACCTATGATTCATCTAGTACCTTTGAAGAGTTTTGTAGCTTGTTTCTCCTTATATTGTTCTTTCTCAGCTCTTAGAACAAATGAAGAAGGGAACATATGATAAAACCCGTCAAAGAAGCCGGATCCATCGTGGGTCAACTGTTTGACCAACCGCACTGCGTGCTCCAATGCCAGCGGGGCCGCTAGCGCGGACAACGCACTGTCAAAACGACTCCACTATACGTATATAGATGCTGGTTGTCCGTTTGAAGTTTCAAGACCCGCGAGCTGCCCGGTAAAATACCATGGGCCGTGGATGGCTCCATGCCTGGTTCCTCCCACAAAATAGGGGCCTCACTTTGCTCAATGAATCATTTGGGGTCGTTGATCGCTTGCTCTCAGTGACTGAGAGGATTTCGTTAACACGATGTCAGGGTGAAAAAATACAGCGCGTATTAAGCTCCATGGTCCTAGAGCGGAAGCGCATCTCCGCCAAATTCGTGAAGCACCTGGTAAGTGTCAACTACCATTGAGGACCTCGCAGTGATCTCGCTAACACGAGTTGAATGCATTGGCGGAGGCGTTTGATCGGGTAGATTGCAAATTCAGGTAAACTTGAACCACTTCCAGGCCTCTGAAGACGACGAACTGTTGAAACGTTAGGCCTAATAAAGGTGCTCAAATAACAACCAGTGAGGCGTAACATTTGAATCCATTGAAACAGCGCGTATTCGTATTTTTACACCGTGACGTAACAGAAACCAGAATGTCTGCAAATCTTCTTTACGACTTGACCAACGAATCTAGTATGTAAGCGATGACATTTACAAGGTGTTCGCCGAATTCAGCTATGTTTCCGAGAACGACTGAGATCAATCTCATCCATCATCCTCTGGCATAGGTGACGCGTTCGAACGCATTGAAAGAACGATTCTCTGATTCCCGGCGTTCTATCTCTATAAGAAGAATGAATAACTGATTGTTTTGGTCGCGCATTACACATTCAGTGATAAACAAACCCAATGCAAGAAGGAGGAGGTGTGGTCTGCTGACTCTTACTCTTATTCGCGGCGCTGTCAACTATGGCGAGTTTTTGCGTTGTTGTTTACTAGTACTAATTGATTGTTGTTATGGGCTTCCTTTACATCAGAGAAAATGCCAGTGACGCTTACAAGTGATTTGAAGGACTTTATTCTGATATTAGAGTGCACAGGTTGGCCCGAAATTGCAGTAACTAAGAAAGTGGCTCACATAAGAAAAAATGTAGTGCGATTTGCAGCATTGTGGTAAAATTTTTGTTTACTGCCTCACAGTGAACAAAAGTCAACGCATCATTCCGTAAAATCTCCCACCTTCTCACAGAAGTTGAAGATTATGGCGTGTGGATAGGACCCAACTCGTCCTCTATTCTAGTGCACTTTCAACCAAACTCCATTGAATTATTGGACAAATCTATATCTCATGAACTGCTAAAAATACTACCCAAACTGATTGAGATTTAGCCGATTGGATAGTCACTCGATAAAGCCAGTAGTTTCTGAAATTTAATCTTGCTCGAGTCATGAATCAAGCCACATTTATGCGCAGAGCTGCGTCCTAATATAAGACTCACTACATATTGACTTCCCAAATGATTAAATGCAAGACAAAACGAGATCCTTTGAGGCTAAGCCACATTGTTACAGAAATCTGGGATCACCCTCTACGTACATGCCTACATAACGGGGACTACAGCTTTGTTTTCAGGGATATTTTGTCCCGTAGCTTTTCCTGGTTGCAATGGCTGCTGCAGCTTATCCGCAAAAAATAGACAACGGATAAAGATACCAATAATGTTCTACATATATCATGTAAATGTTCGTGTAAATGTGGAGTGTTTTCTGGTTTAACGGCTTTATGCCCTTTCCATTTTGAAGAGTGGATCACAGCGTATTACATATATGTGATTTTGGCCGGGGCAAAATTGACTTTTTTCTTATTTCTGTCGCTTGATATGGGTTAGGTAGTGCATTCTTCTTCGTCATCGGAAGCGATGGTGACAAATTCTAACCAATGATGATGAGCTTCCTATCTATCAATATCACTTTGAGCCTCGGAATTTCTTGCACGGATACATATGGAGTAGATAAGTAAAATGTCTCAATCTATGAGAACCAATCGACGAAGGCTCGCATATCGCTGCGCCAACGCAGTCCCATCGTCACGATCACCATTCTAAATGCCTGTAAAGTAATCATAGCGATAGTGATGTTAGCACAAATGGTGAGGCATGTCTGCGTTACCCTGGAGATGTACGCTCGAATACAGAACGACTGCTATTAGGGCAATTTATACTAGATACGTGCGTTCACATGATCACCGATAGGCCCAGTCGCAGCCCTGACGCACATCAGACGCACGTGTTTGCGATTTCACGATGGTCGCACGTTTTTTCCACTGAGGATGAACATTCTGCTTTGATCGGTCTTCACGAAAAATTCTCAGAAAAGATGTGTACGTCCGACGCTCGACTGGCGCGCGCACCTCGCACCGAGTATAAATTACCTAAGTCACTCAAAAGCTAAAGCAAACGAAGCCCAGTGTGTTTTCAGATATAGAAAAATAATGATAGGCGAAACTTCACTTTCTGCACTCACAGCTCATGGTTAATGTACTACAATTTATTCGCTGGTGAAAACACCTGTTCTTACTGCCTTGTGGCCTAGTTTTATTTCTTTCATTTGAAATTTTGCAACCGAGAATAAGAACAGCAGCATTCCAGTTCCTTAATTTTCAGATGACAGAGTAGATGCTGTGCATAATCATGCCCTTTTGTTTTCTCATTGAAGGAAACCTGTTCCGCTACGACAAAATTCCACCTATAGGGCAATGCAATTTTTAACAATCTGTGATGTGCAGGAAGAATGGAGAGACAAGCCTTTTCCGTTTGAATTCTTGGAGCAAAATTAGTGAAAATGAACGTGTGTTTCACATAATAATACATATACAGTGTATTAAAAAATTATGTTTACTTTGTTAATGAGTTCGACACAAGTAAAAGCAACCACGGACTTTTTCCGGCCTTCTATAGCTTTGAGTTAGAGATGTTCAGCTTTACGTATGTTGGTGACAACAGGAGAATATCTCCATTGTCGTAAGGATTATCGACAAAGATTAGTTATGATTGCTATCGGAATGGAATTACTGGCAGTCACAATTGCATCTCGCAAGACATGGATTATCCAGCTCTGCTATTTTACCTTGTAAGGCTGGAGCATTCCTTTCGAGGTAAAAACCAACAATGGCGGTATCCATGAACGTTCCAGGAAAGGCTCAAAGTCTCTTGGTTATCCAGAACGAACAGTTTTTTTTTCATCAATATTTGTTTCTGTTTGTTATCTTTGTCATCATCGGCCAAATACATTTATTTTCGCTTCCCGAGCTGAGCCTCTCTAGAAAAGCGTTGCATCGAATCCTTCCTAGAAACATTCATGTATAGCACCACAGAAGATATGCGAACAGTGCGTAAAGTCTTTACGCGCAATCGGCGGAAAATCCGAGCGCGCCCAGCATGCGGCGCGTGCGCGGCTCGGCCCTCTTGTGGCAACGGTCCCCAGTCGTTCGTCAGATTCTTGGCCCAGGTGAGCGTTTTTCTTTCATTTTTCCTTTAACTGAAGTTTATCTGAAGCTATGAGGCCTGTGGCTGACCGATATCGACCGGATGACCCCGCATGCCTCATATTTTGCACGTTTTCCCCATGCATGCCCCAAATGCTTGTTTTTATTGTTTTTATGAGGCATGCGGGCCGTCCGGTCGACATCTGTCAGCCACAGGCCTTGCACCTTCAGATAAATCTCAATGAAAGAAAAAAAGAAGGAAAAACACTCACCTAACCAAAAACCTGACGAACGACGGGGGACCGCTGCCACAAGAGGGCCGCGCCGCGCACGCACCCCAAGCTGGGCGTGCTCGAATTTTCCGCCGATTGCGCGTAAGGACTTTACACATCCACAACAAATACAATACCCTCGCTAAATTCTTTAAAAAAAGTACACTCGGCGCGCGAAGTTGCGTTCTTTTCGTTCCATATCTATAAATTTGTTGAGATGCAATATACCGCAAAATAAAACCGATGGGAAGAACGTAATTGATCCAAAACTCATAAAACATATAAACATATAAACTATAAGGTGAGCTAACAGTTTTCAGCCTCATCATGAATTTTTAAGTGTCCTCGCTCCACCACAATTTTGTCGGGTACCGCTTGGCTCGCCGCATGCGACGTCGCGCGCTGTTCGCGACGGACCCCCTCAAAATAAGAAACGTTCGAATTTCACAATTTAACATGAAATTTATAGCAAATTGCTTATAGGTTGGTTGAACGGACGTGTACGGTTTCCGTGATCTATGCGGACTTTCCATAGACTGCATTCCACCAAATTATAGAGGATGGAACGAAAAGAACGCAACTTCGCGGGCCGGGTGTACTTTTTTAAAGAATTTAGCGAGGGTAGTGTATCTGAGCTCCAGAAGCAGACATCCCAAACCGTTTAATATTCTTAATAGTTGTAAATCCTCAATACTATTAGTTTGCTGACCAAACTTATTAGGTGGACGTATTTATTCTTCGGCCCAACGTTTCTATCCACTCCTCGCCTTCGAACACTTATCGTTAGAAGTAACTCACAGTTCTTACCGGCGTAAGAGTCTGCCAAACTTCCCTTCCTACTCAGCTGGTTCTCAACCTTTTGTCACACACGATACTTCAAAGCAGCCAGGACAGATGACAAACCCCTCTGAATGCGGGAGAATCAGCACCATTCCTGACTTTCGTGGTAGAAACAAGAGCAATGCCAAGCTGTCCGCATTGGATGTTATCCACAGTTTAACGAAACCCCCCCCCCCCTTGACAAACGCTCATCCATGTCTTTCATTTCTGGATTCCTTACCTACTAGTTGAAAGTAAACAATATTTTGGGGTAACACAGTTGATATTACCCACAAATGTTCATGCTTGTTGTTATTTTGTTGAGGGTACTTACAAGCAAGCAAAGCTAACAGTATTCACTTTATGAACAAGAGCGATGTGCGATGACACTTAACCAGAGGTAACACAGATTTTTGAGCCGAATGAATGGAAAGAAACTCTAAGATGACGAAGAACAATTTGCTAATGTTTGTCAGACCCGGAGAAGATCGTTGCATTTAATTCCAACATTTGGTACTCTACATATGCAGGCTGCGCTATGTATGTGTTCTAACTCAGAAAATTTTTCACTATACGTGTGGTGCTCATTTTGGCCGTCAGCAATATCACGGTTTAATCATTTGTTTGAAGCCGACTACTCAAACGTCATTTCTCATAAGGAGATCTAATACATGAACAAAAATAGTATTAAATCCTCATAGAATTAGTTCAATTGCTCAACTTTGAGTAAAAAAATCATAATTAACAACAACACCAGGTATTGGTGATCAGGTACTACACCTATGTAGTCTATTCTTCAGAGTGAGCACCACAACTGGAGCATCCATTACCTCAAACCGCAACATCTCGATCCTGTTCCGAGCGATATCGCCATCTCACGTGCACAGCCTCCAAAAGACGTCGAACAGGTGCTGCTTCCCCTCTATAGAATGCATGTATAGGTAGAGTGTCGGCTTTTAGGTAGCGAAGGAAGTTGGCGTGCTGCCAGAAGAATTGGATCCCTATGGGAGGAAAAAGGCCAAAGTGTCGCTGGACGTTTTGAAACGTTTGCAGCATGTGAAAGATGGAAAATACGTCGTTGTCGTCGGTGAATTGTCGCCACTTTCACTTTTTCTGAATAATAATCAAAAATTTTAGCTTCCCCGAACAGTGATATGATGGTTCCCGGAGAAAAACGGACTTGAGTACCTAGCTGCATGGATGCATGAGTTTCTTCTTCAGGAATCACGCCAACGCCTTTGGGAGAAGGCAAATCCACAACCAGCATAGGCCTCTCTCAAGCGCTTGGTCCTCATCTGAATAAAAATGTATTCACGTGCCTTCGTCAGCCATCGCAGGGTCCCACATTTGGCATCAAGGGAGGAGCAGCAGGAGGAGGATACTCACAGGTTCACAATCACCTGCACAGTTTACCTCAAAATGCAGAGTTACCCATCTTTCCAGGTGATCCCCATGGAAGAGTTCAACCTACACCTAACAGGCGACATCCATGCTATCACCGCGGCCAACAATCTTCTAGCAGCAGCCATCGATGCCAGGATGTTCCACGAATCCACGCAGAAGGACGAGGCGCTTTTTAACAGACTCTGCCCTCAGAACAAACAAGGTCGCCTCCGGTTACGTCCATGGAAATCAGGATTTATACGCCATTTTAGGTAAACGCCCTCTGTCAGCAGTTCAGAAACGTCGCCTGAATCGCCTTGGGATCAACGGCATCGACGATGCCAATCAGCTGACTCCGGAACAGCGAACTCAATTCAGTCGGCTGAATATCGATCCCAGCACTATCACCTGGAATCGCGTAATTGACACGAATGACCGCTTCCTTCGAGGTGAATCAGCCGATTTTGGAAGAACCATGTGTTATTCATTCATTTTAGGAATCGAAATTGGCCTCGGACCAGCTGAAAAGGGGCACACTAGAAGGACGCAGTTCGATATATCTGTGGCTAGTGAAGTGGGTTCATGGATTCTATTGCATGACAGACGGTTTCTATACCATTACTCGATTATTCATGGTTTCTATATGTACCATTACTTGATCATATGAGCATCCAGAGGAAATACGGAACAGTAGTGAAACAGTACTTGGCACAGGATGCTTCATTCGACTACTTTTTCTTCCTTGTTTCGAAAATCCACGAATTGCTTAACATCGCATGACATTGGTTCCATATCTAAAACACAAGCCAAAACGGGTGGGAAAACCGTTGCACGATGTCATACCATGGGGAAAAACGACTTTGAACAGATAACTGTGACTAGCTGCCTCAGAACTTATGCACACACTTAATATAATGACTATCTCATTGTCGGATTGGAAAGTTCAAGCAGAAACAGGTGACATTTGTTCGGAATCGACAGGTTCCTGAGAAACTTTAGGAAGCAAACAAAGACAAAAAGGGGAATTCCGAATAATCGAGCTTCCCCATATGAAAAACTGGATCTTCCCACATGAGAAGCTGAGTCAACCTTAGGCTATTAATAAGGTCTTCCAAATTTTTTCTTCTCGAGAACTATATTGAATGCTATTTCTAAATTTACATCATAAGCAACACGATTACAAGCGTACGATTTCACTTAATGCAGCCTAACTACGGACTAGAATCTTAGATGTGATTTGAATAAAAAAGAAAATTTGAACCAGCTGTTATTTGTAAAACGCAGCCTTCGCTCAACACTAGAGTCTAAAAGGAGGAAATATTCTTTTTAAACTGCTCACGAGCGACATACATTTGTATACCAGAAGAACCTTACTCATTTCAGCTGATGGCAATTCTGGCTCTCACAACATCATTGCGTGATATGCGAGAACGAATCAGCAGGATAGTGATCGGTTCGGATGTGCATGGAAAACCAGTGACGTCCGACGATATTGGTGTGACGGATGCATTGACGGTATAGAACTGAAGTTTTTGCGCTTATTCTACTTAAGAATAAAACCTTTATTTCGTTAGAGATTTGACCTTCCAAATATGTTTTTTATATACCAACTATGTATGGAGTAAATTCCACCAAAATTTTGCGATGCAACATTACCATTTATGGACCGGATCTCATCATTAACTTCGTTTCCAGCGAAGGAAATGCTTCTAGGTGAACTGCACCAACCCGACGAAAGCCAAGAAACTAGGACATTTCAGGTGCTTATGCGCGACACGGTGCGCCCGACTCTGATGCAGACTCTGGAAGGCACCCCAGTCTTTGTTCATGCTGGACCATTCGCCAACATTGCGCACGGAGCGAGCAGCATTATTGCAGACCAGGTGGAGCAGCTAAGCTTCTTAGTTTGATGTCCTTAGAGTGTCAATTCAGATTGCTCTGAAACTCGTCGGTGAGAACGGCTACGTGGTGACCGAGGCTGGGTTCGGAGCGGATATCGGCATGGAAAAGTTCTTCAACATCAAGTGCAGGTGATGCTTTTTCGAGCCTCTCCATTCAAAATATTGAGCAGATCATATCTGGGGTTGACAATAGACTTAGCGAGCATAAGCTTAGCCATTTCATAGTGATTCATAGTCATTTTTTTTTCTAGGAAAACAATGAGAGTAGTGAACGAATGTGATCTTGAACAACGTGGGAAAATCTGAAGACCAAATTTTCAGAGTCCGGAATTAGTGATGAGTTTCCATAATAACTTTTGCGTCTGCCGCGTAAATTTGGAGGTGGAGCGTTGTACCAGGAAAGGAAACAGCCGAGCTCTTTGATTGGCTAGTTGCATGAAGTGGCCTATCGTTATAACAGCTCATTTCAAAACAGTGCTCCGCATTTGGTAGACACCACAAGAAATCCACCTTAAACGCAGCGTTCCACCTCAAGATCGTTTTTGAGATTTCACTGTTGAAAGAATCTCCAGGAGCTGGTGATCACAATGGTATACGTGATTCCATGCAAGACTGCTGAAAACACCCATTTACGAGCCCCAATTTTTAAGGAGCCTTTAGGCGGAGCCGGGGCGGAGCTAAGAAGCTTTCCGAATAATTCACTCCAGGAAGCGTACTTCCTGAGGAAATTCATATCCCTCGTAAAAGTTCCTCATCAACTCTCTAACAAAATAGAAACTGTCTTCCATGTATAACTAGCAAAGGAGTTGACGGTCCGGAAACCCTGCAAATTCGTCTTGGCTCCGGAGCCAATGCGGGATTGCAGAGATGCCGCCCAACCTACTTCCTTGCAGCCGCAAATGGAGCGCAGTTTCATCTTCTGAGCAATCTCCATGAAATACTCTGTATCGCGAGCAAAACAATTCTTCCGAAAGTACTGAGGAAACGTAACAAAATAACAGCAAAAATATGGAACTACTATTAGTTTCAAGCTTCGACAATTTCTTTGAGTACAGAAAGCGCAGTATACGTGCTTCCAGGTACTCGAACTTAGAACCGTCTGCTGTTGTGCTCGTTGCTACCGTACGAGCTTTGAAAATGCACGGAGGAGGTCCACCTGTTGTCCCAGGGAATCCGCTCAAGCATGAGTACACTGAGGAGAACCTCGAGCTCCTAGAGAAAGGATGTGACTCGAATTTGAGGAAGCAGGTAGCCTTCCGATCTTTGCTCGCGGGAAAACCATAAAAAAAATATGGTTTTTTTACAGATCGAGAACTGCAGCATGTTTGGAATTCCGGTGGTGGTATGCGTGAACAAATTTGCCACTGACACCGACGCAGAACTGGAGTTGGTAGTCAACAGGGTACGGTCTAACAAAAAATTTTCTTTCACCTCTGACTAACGCACCAATCCAGGCCTTATCCCACGGTGCTCGGTACGCGGCGGTCTCGACCCATTGGTCCAAAGGCGGTGCCGGAGCAATCCAACTGGCCCACGCAGTCGTCAGAGCTACAAGCGCATCTGGCGTGAATTTCAAGTGAGCAGGGATGGTGTACCTACTTACGGTATGTCGGTTTGATAGTATTCTTTGCAGGTTCCTTTATCCACTAAGCATGCCGCTAGAGGAGAAGATCAACATCATTGCTCGTAAAATCTATGGTGCTGATGGAGTTGAGTTCGCGAAGGAAGCTCTAGAGGTATGGCCTGGACCGTGATGTTATCCTGCTGCATCGGATTTTTTTTTCATTCAGAAGCTGAATCGCTACACCCAGCAAGGATTCGGCGACCTGCCGATCTGTATGGCTAAGACCCAACTGTCACTTTCGCACGACCCCACAAGGAAGGGAGCACCTACAAGTGAATTTTTAATACCATCTTTTTTTTCTACAAGGGACTTCAGTGATCCGGACCCGCTCGCGCGGTCGCGCCATCTATACCTTGGTATTCGGATCGTCTGCGCATCCACACATTTCATTGTCGTCATTCTCGTCCGATCCTGCTTTTTTCTGTCGTAACCTGTCCAAACAGGTGGTGAAGCGTGTGCGGGCGGACACACTTTACTAAGCGTTTAGTGTATTCATTCATTTTGTACCTAAAACTACCTACAGAATCATTTCCAGACTTCACCCTGCCAATCCGTGATGTCAGCGCATCGATCGGCGCCGGATTCATATTCCCCCTGGCCGGAGAAATCACCACGATGCCAGGGCTGGGTACACGTCCGTGCTTTTTCGACATCACTATTGACCCGAACACTGAGATCATCGACGGACTTTTTTAAGCCACAGCATTGTCAGCGTCACTTTTCCAACTGCCATTGTTCCCTTTTTCCCCAACATTTGTCAAGTTGTCGCTGCCTTGCTTTCGGATTACATGCAATCCACCACTATTATTGGGCATAGTTCACTTGTAAGATAATCTGGTTGCCGTGATGTTACTTTAGAGAAGGCTACCTCAATAACAGGAGTAACTCAGACCATTCCTCAGTTGATAGAAGTATTGTAACAATTTGATAAAAGGGTTTGGTTGCCCTCATCAATATCTTTCAAAGAGCAGCATAAAATCAAGACCAGAATACCGTATGAATACCCGTCAAATACATATAAATTTATCCGAAAAATGTTCAAGATACAGTTATTCTGGCCTACCTAGGTACATTAAGCCGCCCACACGAAGGAAGACCTGAAAGCCTTTGACTGATGTTTATGACCATGCCGTTTTTGAAGAACAATGTCTGCTTGTTAGCTTTTACTTGCAAAACTATCGCGTAGTTCGTAACCGTATCCCATGACCATCCTATAGATGTAAAAACGATCTTCTGAATAGCTCTGTTATCTCATCGTGCCGTTGTGCGTTGCCTAAGAGCCATCTGACCGGCGAAAGGGTATTTTTCACCAAAGGAAAGATAAACTAATTGAATGTGTAGTATGTATGAAATAGCCCAAACCTTTGAAGTTTTCTACGTACTTCCGTTTGTCACCTAATGGGCTGGTGTAAGCGATTTCGCGCCTGTTTCTTCATCAAAAGCGATGAGGATCTGCTTGATCCTTCTCAGAGAATCCTATGGCTATTAACTATGTTGACGATGTACGAGGAACGCCAGAAGCAAATATCGACACCTAAGGGGCCATTTCAAGCTCCAGATAGTGTCGCCGCGGATCCTACCTCTTGACCACGGTGAAAGCGACACTGTTTGGGGCTTGAAATAGTCTCGATTTCCAAACAGGAGCCACTGCATACATATTCCTCGACATCGTATTACTGAAAATCTGTTGCAAATCTGGAAATTACCAGAATTGTTACCTTAGTAGGTTAATATATGTACTACATAGAGCTTTAGTGGTCTCATACCTAGTCAAGGTGACTACTATGATAACACGAACTTCGAAACCCATGTGGTTTTACTCCTGCTTACTCCTTATATAGATCCAGAAAAAATCGTCATTGTTCTCCGGGTTACCCGTTTTTTTTAGTCTGGAGCCATTAAGTGGAACCAAGGAAGTAAACAAGTGCAAGCAGTTCCATTTACTTCTTCCAAAAATGGAACTTTTAGCTACATTCACATTTCTTCGAAGCAGCTATAATTTAAATCCCACTCATATCAACTCTTCGACACTAAGCTGTGCTTTACTTGTTATCTGATAAGCTTTAGAATACATATAGATATTACATCCACATATTGTTCGAGGTTTGATTATACCCCATTTCGAGGAGGTAAAACAGCTCGGTTACCAGCAACAGGACTAATACGGTTGCTCGAGCCAATAGAGTACAAAAATAAATTACACTGTAGGGCACCTTTATCTTACTGTGACTAGATTTTTAGGTTACCCGTTAGTTGTGCTTACACAGCAGAGTTGTGAAAATGAACATGCCAATCGCGAACAGGGCTTATTCTTGCTCCTATCGAATAACCACTGAAAATAAGCGCCTACCTGATATTAGTTAATACACGGTCTAGTAAACTGCCGCGACACTAGATGTCGAATATAACACCTTGCGACGCCGGCACAAACAGTACCGGCAACGGACAGTGCCCTACTCGATATCGTTAGCAGAACAGTCAGTCCAAACAAACACCCATGCATAGCGGGAATCTGACAAGTTTCTGAGGGTCTAACAGTGCAACTGCACCCACCTTCGTTGGACCAGAGGAGCTTTTATAGTCGTGGTCATTCTGATTCAATGCTGTTTTCTTTTCGACCATATCACTATATCTTCGAGTATCACTAGCGCAAGCCGGTGCAAGAGCGGATGCGTAGCACTGCTGCCCGATAACAGCTTCATTCTTCTCTAAATGAGACCATTGCAAGCCGGTAACAGTTCCATACACTGGTGATTGAAGCCATTCCCGGCTTACACCGCTACGCTAACGCCCTTACATGAGCTCGCGCCAGTGATGCGTGATGATATGGTGATATGGCCGCAGAGGAACAATACTGAATCAGGATGACCATGACTATAAGTCCTCGAGTTATGAATATTGAGAAAATGAAGTAGTTAGATTACTCGGAAGCCAGGAAAAAAATAGGTTCGTCTGGTGTTGGCGCCCACAGCGCTCTGTGCAGTAATCCGTACCGAATAAACAAAACAATGAAACAATTCATTCTATACTACCACACAGCTTCACGAACTAACAAGTACTCCTTGCAAGTCAGATCCTGTGAAACCATGAGAAGAGACCCCGCGAGGACTAATTCTTCTACGTATCCCTGGTGGCTTTCACTTGTTGCCTTCGATAGGCTTCCCATTTTCCCAAGCAACTGTCTTCAGCGTAGCACCAGCTCTCCTACCTCTTTCCACAACCTTGGCTGCCTGAGAATATCTCCTCTTACTGACGCAAACGTTAATAGCAATAGTTTGCAATCCCACCTTTGAGCATTTCTTCGTCAACTGAGCAGCAATCTGCGAATAACGCACATAGTTGATGCCGACAGCTCTCCAGAGAACCATTTCTGGATGCGAATGCTACAAACATTCATGCGAAAGTGCACACCAACGCCGCTGCGAACGAATCGATAACGATACGAACGGCAAGCAAAACCCAACACAATGCCTCCACAACAGTAAATGAGTAATCTTTATACACATTGGCATAGGATACCGAATCATAACTGCATTTGCAAATCACAAGAATAATCAATATTGACAGGCCGTAGCGATGTTTAACGCTTAATCACACAATAAGCATGAAAAAAACAAACTAGAATTACAAAATGTGTCCTAATTTACATAGTACAACTGGCTGGAAACTAGTAAATCGATCGTGAGCGAAGCATCACACGCTCTCGGGCTATTTTGAGGGGAAAATCTGTTAAAACAAACCGTGCTTGACGTGAACTCTCATTCATTCATTCTGTTACACTCAGACATTCTTCGTTAAAACTTTATTAGGCTGCTGAAACGAACAGACACAAATCTCGCGGGATGGTTAGGACATGCTTCAAAGTTTGGTTCAGACAATGAAAGGTGAATGTTAAGCGAAAGGGAAGCTAGAGGAGTGGTTACCTACGAAACATAGGGGATAAGAAAACAGAGCGCGAACACGGACAGGGCCCAGCTGAGCCGCATATCGCCTACGCATGCACAACCAATCAATCCATACAGCTTGATAAGCTCTTCACTAAACGACAAAGTACCGAAACAAGAGAACAAAAAGCATGCCAGAAACCCCCAAAATTTAAGACGAATAGAACAACTAGCATTGATACTCGAACAAACAACATGGAACTAGATGCAAACAATGGGACTGGTATTTCATCACAGAGAACTTACTATGCAACAGGCAATAAAAGGTCATATTCATAGAGAAATAGTAATAAGTTACTAGGCAATCCAACGTCTTTTCACAAAGAGGAAAAGCGTTTTCCGACCTGATTATTCCAAATGTTGGGGAATCCAGAAAAGTCGTTGGCGGCTGGTTCCACGATCTTACTGCGCTGAAATGTACGACGTTAAACACACATTATTGACAAGTTAGTCGGTTGAAGACAAAAGGAGCACTCAGAAAAAGGAAATCTACTTAGATCACGGGATTTCCATGTCAACAAAGGGAATCACTCAGTAATTACCTCTACAAAGGTAAGGTCTAGTCTAGTACGTCGCTTGATTTGCTAACTGAAAATAAAATAAAAAGGTCTTGCAAACAAAAGGAGGATCATGAAGATGAGTAAAAGTACCACTCAGATACGAAGTGTTTTTTCTAAAGATTTCGACATGAAGTTGCCACTTAGACATATCGTAGCACGAGAAAACTCTAAAGGAATTAGAAGAAGTTCCAAATCTATCGAATAAGGATACCATTTCACTCCAAAAAAGAAAAAAACTTGAAACTACCGATCTCTCTTGGCTTGAACTAAGGAATCAAATGTCTGCTCAACGATTCGGAACCTTATCACCTTTTTAGGATCTTTATAGCGGTCCTAGGCGAGAAGAAACAAAAACCCAAATTGTGCGATGAATATGTCAAACGAAAACTATGATAACATCTCTTCAACTACTTTAAAAACAAAAAATGCTTCCAAATATTTTACAAATCTGCAATCAATTGGGAAATAGTCATCCGATTCACTTGTTCAGTCTTTTCCCTTCTATTACATTGTTCAATGAAGAAGCTATGATTCAAACTAACGCCCATCACCGAGCAATCCTCATGGTGGTCGGTGCTGCAAGCGCCGACCACGAATCCCTATAGAACGACATCTGTTTGCTCCTCACCGTTCATCTGGGTTGCATTTGCAGGTCGGACGACCGGCGTTGGAACGCCTCCGCCCACAGCCGGGGAAGGGGAGTAGACTTGTCCTGGTCGGATCGGCTTCACGATCTGCGGGGTGTTCTGGCGGCGCATGTTGCGCTGTCGGACAGCATCCTTGATGCGCTCCACCTGAAATAAATATTTCGAAGATCAAAAAAAAAAGAGATGCAGTCAATAACAGTCTCCACAAAATCTCTCCCACCTCCTGTTGGTACTTTCTTCGTTCAAGTTGCGAGCGCTCCTTTGTTTCTCGCAAAGCCGTCTCCAGCTGCTTGATGCGGTCTTCTCTTCCACGAAGCCGAGCCTCCATCTTTGGCAGCTCAACACGCAGGTCAGCGTTATCGCGCACAAGCTGAACAAATTGAAGTTTGGCTAAAAATGCTTTGACTCATTTCAGTTTGATTTGATGAAACGGAAATCGAACATGTTCAAACAACGGTCGAATAACAGCCGCATTTCCTCTAATATATTCTTCGCAATCTGATTCCTTATTCAAAAACGCCTTTGCTTTTCTACAAATTGTAGACTGAGTACGAAGAATTTTTTCTTGGATCTAAAAAGGCGAATCACAGCTCTGTCATAGTGGAAGTTGCTTGAAATTTCTGTTGAAGAAATATTGAAAACCACAACATTACACTACATTACCTGCTTGTGAACCTTGGTGAGTTTGTCCAGGTTGTTCTCGAGGAACTGGATTCGTTGTTTCTGTGCGGGGCCAGAAAGACAGTCTTCCTCAACGTCGAGACCAGCCTGGCATCGTGATAGGATCATGCGGACAAACTCCTTCTTCAAGTTCTTCAGCGTGGCCAGTTCCTAAAAATGGCGGTTGAATGGAAACACTACGAATACCACGGCAGATTCTAAATAAATTGCGCTGTTTTTTTTTTGGTAACACCTCAAAAAAGACTGACCACATTGACTCTATCCGAAAGCGGCTTGAGCTCTCGAGCGGCTTGATCCTTCACGAGCAGCTGCTTCAGCTTGTTCGCGTCCTGCCCTTGTACAGAGTTGATCTCCTCCAGTTTCTTTTCAGCAGCTTGTGCTTCAGCTGAGTTCATCTGAAATTCATTATTGCAGTTTGAAATCAAAATAATGGCAACGCTAAAAAAGTCTAGTATGCTCTACCTCCTTTGCAGCAGTGTTCTCACTGAACAATTTCGATACACCGATGCGCATGTGGTTGAGAAGTTCATGGTCAGGAAGGATGTCATTCTGGTTAACCTAAAGTACGCAATGTCACTGATCTGGTGAATCGTTAGGAAACAAATTTTCGACTGTCCTCTGGGAACTTTGTCATTCCGACAAATTGTTGCTTTATATTTCATTTTTACACAACAATAAATGTAGCTGGCAATTCTATGAGTGCCTATCCATCAGTTCTTGGAAGAACTAGGACGGCTTATCGAAACTCTCGCAAACAGTTCAAGAAATGTTCCGAATCGAAAAAAGGGAAAATAGTAGACAGCAACTTCAAAGGATATCCTCGTAGCAGTATGCAAAACTCACAATATCAGCAATGTTGTACTCGCGGATGATATTGTAGATGGCATCTTTGAAGTGCTTGATTTTAGGGCCGCACTCATCCAAGTGAGCATTCAATGCGCTCGTGGCCTGGCTTGAGCTGTCTTCGAGTTGCTGGTTCTCCTCCTGAAAATTGCCGAAAATGTCTTAAAATACCGGCAAGGAAAAGAAGCGTACTGGAGTAACACCAAGTGAAGATGTGGATAATAGAAAAGTTGGACGATACATCCTTCACCCTTACCATAACAATCTCCAACTCTTTCTTCAGCTTCTCGTACTCAGCATTTCGGACTTCGAGCTGTACTGCAATATCCTCAATTGCAGAGATCATCTGAAACAGAAAGCACTTGAGTGTGAGCTGCAGAACGGCAATGTTCACCCAAACATCAGGACAGGGCTTCGCACCTCTTTGGTCTCGTTCTGCTTATCGTCACTCTCCTTCTGGATGCGTACGAGTTCTTCGCGCAGAGTCTCCTCGTTCTCTCGCATTGCTTGGATCGATTCATCTTGCAACAACACCTGCAAACACATAAAACACGTTTTTTCAAGACCAGTGCAACAGCACGTGATAAGCACCGATTAGTATTTCATGGTGTAATACAGCAGAAAAGATATTTAAGCTTGGAGTCATCACAGATAAATATGCATTCCTCAGGTGTACCATTATACTCATTTTTCTAGTATTTTTGTAGCTCGGGCGCGTGTGGCGCAGTGGTAAGAGGCTCGCTGCGCACGCACACGATCGATGGTTTGATCCCGCCCGAGACCAACCAAGCCTTCCATCCCTCCGGGGTCGGCAAATTGGTACCAGAGGAGTCTGGGAGGATGAAGCACTGACTTGGTACATCGGGTGCCCCCCTCAAGTCATTGTACAGGGCATATACGCATTCAACGCCTCTACGATGCTCAGATGAAGTCGAATGCGTGGCGCATCCCTCGTGACGGGATTGATTAACGCCGATTAACCTTCATCCTTTACTTTTGTAGCTCACGATATGAGCGACTCGAGATTAAATGTGAATATTACAAATTTTGAATTCCACAGACCAAAAAAAAAAAAAACGTGGAAGCAACCATCCCACCTGCGCTTTCAGTTTCTCATGCTCCTGACTGACACGTTGGATCTCGTCATCTTTCTCATCGAGCTGCTGGTACAACTTCACGCGTTCCTCCTCATACCTTTAATGTGGTGTGATATTAAATACAACCAAACAATCTTCGAACTGCTGCTCTTTCAAGGTATTTCCAACGAACTTCTTCTTCTCCTCATCCGTAATAGGACCTGTAACTGAGGTGAGCATTGGTGGCGCCGGAGCGATCATCGACCTTTCCATTGATGGAGTTGTCGAATCTGTAGGAGCTGAAATTCAACTACTCCTGCAAAAAGTGCCCTATAGTTGGTCAATTCTACTTACTCTCAGACACAGACAGGAGACCAGCTGTGTCGTTGAGGTTGATCCATTCAGCCTCACTGACACGTTCGCCTCCTCGCCATCGTGTCATCTCCAAGTTGAGGGCTTGCAGAACAGTGGAGAGACGAGTGACCTGAATTCAAAGTTTTCTTCGCAAAACGCGAGTATTAGTGCTAACTGTGTTGGTACGTTGAATATTTTCACCAAAGGTGAGAAATAAAAAAGAACGAGGTAATCAATACGTATAAACCAACGAACCTTATCCCTTTCCTTCTCATATCGGCGTTTCCATTCTTCAGCAGTCAGCTCTTCATTGATTTGGACGACATTCTTGATGGTCTTCGCTCTAAATTAGATATGAAAAAGGGCTCGCTATGCATAAAAGAGCATAATTCTAGAAATGACGGGCATAACAGCTTCCATCAGTAAAAAATGATTTCATCGTTGTGGCGAACGTACCTCTGACCGAACATGAGTGTGGATTTTGTCTCAGCTTCATTGAAGTGCGATGGAGAAGCGCAAATGATAACGGTTGTTCGTGAATTTCCTCCAAGTGATTCTTGCAAAATTCGAGTGAGTTTCGAGTCTCGATATGGAACGTGGGATTTCTGCAAAATGTATTTTCAAACAAAAGAGTATGACGAAATTATACCAGATCACGAACCACTTAAAAAGTAACATCCAACAGCAAATTTTTTAATCTATATGAAGGGGAACTTTTCAAATGAGTTTACAGAGAAACTCCTTGTGTAAAAGTAAGGAAATTAATAGTGCAATCCTGCGAAAAAATATGGGATTCACAAATGGATATAATAAAGAGAAATTACAGCTTTACGCAAGCATTTTAACTGTGCAAGATGGGCAAAAAGGCAGAAGTCACGGCGAAAATACTAACTGAAAGAGTAGTATAAGAAAATTCAAGGACATAAAATAAACAAAACCTCACCGTTCCTTCCGCCAGCGCAGATATGACAATACCAAGAGCGGTGAGTGATTTGTTAATATTCTTAGCTTCTTCTAGAACAGTGCCTTGGGCACCAGTTTTACTAACCTGGAAATGTGCAATTAAGACAGTTCAACTTCTACTTACAACGGAGCCTCACATGACAACTCACTTTTTCTGAACCTGCTAAATCTACCAAATATAGCTTGCCAGCTAGCTGCTTCTTCGTTGCCTGATGCTCCTGTTTAACAGTGATTAGGAATACAGAGTGGGAACGAGATGAGTGTTCATTCATGTCTGAAAAAGTAGAAATGTGCAGCGCCTAGTACCTAGTACGCTGCGCCAATAAGTGGAAGTTCAAGCACCAATTAGTCTTTTATTTGACCTCTAAGCTGGGGAGGAAGGAGGGAATTGCAAAAATCCATAATATGAAGGAACATTACTGCATCTAAAAACAAATACAACAGCCGGCCCTTTATTTTCGCATCTGCTAATGTGGAGGAGACCAAATGTTACCCAAAAGATAGCTGCATTTTTATGATGCTGCTCAAGCGCTTTTCTATAGAGAAAACGAATGTTTGAATTATGACAGCCTCAGAAATACCTTATTTTTCTTAATATAACATTCGTAATATAATAAAACATGTAATTCGAAAGAGGACATAAAGAACAACTTTAGACATTCTTGGAAGCCGAACCCTACAGAGCCACAGGTAAGACGAAATGGAAGTAATCAATTCTGTGTACGGAACATGACCTAATAGATCGGAGTCGCGTAGAATACAGGTTAATGCTTATGGGGCCAGTTCATTTAGGAAAGCAATCACGCGATCCGTGAAGGATGGAATGCAAATGCGTCGGAGTATGCTCTAAATAATAATACTAGTACTAAATTTGAACTTCTAACACGGAAATGCTGATGATTAAGATTCCTCAATAAGTTAATGAAACATTTGCGAGTTCTACAAAGAGGGGTCATCCACGGGAAATTCTTATGGTTTTACGTGAAGCAAGTAAAACCATAAGAATTTCCCGTGGATGACCCATTCTTACGGAGTTCGCAAAGCACATTTACATGAAGCACATACGTTAACTGTTATTGCTAAAATAAATAGGGTGCAGATCAAAAAATTAACTCGGCTTTTAATGCCTTTCGTTCCGAATTAGGTCCATTCAGTTCGACACAGAAAATCATTTCTAGGGGAGAGTTCTAGCCCATTAACTTGTAATCGTGAAGAATTGGATGCGAAAGCACTTGAACTGATATCACATAGAATCCGCGGCTTCCTCTAAGGTGCTGAGGGCGATCTGATACTTTCTTTTCTCGACATTACAAACTTCTTCAAGAAAGTGGAGCTAACATCGCAGTGGTCAAAACAAGCCAAGGTCTTCAATGTGAAACGAAACTTAAGAAGCAACAGAAAAAATACGAGGTCGTAGTTCAGAAATGTACTCAAAAAAATGGAAGAAGAACTCACTAGTAACAGCAACCATTCGATTACTCTTTCCATCTTCGATGGTCTGTAGGACTTCGTCTGGACTTCCAACAAATCGCTCGGTGGCGCCTTTTACGTAGGGTACACGGTTTTTGTCTTCGTGAATTGAAAGGTTTACTTTCTCGGCTGAAATAAAAACATTCCCAATAATGTGAACAAAGACGACGCAAATAGAAAAAAATGCAACCACTTACGATCTAGCAAGTCGCGAATCTTTTCGTTATAGATTTCAAAGT
Organism: Ancylostoma caninum; assembly: GCA_037903475.1. Classification (NCBI taxonomy): domain Eukaryota; kingdom Metazoa; phylum Nematoda; class Chromadorea; order Rhabditida; family Ancylostomatidae; genus Ancylostoma; species Ancylostoma caninum. The sequence goes on from JBAJFG010000149.1 coordinate 129,881, forward strand.
AGGAGACCTTTATGTGAAATTCAAGCTCTGTGTCCATAGTGTAAATGTGGTTAAAAATGTCCTGTACTATTCGTGGAATTATACCCTGCATTACTGGATCACCAATTACACCCTGAAGAATAAGAGATAAAAATTACTTATCAAGATATTTCATGAGCCATTCAATATTTACCTCCATGGTGTGTGTTTTGCCGGAAGATGTTTGACCATAGGCGAACACAGTTCCGTTATAACCAGACAACACATCTTGAACTATGTGATAAGCTGCTCCCATGTACACTTGTTCTTGAGTCGTATTCGGCTTGAAGACTTTGTCATAGACGAACACTTTACCCTAAAAGGAAATTCCACTGTGAAGCTCGACTGGCAAAAAACAAAATGACAAGTGCAATCGCGTTCTCCTCAGAATGAAAAATGAGAGTTCAGAAAACATGCACTATCAATTTCGTGCTCCTAGAAATGTCTGAATGCTTCGGTGCTGTTCAAATAACTGTTAACAACTTGCCACAACCTCCCTCGCAACACAACGGCATTGACCAAACGAGTATAAACAGGTAGATGCAAACAACACCTCTAAGAATGAAAATGGTAAAGCAAATTAATGCTAATTAGGCAAACTACCACCCGATTCTCTTCTGTCATCATTACTTCTTCCCGTTCTTATTGTTAGTCCGTCATTTTTATGAATCCTCAATCCTGAGTTGCATGCGGGACACTTCTGCATTCTTTCCGAGAATTTTATGATACTTCGTTATCATGCAAACAAGCTGCAACGCGCAACGTCCACCACTCATAAAAACGTATACTCCCAGTTTGCTCAGTCGTCATCTCAGAGTATCAAGTTACAGCAATCCGAACATCTCTTTCCCGAACATCACACTTTAATTCCAACTTCAAAACAAAAAGTTACCATAGATATCTGCACACCTTACTTGAGAGAACAAAATTAGGGAAGAAAGGAAAGAAGAATTACTCACTCCTTACCACGCAAAAAAAAACTTAGAGGAATATAATGAATCAATTTTAAAGGCAAGGATGAAGACGTTCTCGTTGGAACGACGCTGATTTTCCCAATAAGATACGAATACAACAAATGAGTTGTCTTCACTCAGCTGGTAGGGAACATTTTTGTGCCAAGAAATGTCGTCAACTCAAACTCCAACTTGAATTCAAGATTTCACTTCTTTCTTGTCTTCTTCGTCCTAGTTCTAATCCTATCTAATCTTTTATGGTCGACATATGTCTACACCTTGACGACTTCCTGGTGTTGCCCTTTCTTGTGTATCTGGTACGCAAATAAACAAACCATATATAACCTTCACTGCCAACAGATTGCCCCCTCTTTATCTATCACCTACGCAATGTCTAGCTTCCTGCAGAACTGTCACTCAACTCTGCTAATGACGCACCTTTGGAAAAACACTATTAAGGAACTCCTCAGCACTGATAACATTTTCGCTATCTTCGGTTGATTTTTTTTCCACATAGAATTCCCAAAGAGCTGTTAAGCAAAAACATACACTCTCTGTACAATACAGAGGCCTGGATAATTGTGTGGTTGCAGACGCAATAAAATCCCGGGCTAACCGCAATGCAGACCGTTACTGTAGTGCAATGTGCGCACTGTAGTGAGGTGACAAACATCAGAGTGCTGCCGCTCCAGCTTTACTGCCATCGGCAGATTGCTGCCAACAAAACCATTGCATCATTCTAGCCCACAATGTCACGTTCTGATCATTAAAAATAAACCCAACGTAGCACAACGACATGAGTAATGTCTTTTGCATGAGTGCTGTTTTTAACAATGCACTTGAATCTGCTGAATCCATCAGACCAGAAGACGGTGCCTGCACCAGCATAGCTCCCCGTTTCTCTCTCGAAAGCTGCGCGCTGTTTCACTGCACACATCGATCGGCTAACGCCATTGAGATTAATCGCCTGTCTCGCTGTCGAAACAGCAGTAAGACAACCGCATTAGAAAAGAAGTTCTGCCATTATTCTTCGCAGATGTACTGCATATTTTCTCCGACAGAACTTCAACATATAGTTTGTCAAAAAAAAATGGCATACAAGGTAATCGCCACCAAATTTCCTTCTACCCATGATTTCGCAGCTAATTGGAAAAATGCGATCCCGTTGCAAATAGATTTGCTCTGTAAAGATGCGAATTTGTTCCAGATACACAAGTGTTCGAAAAACCCATGAACTAATGCATATTGACAAGATGCGGTCAACTGGCGCAAATTGGGTACTATCGCGACAGCGATCTGCAGTTGTCAGCCATCTGATCCTCTTTTTCGGCGCCGACAACCACCTAAACCTCAGTGGGAAGATATGATGACGCAGCGATGGAGCCTTCCGCATCCAATTAGGCTTTGAAGACAATCACCGGACATACAGCCGTTCCTAACCATTTTATGACGCTGCTAATGGAATGGTTCTGAGACGACTGGGTAAATACAAAAAAGGAGAGGAGCCTTCTATATACGAAGCAAGCAATACAATCGTTTTCGAATAATCCTAAACAAATGTATAGTGAGAGGTGGTCTTGTTCATTTAGGGAACCAAAGAAAAAAGCCTTTGATGGAGTAGTCACACAATGAGGAATTCCATCCATTATTACTGGATATTAGCCAACTAATTTCATGCAATTCGCTGAAATTGGTTAAATTAGGGCATTCCACTATGATTATAGAGAGTAAATGCTCTGTTTTCAACGAATTCGAAATCTCTAACATACTTGTTGGCGTACTTTTTACTTTTCAGATTCGAGAACAGTTCGAACGTCAGAATACTCTTTTATTTTTGAAGTTGTAAACAGTTACAGAATAGCTGAGTTGCTCTTTTCTCCCAACTCTAACAAGGGAGGAAGGAATCGTTTCGATGCTGTCCCCTACCATAGATATACTACCATTCTCAATCTCGCAAGTCGTAAATGGTGGTAAATGGACACATACCAAGGACGTGGAATGCTATGCACCCAGGATCCACATAAAAAAATCCACATGTGCCCGCAAAAACCTGCATTACAACTAATGCTTCTGATCCCTCTTGTTGCACAAATTTTCCTCTCTCGACACAACTATCCTTCACAATGCCACGGTGTAACTAACAATCCCCACCATTAGGGTAATGGGCGCGGACCGGCATGCACATACACAATGATGACACACCTGTTCAGACCCCGAAACCCCCGAGAACACTCCTAAATCAATAGTGATCGCAACCCGCTTTGAGAAGGTGAAGTAGCCAACACTGCTGAGGGGTGTTGTGCGGAGAGCGCGTGAGCGAACAAATCTCACTCAACAATTGAGGACTACAACTCACCCCGATGGAAATCGTGTCTTCGCTGGGGAATTTCGGCAAAAATCGATCGCCATTCTTTTCTTCCGTCTTATTGAGCGGTCGGATACGGCAGAACACCTGAAAACTGGGATTTCAGGGATGATTCTGGAGAAACAAAGAGGCTTGTTCAATTGTGTTAGTGAACGCTCATCAGTTGAAAAGCTCCGACAGTGCCCAAAAATTTCCACATATTTACACAGCATCATCGAAAAAACATTTTGGACTGTGTTCGACAAGACAATAATTTTATCGATCGAGACGCCTTTTCCCTCTGCCTCGAAAATAAAAATGGTGAGTGAAAAACTCGTACATGATCAAACTACCACAAGAATGATGTCGATGTGGAGGTTTGGCAAAACGTAGAAACCGCGAGAATTTAATCGTAGCTCATCCACTTCTAGCTAACTTTTAAACCATGGGATCAAGTTCTGTGATAAGGTCACGTTTTCAATGTTTTTTTTTACTGAAGCAGACTAAAGTGCTGAGATCGTTGCCTCGCATAATTCGTGCTTAGAACTCGGACTGTTAAAAAAAACAATCGATTCCCTCGGTTATCTTGGTTTTCCAGCATTTGCAGCGAAACAGCGCATTAAAGACGCCTAATGAACTTTTCGAATAAATGGTGATAAAGATGATTTCATAATGCGAACTTTGAACTAGCTAATACAACTGAAGCTGCCCTTGAAGGTACAGCATCGCCAAGATGCGGTGCTCAAGGCACAGCAGCAGAAAATTCATGCAAGATACAAGACTATGCCTCCCCTCCCTGCCTCGATCTCGACGCCACTTCTCCATGTCTGTAGCCCATGGTTAGTGTTGTTCACGTCTCAAGTTTGCAAATGGAGAAATTCGCGCATAAATCGAAGGATGAAGTTTTGCATTCTTGCACTTTTGTTTGCAGCCGTATAGCCGTCAATAAAATTCGTTCCATAAGATGATTAAAATTGCTGCAATCTCTCAAGTTGGGCAGTTCGCAGATAGCCAGCTTTTGGTTGGACTAGTCTACAAACGGTTTGAAACAAATTTCAAGGTGTTATAGAAAAGCTCTGTCATGCTCACTGAAGAGGTGAGTGGCAAAGAATGTCGTAATCATGACTTAGAATACTTCATTTGAATTTTTTTCTCCTGCTAATTGTAAACCAAACTGGTTCCACTACCACCTTTGTGCGCAGTAAAAGTGCAAAGACGGTTGTAACTACACCATTACGCAGCAATTCAGCGTCTTCTCTGAATCACTATTCCCATTGTGCAAGCATGACATTAACCCATCTTTCGAAGTACAATGCTGAAGCCACTAAAATGCGAAAAAAAAACCAGAGTAAAATTTTCGATTCATTACAACAATATTCCCGTTCAGAACCTCATAATTCTGAGTCGAGAAAATGAGGCAAATAGGATGCGGCATCTGGAATTAGAAAAACCTAAGTGTTCGTTGCATAGTGCAACCTCGAGACATTTCTTCTATTCTTTAGCCGCCTCAATCGCGCAATTTCTAGCTATCGATCAGAGCTCCATAATGCCCCTGAAAACTAACCAAAAGCTCTTTCCCCCTACAAAATTAAGAAAAACAAACAGCACCTGCACGCCACACTCAGCTGGTCCTTCGGCCATCTTGCTACCGTGCTCGGTCTACCTACCCTAAACATTTGGATTTTAGGACGGAGGTATTACTCACTAGATCAACACTCAAACGGGCATCTGCGTCACTTCTTTATGATCGCAGACGGTTAGCGCACGTAACACGAACAGACATATCGAATTTCAGTTTTAAACGAATCGTACGTTGCGAGAATATCGATTGCTACGGTGTTGGTCAAAGATGTGCGACCGGACGAGACGAGGATGAGGCTAACAATCGAACTTCCATACGACAGAAACGGGATAGGATAAGCGCCGGAGTGCATGGATATAACAAGCGTGCGGCCATTGCGAAATGTATCGATTCTCGGCCATAGCAGCACACGAAACTGAGCTTCCACACAAAATCCGAAACGGCCTTCATCACTAAATCGATTCGCAATTACTCCGTTTGCAAAACAAACACATAAGAACATCAGAACATTACAAATCGATGGAAATCAACGTTCGTAGAACTTGTGGTCTGTGTAAAACGGTGCAACGCAGAAAAGTTCCCGTGTGCAAAATCTTCAGGTATCTGTTCGAAGGAGTATCTAATAGATTCCGGATCAACTCCCACCACTTGAAAGGCCGCCATGGATATCCATTTAACTGCTACCTATACAATTCTCCCAACAACAGAAAAAAAAACTCTTCCAAATTGTCTTGCAAGTTTTCGCAATCTGAACTGGGGTTTGTGAAGGGATAAAGGAGCACCCTATCGTGGTCAGCATAGGTGGTCATAAAGATTGCAAAATGCCAAGAGTCACAGAATGTGAAAGTTAGTTTGCTACCCCTGTTTCGCATGGTTATGCGTTCATGAAACCTAGCCCTGGAAGATTAGGTACAATCGAACGGTGACTCTTTTCTAGCGTGAGAGGACTTTAATGATAGCTACTTACATGTAAGCTGTAAAAAGTCGTACTAAATGGATTGTGGATACAATTTAACCATTAAAATCTATGCAAATACATGTTGTTCCTGAATGATGTTAAGTTATTTCAACAATAGTAACTCGGATGAAAATAGCAGCCGGCAAGAGCATTACTGTTAGAACAGAAGTTATTCGAAATGACTGCCATTCAAAGCAGAGCAGTACATCTCCTACAATGCTATAGACAATAAGAATTCCTCCCAAGCTTCATTCGGGTAAATTTGGTGAACCGCTAGCATCGACCTGTTTTTAAACTGTGTCACATAGAATGAAATGTATCAACAACGCCATTATGAACGCTTCCAACGTTGAATGTATGACTTTGTGTTCCAGTTATTAATATTCAAAATTAATATCCAAACAATGCAAACATTATTATGAGACACGCTGCATAATGCATGACATAACAAAACGATAGTTAAAATCGTGGGAAAACCGGCTGCTGCACCATTTTTGGTTTGGGAAGCGTTTCTTCGGCAAACAAACAGAACTCGATGCGATACCTCCAAATTAGTTTTAAAAAAAAGCTCGCCTATTTTAAAATGATGAGGCAGATGCACCTCGTATAAATTACTCAGTGGAGCATAAACATGTTCGCAAGAACAAATTCTGCTTTCCAAATGGAAGAAGCTTGAGCAATGCTTATTATAACCGAAAATGGATTGTTCCCATAAAAATGCAGATGTTTTCTTGGGAGAGTTAATAACCGATAAAAAATGAATAGGCTGACTTCCGGAATTGAACAAAACAAATAGAGTTAATCTTCTGAGTGTATGGCAGCATAAAGGATAACTCGAAATTTCCCTAGCATGGAAATGTAGCGCGTATTTATGAAATCCCATTCTGGAACGCTGAAACACGTTCTGTGCTCGTTCGCATGCAATTTCTTTTTCATGAACAAATTTTGAGAAACCACAGTTTATCCCTTAAACATACCATATTCCATGGATTTTAGCTCCTTCGTTTTGTTTGGTTCTGTTTCAGAAATCTACACGTTTTTGTTCCAAAATGGGAGAGAATGATACTGTGATCAAAGTGCAATTCTTTGCAAGATGGTATACATCGGAAAGTCCTTGCTTTTCGCTAGACCATTTACTACCACACTTTAAGGCATTATGTGTCCGTAGGATTGCATCGAAAATCGAAGAAATCGTTAACATAAAATTTAGAGGCCATAAATTTAATCGCTCAGTTATGCAAAGAAAAAAAAGCGGTTACATAAAACCTAGAGGTTATGAACTTAATCAATCAGTTTTTAACTTTATGATATGGTTTTGACGGTGACAAGTACTATGTTGCGAATTTTTCACCCTTACGAAGGATAGAAAGTGAGCAAATAACTCCGCAAACTGTAATTGGGATTCCAGTGTTTGAATTTATTGTTAACGTAGCTAATCGATGCGGAATACTATTCTGAGCTGACTTGCACAAACGTACTTATTTTTAATTCAATTTTGATGCAATTGCTAGAATAAGTTCATTCACTATTGAAGTAGAAGAAATGACTCACGGATTAGTAAAGGAGGGAATCAGCCAAAGATGAATCACACGACTCACCAGTCCATGACCCTATGAGTGTGTTGGAAATGAGAAAGAGAAGACGGAAAATTGTACGGATTCAAATGAAGCTCGAATCCAGCACCGAATCCTCATTATTGAACTGGACATCGAATATTTTCACTATGACACAATGGACAATAGTGCTGTTATCAAGCACGAATACAGCGGAGACAAACAAGTCGGATTTCAATCGACGATGTTATGGAAGAACTGATCGGTATGGATACGGTTTCCAGGGAAAATAAATGAGAAAAAGGAATTGTATTCCTGCTTACTGCGTAGTGTGGAAACACGAATCGATTTAAAAAAGAGGAAAAGGAGTGAATCGATCGAGTCAATTGTTCCGTTCTACAATTTAAGTACGGAACTCTAAATTAACACGAAGAGCATCCAAGGTCACATATTTCCATGAATAGCTACTGAAAGGACGGTTCTTGAAAGCTATGACTTGATCATGGTATGAAAGGGTAATGCAGAAGTGCAAACATCGACAGGAACACATGAGGAACATCTGGGAAATTGGAGAAATCGAATTGGAGGTAATTGCCAGGAAGATGGATGTAATTAGAAAGAAGAAAAAGAACGGACTGGAAACAACGCAGATGTGAACAAATTCACAGAAAAACACCAGTGCTGGAAACATCGAATATCCACTCAACTGCCAGTGGACTTTCTATGAATAGAAGCTCCCCAGAGGCCTCTACGCCCTGATTATACTTCGAAGCAGCAAAGATCAGCGAATGCCCCAGAATCCGGCACCGGAATGGATTGCGAAACATCGGTCTGCGGGCGAGCGGCTGCTCCGGTCCGCAATTATCGGAGCGCGACCCGGAGACCGCGCCGCGCGCCGTCTGCGTCTCCGCCGCCGCCGCGCTCTCTCGGCGAGCGTCTGACGGCGCCGCGTCGCGGCCAACAGAAGCGGTCGAGTACCGTCCGCCGGGCGCTGGCGGGTGATTCCGGTCGGAGTCGTTGGCAAAAGCCTCGCCGGCATCCCGAGAAAGCTGCGTGGGGTCGTCGCTCGCCCAAGTGGAATCAATTACTAGCTGGCAATGGCCGAATTCTGGCTAATTGTGGAGCTGTCTGGTAACTTCCGTTTTCCTTTTAATTTCATTTCCGTTTAGGATTTAGTGTGGAAATTATTGTCCAACAAGGTTTTCCCTTTCCAAAGAAGAGTGGTCTCCAGATGTTCTGAGTCAAATGCGGATAACAGACAAGAATCCAACCGACGGTTACCGTCCACATTCCCTGAGCCGGGTCTTGCCGTGAACTCCGGGACCAGTGCTCCGGGAACATGAGCAGCGTTTAGTGCGTGTTACTGTCTCACTTGTTGCTGTTCACTTCTATGCTTAGTTTTGGTTTAACGTTCATGCACGAAACGACAGTTGAACGATTAGTAGTATGAATACTAAATATGAATGCAGAATTCGGCCAGGATTTAAACGTAAACCACCAAAGCCACTCGAAATTAACCTGGAATCTAGTCGACATCCGCTGAAAGTTTTGAAAATGCGCAATTCACATGAAGTTAGCCTAGAGCCTGCCTGAGAACTATGAAACTCCACGAAGTACTGGACATCCCCGATATCCTACTTAGAAACCGTTGGTGTAGAGTTGCAGATGTAAAAATTGCTTGGTCATATTTGCACCATACATATATTCATTACGTGGGTAATACCAAGGACCGAACCTTAACAGGCCACCTGGCAGATATCACCAGGCAATGGGAGAAGTAAAAAATGAACATCGAAGGATAAAACCAGATAAAAATTGCTTACTAGAATCATACCTATTTGGTTTTTCGATTGTGTTCTCGTATTTTTGAATATGAATAACTTCAAAGAAGTTTTGGGTACCACATGGTGGATCTCTTGACATGCTCAATGAAGAAATAAGAACGTAGCAGTGGCGGACGCAGGGGGGGGGGGGGGGGGGGGGGGCGCCCCCCCCCCCCCCCCCGAGAATGGGTCGCCAAATTTTCGAAATTACTTTACAATACAAATAAAAATCTTGTGTTAGTTTATTTTTAATTGTTTATTTTTATTATTATTTTTAATATATTTTTTATTTATTGTTTATTATTTTAATTAATATTATTATAAATTTTATTTTCCGTCTGGGTCCCCAAAACGGCGGAGACCCCACTTTTCTTCCCACGCCCCCCCTCCCGCCCACTTTCTGCGTCCGCCACTGGAACGTAGAGATAGGCCAGAGGCTGTTTGACTAGGTATTGTTATAAAAAAGGCTTTAAAAAATGGGGATTCTGGTCATGGTAATGTGAAAGCGGATTTTTGCTATTTTTTCCAGTTTCAATTATCACACATGTATGGAATTGGTGGACGGTTAGATAATGCAAGAGTGGGGAACTTGGAAATAAGAAGAGTCCCCTACAATCCCGTACTGGTGTGGAGCGTTGTACCTGGAGAAGAGGTGTGGCAATGCTCCATGATTGGTCAATTCACACAACCGAACAATCACAAAACTCGCTCGAGCCCCTCCTTAGAGGCATGAAGCGATTGCTCATTGAGCCAGGATGACGGGCAATAACAGAAAATCACGCATCGGTGCCAGAACTTCTGGAAACGTATCCGATCAATCTCACTGATTTTTATCATACCTATGTCTGCAATAAACAGTGGGCGTCAAAGACGGTGGCCCATCCACAGCCTCGACAAGACGCCGCGCAACCGCTCCGCGCGCACCGGGATCGGTGTCGTCTGCCACCGGAATGCTATTCTGAAGCGCTTTCTTCCCGATTCGGTCGAAAATTCTCAAAACGGGTAGAAAAGCTGCTAGAAATAGCATAAGGGCAGCAAAAGACATTGTCTATGGCGCCTGCGGCGCGGTTGCGCGGCGTCTTTCTCGAGGCCGCGAATGGGCCACCGCCATTGACGTCCACTGTAACTCATCCATCCAAGTGCTTGGTTGTTGGCACGAGTGCTTTGCCTTGGCGTGAGACAACATGAAGTGAAGATGGAGGAGATATTTGATACGAGCCCTGAGCTTCACTGAGCACATAAGGGGTGGCCAAACATAACTAGAGCAGCAAAATTGATGCTGATAGAGCTGGAGAAGTGGAGAAAAGCGATGAATTAAACTCAGTTGTGACTACACCTAACTGGTATAACACCGCTAGAGCAGCTCGGTGCGCTTTGCAACTGAGTGGGTGGCAGCATGATTGTTGGCATGTCTGTAGTCGCTGTGTCGATCCCACTGAGTCACTAGTTTTTAGTCAGTGTTTGTTTACTTTTTTAGCATGTGCTTGTCATAGTTTTCGCTCTTCGGAGACTTCATTCTATTCTAAAAAAAGGTGTTGCCTGAGAGCCTGTCTTATTCTGTGTGACCATGAATTATCTGAGTGAATATTTGAAGACTAGGCATAACTTCCACCTTTTCCTGCAAGAATTAGTTAATCATCACGGATCCGAAATTGAAGCGAGTTGTGGTCGATACTGCTGCTTAAGGAGTAGTCTAAAAGTTATGGTAGCAACAAGCGTTTTGCTGGTAAATGAAGGTTCCATCTGAAGAGAAAGGTTCTCACTTCAGTAGCACCTGCGAGAACTGTTGAGAACGATGATATACTCAAAATACAACCTAAACTTTGGGAATATTTTGGGGGCTCTTTGCAAAAGCTTGATGGACACATTTTACGCTGTTCTATCGCTTCGATCTACAGTATGGTCTGAAGCGTCCATGGTCGATTCTACCAACCGACCTCGTGTTTTTAACGCTTCAGAGAATGTGTGCGACGGTAATATTGGAAGGTTTTACTTATATCTTGGTATCAGCATGTCGAGAAGGTGCAGAATCTGATAATAGATCGGTCACGAATGTGAGGTGAGCCCCTGTCCCTTAAGCGGAATCTTCTGCCTGTTCTCTAATAAAAAAAAAAACAAATTTCGTGATAGCCGAACTTTTCCGTTGCAAAGCTTCTATAAAATGAATACGCGCTGGGAATAATTATTACGTCGTGGAATGAACCGACAGTGAGCCGAAGTGAGCTGCACAGATTGCCGTAAAGCCTACCTCCTCCGGTGTTGTTATTCCCGACAAGACAACTACTATTCGACATGTTAGAATTAACCAAAGATACCTTTCGACCACAAAAGGCAGGTCAAAGATACGTAGCAGCAGGGAGGGTGAAGCGTTGCGAGAGTTTCCACAGGACCGTATTGAAGATCTAAGGTATGAGATCTGATCTGCATGTGGTGTGTTGCACCGGCATTTGCTGCATATTCCATTCCATTCTCTTGACACTTGATTCATCATCAAAAGCGGCGCAGAAGTTTTCGTGTCCAATGTTCTGGTGCTTTGTAACCCGAACAGTTGTCTCAATATTTTACGAAACTTGCAGAGCCGTAGCCATCACCATTCCTAGAATAAAATGTTTCAGTTCGTCCCATCGCACAGCAGCAATTCTCCCCTTACGGGTCAACCATGAGTCAACCAAAACCAACTTTTCTCGTGTGATATGGCGAAATGGATCATTGCATTTGTTATAATCAAAATGCTGAACCAGCGATTACAGCAAAATGAGGGAGCGGAACTATTGTGGGTGCTGGTTTTGAAATTCTCTCGACTTCCCGATATTTTCTGTTCGTCCACATGTGGGAATTAGTGAGCATTTGTATTTTCTTCTGGACAACTACGTTTAAGTTGAGATCATGATTTAAATGATCGTGCATCTATAACGGGGCATTCTCCTGCACAGATGATAGTCTTTAGAAAACAGTTATATATTTCATTTTCATTTACTGCATATGATAAGTACAAGATTAGAAAAAACACAGGCTGCAGATATACGTACTTCTCGAGGCCACTGACGGACCGCCCACAATAAATATGGATAAAAGATAACGTCATCGAGGGGATGGCGATTTTCGATCCAATAATCCTCGCGCAGTATACCCACCTCCCGGAAGCATAAGTCGGAATATGATATTACCATGAGCTGGTACACTACTAGCATCAAAGTGCTATATTTTGAGTGATTTAACGTGCTTCATAGAAAAAAATGCACTGTGAGATATTTTGGGCCTACTCATAAGGAGTTTGCCTTTATGCCTCTGGAGATTTTTGCTCAAATCATTGTCAGAACTGTGCACATTTCTGCATGAGCGGATTGATGTGCCATGCACTTGGAATATGACAATCTAATCTGGAATGTAAATCGCGTGAGCAATTCTAGCAGCATGGAAGAATCCATAGCTCCACGCAATCTCATACATACTGAATGACATCTTAGGTATCTGCTTGTTGCGGGTTAAAGTGACGCAACAGAGCTGTCCGGGAGAGCATACGGGTATGAGGCAGCAAGTCCGCCTTCCTACTATCCAAATAAGAAACCGCTAATATTCCTCCAAATGTAGGTATTCCGGATGCTCTTTCTTTGTCTTCCAAGATTCAATTAGCGAAAAAAAAATCCTGCTATAAAGAAAAGCAAATTAATCAAGTGTACCTAAAAGATTCGAAAGTTGTGAGTTTCTTGGCAGATATTCGGCAAAGATAACGATCACATAGGATCTTTTGGCGAAAGAAACTCGGGAAAGTAGTTTTGATAATGAAGGACGTTTCTCTACAATAACAAATTTGGTTTCCTGCGTGTGTCTACACCACGAGTGGTGTTTTGAATGGGCAGCCAAGAGAAGCTCTAGTATAGCCTGTGCGAAGCGACGAGTCCGCCCACGCACGCAGGGATCGAGAGACGGCGCGGCTGGGACGGATGCTGTTGGCTGCCACGTCGTCCACATCACATCCAGATCATTGGTCAACACCATGAAGACAACGATGAAACGTGATACGCAGGTCAGGGATGATGACGTGGAGCGCTGGCAAACGTGGCAGCTTCTCGATCCCCGCGTGCGTGGGCGGACTCGTCGTTTCGGACAGACTATACTCATTCTGTTCCTGACAAACACTGCTATTAATCGACACCAGATTTACGGATGCACGCTGTAAAAACAGGTCCGCAAATGAGATAGTTCTTTATTAAATTATTTAATGGATAGCATTCAAAATTAGGTATTAGCGATGAGTAACTTTTTCGTCCACAGAGTATGTATGTTCTAAATAGGCAAAAATGAAAATGCTTGTATCGCGCCGCGCATAAAAAATTTCATTATAAAAAATTTTCTTCCCGAAATAAATTTCTGGTGTTGGTTTTGCGTGTCCTCCTTCGTTATATACGTTTGCTGTAATTGTAACTTTTTTCTTCAAATGCTCAGTCTTTCTACTCCTGGAGGAGTCGCCCGCTGACATCATTGTCCCTTGAAATTTGCACGACAGTGCGAAAGCATTTTTATCGAAGCTTTCTCTGCGCTGTCCATTGATCAACGAACTGGGAAAGCTCGGACTTTCATTATCCCATAAACCTTAGTTAGATCCCTCTCTTTATCCAGGAATAGCTTCCTCCCTGCTGATCACCGTCATCAAGATTAGCTTCACTCCACTGTTGTCGCTAGCTAAGAGGTTATGCAGGGTTCAGTGAACAACTATTCCTAGATGAGGTGAGGCAGCTATGTAAACCTCGACATCGAAACGACTAGCTATCGACCATGTTATTCAAAGCGGCCAGGGCAACACCAAAAGCCTCTGGACAAGCATAATCTTTCATTGGAAACATAAGGAAGAGAACACTTAAAAAAACTGTTTTCATTCTTACTTCTGACTTCATTGCTAGTCTAAATGCAATTGTAACTCCTAAAAATTTTCCCTCTGGTAGCTGTTCAGACTCTAAAAAGTGGAGGCGACATGGTCGACTCAGATGCGCAAACATTTGAGGTCGGTTTCCTCTCAGAACATTTCCAATTGTTTGTGGGAAGAGTTCAAGTTTCTGTGAGACGTAGCAAGAGCCTTGCACTATAAATTCCATGAGAAACGTTATTTGGAGTGATTTGGAAAATGGGTGATGTAACACAAGAGTTATGAATAGTGTTCCATTTCACTATAGGCGAAAATTTTCAGCCCAGTGGTGGAAATCGTACCATAATCGTTAATTCTTGTCATTATAGTGTAGTTTAATCTGTTTTCTTTTGTTGGTTACTTACTGCATGGGACGTTTCGAATAAACACATGTTTTTTTCTACTCTTTGTAGCCCTTCCCTACCCTTTACAGAAGTTTGAGCTCCTTTTCTATACCTCAGAGAATGCCTGAAATCTTCACCAGCCTGCGCACCTGAAGTCGCGTCTAACCTCCGTCTTCCCTGGTCTGTGCCGCTCCAGACGAGGTATCTCTAGAATTAAAAATAGCGCTCATTTCTGCCACTGAGCTTTGAACAGATAACAACTACTAATTTCTTCATCTTCCACTTGCTCATGTTTTGAGGACTGGTTATGTTTGTGCTAAGGCTTTCTGTGCACCTTGTGCAAGGCAGAGAGATCAGGGGAACTTCTGGTGATGCAAGTCACCGGAAGCTTAATCTCCTAGTTAATAGTACTTGTTAGGAAATGCCCGAAAATTCACCTACATTGCATTTTCACCTTTCCGTTCTTGCGTTTTTTTCTATAAGACTACAAACAATTCCCTTCGGAACACCTTCTTTGCATTTTATCTGTAGGTCACTACCGATTCCACCATCGAAGACTGATTTGACAGTTTCTGTTCTGAAGAACCGTAGACAAGCACGTTTTGAAGCACCTTTTCCCTTACCTTTCCTGTACTAGATGCTTTGCTAGGAAAAAAAAGTTCGAGATACCTAAAGGCTCATATTCTTCGCTGCTAAACTCGGCCAAAATCCGCATTCAGGGATTATTGCCTTGAGTTTCAATAATTTTGCTGGCGAACCGCTTTCCTCAACCACACCGTATGATCCGATCTGATGTCCAAACTTATGCTCTATATGTATGGTACTGAAAGTTTCGAATTAGAAAGAATTCAAAAAGAAGTCGTGTCCAGAGGTTGATCGTTTTGTTCCTTTGGTGTTAGAAATAAAGCCTTCTTGCACAAAAAAAAGACAGAAGAATGGTAGTTTCCGATTCGCAGCTTCCTGAGTTCTTTGTATAGGAAGCTAGGGTATTCATAAATGAACATTATTCTCTAGTAATTTTGGGTGCTATAGCGGTTGTCAAGGTTGTAACTCGGTGAAGTTGTGAGAAAAAAATAAAGACGACAACGGAAACCGACAAAACTTTTGCATCTAACAATTCATCGTGAGGTTAACTGAATGTCAACAACTACAGAAGAATTATTGGAGAATTAAAAATAGAAAATATTTAATGTCAGATGTGACAAAAATGATTTTACATTCTCGAAATCTGGAGCTACCATACCCTAGCAGAAGAAGGCGAAATAGGACCTTTGCATACTAATGCTTGTGGAGCTTCGTAGATATGAATGGCAGCTTTTGCACTATAAACAACTGAGTTTCCTGTAATAAAGTGTTGACAGTGACATCTACATTGTGCTAAATTGAAATCTGAAATGCTCACAATGATTCGCCAGGGATGTTCACGAAAAAATCTTACTATTATTGATTGCTTAAGCTATTGATCACAACGCTATCCGATGTACCCTTACCAATTTCCTGATGAAGTGGAAACCTCTTAGATATGTATGTCTCGATGTCTCGAATTCTCTTAGTTTCTATACCATTCTCAGATGGGCGAAGATCTCGAAGAGAACAAGGGGGTGGACACTGAGATTGACCTCGGAAGTTGCAAGCCTGCAGAAAAAAAATTACAGACAAGCACTTTAGTGCTAGAAGGTGGCAAACTAGTCCGATGTCATCACCACCCTTGAAAAATGTTGCAAAAAGTTTTTGTAGTGGTTACTCTCATCCTACAATTTGAAATTAGAGTACAACAAGATTGTAATAATTCGAGACTATTGCTTATCCAATATGTTCTCTTCGAATGTTAAGATAAGCTAAGGCCATCAATGAGCGCTAGCAGCAGGAAGTCAACGAAAACGTGACGTTTTCAAAGGTAAGCAGCGAAAGATGACGAAGTGGCACTATGAGAAGTCCTTGGTTTGCTTTCCGCCACCTTTTTGTGTCCGCACGAGTGTTGGTCAACCCCGGGTAAGGGTGACACTTCTTTGCAATTTGGAAATAACACCTAATCACTGTCTACAAATTTATGAAGAAACTATAGAATTAAGGGTGTTCCATGCAGTTTCCATTTATTTATCGCAGATTTTCTGTCATTGTGCTCGAAGCTTTTGCAACCGAGCAAATAGCAGCAACACCATGAGAACTTGGAACGCAATATATAATACTTGCAAAGGCGTACATCAAGCATGAAAAAATATATAGAATGTCACCGGACTATTCAAAATTCTTTAGCTGGGAAAAGGAGAAAAAGTAGTATTTTTCTTTGCTTATCGCTGCTGAAATTCTTTGGGATTGATTTACCAAAGTATTGATTTCCCCAATTTCCAATTGTGATTAATATCTTTAAATTTTATTGTTTCCGGGCTTTGCAAGAGGTATGTACGAGGGCGGTTTGAAAAGTTCCTGGAAAGGCAAAGAAAACAAAATAAATCACAATATTTCATTTCATAACTCAATCCCCTCGAAACTCAATACAAGTTGTTCGGTCTATTTTTAAATTTTCGTTCTCTATCTAGAATGAATTCATCTGAAGTACTCACAATAACCGGATAATATCATGATTAGCTCGTCTCTTGATCGCAATCTTGTCCTTAACGGGAAAATGTTGATATTTTAGGACAGATGCAGGTACGAGGAAGCCAATGCAGAAATATCGTTGAATGAGGTGGTATTTGGCTTTCATTATTATTGTCATGGACGCACGAGGCAGGAGATCACGCGCCACCACCGAAGAGGCAGAGCCTCTGACCTACAAGGATGACGAAGAACCGCCTTCCGCAATCGCCAGTCGTGTGTTCGTACCTCTCCGGTGGCGCGGCTCCGGATTCCCTCGTTCCTCGATCCTAGCAGCCTTTCGTGGACTGTCGGCATTTATTTTTTTCTTTTTTCGTCCGTTCTAATGAATCCATTTTACCACTTGTGTTCTCTGGCTAACTCGACGCCTTCATCCTGCTTTACTGTACATTATTAGTTTTTTTTCGATGGGCCATGACACCTGCCTGAGCGGTCATGCCGACATGGAGGAACAATTCTTTTCTGTTTAGAGGCAGCACTCACGCTGAAAAAAGTTCTCTCGCATTTGTGCTTGTTTTAAGGGTGCGATCAACTGTAGTGTAACTGCAGAAGGAATCACTGCGAATCGCGCAGTTACTCGAGCAACAAAACTCGTATGCATGTACAAATGCGCCCGCCTTGCTCAACTCCTATGTTTCTCAGGTGATGCGGGATCGATCAGAATTTTCCTACAGCGGTGATCTTTTCCACGCCTCGGTGCCCGCACTCATCTCAGGCGATAGATCTCGTACAAATGAACACGTACTGGCAAAATATAATACAACATGGAATTTCTAGAAAATGTAGCCTTTATTGATGCTCTTTCCTCCACTATGGGCACAAGAGTAGTTTCCAGAGTAGCATTCTATGAAAAAATCAACGACGTTTTTTTTATCGTGAGTGCTGTCTTCAAATCCGCGCGCGGCACTCAGGCTACCACAGCTACAGCTTCTGAAAATCTTGGCTAATACCCAGTTACGATGACTTTTACATCATTCTTTTGTAACTCCCAAAAACAGACGCCTTCACCATTCCACCTCAGTGAACGAACCTTCTCTATTCAGAATCCATTCTTCGTATTTAACCTGCTGTTTTCATTCCATCTTTTGTTACTACAGTGTAGCGCTTAGTCCATTCTTCAACTTGAACACAGCTTCAATTTGAAATCTAGTTCACCCATTCAAAATAATTTTCTGATTTTAATATTGGATTGCGTTTCTGTTCAAGATTGAGCGAATGCGGCACTCATTTTTGAAAACGTTTTTTTAAAATTAGTTCATGGGGTAAAATAAAATGTAATAACCCAAAATGGGAGCGCAAGGCTTCCTTATTTAGTACGCATTTGTATTCTATCTGTGAAAACCTTGTCAACGATTTCATTCACTTTTTCTGTTGTGGTCACCATTTCCTAACATGTTGCACATGGCCTACTGCTTGCTCGCCTCAAGCTACGCTTGTTTTCCAGAACTCAGAAACTATGGCTGAAAAATGAAGGTAGTGATAATGCAAAACCAGTTCGGTTAACTTGCGGTCTTTTCTTCCAGTTGAGAAAAATTAATGACCACTTGAATTCAGCATCTCTCTGTAACTGGGCGCAGTCGCAATTGCTTGACTTTATCCCCTTGTCAGAAACACAGGCTTTATCAGATCGAATTGATATTCATAGTTAAATCATTTGAAGGGCTCTTCAGCAGAATTGCGTGAAAATTTTTGAAAACGGACAGCTCCTTGGTAGTGATTCCGGAAACTTTTCAAACGGCTCTCCTAGGTATCTGTACTGTGTATAAACAACCGCTTCACCGCACGCCCAGCAACTCTTGATTTATGGATCGGCCGGAGCATAAAGGAAAAGGCGGATAACAAAGGAAAACCTCGGTCACTCCAGATCAGAGTAGCTGTAACCTCCAATTACGAAGCTTCAACGACTCCGACATCAGTCGCAAATTACATTCCGACTTCAGCATATCGTCTTCTTCCCTCCTATAATCTTTGTCTATCTTCTGTGGGACCGTATTTGCTTCGTTAGTGCCTGCATGCAGTGGCGGACGCAGGGCGGCCTCTCCCCGAGAATGGGTCGCCAAATTTTCGAAATTACTTTACAGTACAAATAAAAGTCTTGTATAGTTTATTCTTGATTGTTCTATTATAATCAATATTTTTATTGATTTTAATTTCCATCTGGATCCAAAGCGGCGGAATCCCCACTTTTTTCCAACGCTCCCCTCTCCCGCCCACTTTCTGGGTCCGCCACTGCTTCCCTGTACCATTTGCGATAATAAAAGTTTGTACATAGAACATGTCATTCTTTCTCTCTATTCTCCTACATTCCCTTAAAGGCAGTGGCCCACCTCGTTTCGCGAATTGAGGTTACTAACATATCTTAAACATTCTGCCCATGTTGATCTCAGTAATGTACATCAACATGCTCAAAAGTGACGAAAGCCTCGTTTTCGAAAGGGTCAAACTAGCCACATTTTTGCAGCCCGGAGGCGGATCGCTCCAAGCTGTGCTGGCTGCCTGCCACGTCTGCAGCTTTGGCAAACGAGTCTTGGCGTGTTCAATCGATAAGATCAACGGCGTCACACGTCAACTCGAGTTAGCAAACTGTTACCTTCCCTTCCCGGAAGAAGGGTTCATAGACTATTTTGAGACGATTTATGTATACCGCCAGGGTGTCAAGCAGATGCAGAATCTGCTGTTAGCTCAACACGATAATGAGGTGGACCCCTGCCTTTAAGATTTGGGCAAAAGGCCGATGCGAATCCATACAGACCAAGGCACCGAGTTTGTCGGTTGCTGTGATTGAGGAAATCACGAAGATGGCAAACATCAGACACTCCACCACCTATATAATTCCAGAGAGAATGGTGTGACAGAGAGGGCGATAGGTACCATACAGCGCATGATCAAGAAGAACATAGAGTTCGCGGATTACTGGGATGAGATTTTGCCCAACGTAGTGTACGCATACAATGTATCGCCCCATGAGGCAACGGGCGAGAGCAGGTTTTTCCTGTTCCACGGTTTTGATCCCGTGCTACCCTCAACTTCTGCGCCGCTTCGTTTCGTAAAGCGCTACCCAGTAGATCTAGATGACTACAAAGTTGAGTTAGCTCGAGGTATGGAGATAATATGGGAAGAAGTGCGCGCCAAAAGCGAAACGTACCGGGAGCGAATGAAACGGTATTACGACACCAGGCATAATGTGGATACAAACAAACTACCAAAGGTAGGGAAGCGGGTGTTTATGAGGTTACCTCGAGAGAAACAGAGTAGCAAACACCCAAAGCTCACGGTGGAGTGGGATGGACCGTACCGCGTCCAGACTAGTGATAACTCCGCAACCATCACCAAGATAGGAGCCAACGAGGAGCCTATCAGAGTTCAATTTGACCAACTGCTAAAATGCCCCAGTTACATCCCCGACACTCCCACCACGCCGAAGACCAGACGAAAACGGCCAGTGAGGAAGAGGGCGAATTTTATTATGGGGCTGGGTTCTTATACTGACGATACGTGTTTCAGAGTCGAGAACGAGTACGACGTGGACAGTGAAATCCACTTCTTGCACGTGCAGTTCCGTTGCTCTGGACAGCCATTTCCAGTCGTAGAAGGACGACCTGGCTTTGCACTGGATGGATGTAGATGCAGCTCTACGATAGTTGCTAGTGATCTCATTCCAATTTTACTGCCTCCCGCTGCTGATTTACGCGTTGAGTGCGTACTGGACGCCGCTCGAATCCTGAGCATCTGGTCGTCAACCGGGTCAATCACAGCTAAGCAGCAAGCCATTCTTGATCCCTCAGTGAAGGTGCTCAATCCCCGTGCCTAAGCTCATGCCTATGTATTCTTTCGGCACCGCTGTTCCCATATCGCCATGATGACTGCGCTAGTTCCTCCAGGCAGTACCCTTCGGCATAGGAGCTTAATGGGTTGGCCGTATGATGTCGTCCACATGATCGAGATCGGATGGCGCCAGTCTTTGAAGCTAGAAGAATGGAAGGAATTCCCACGCGATCCGAACTGGGCACAGGAACACCGTCAGATAGTCATTGTCGTGCCGGATGTACTTCACCGGTTGCGTTGGACGAGGGGCCACACTCGGAACCAGTTCTTCTACTACCGTGGATTTCGCGACATTCACTTGAACCGCAATGATATCTTCTCTGACCAAGTCGGTCCCGTGGTTTTTGTGCTTCCGGAAAAAGAGCTGCTTGATGCTTACTCTTGGGTCCCATTAATGCATGCCGTAGATCTCTGGCTGGTGTGATTTTTGTCAATGGACCGAGATCGGCCAATTGGGGCGCATGGGATCGCATGAATGATCGAGCGAGGGCGAATATCTCTTCATTCGTGAATACGAAAACGCATCTGCTGCACCAAGTTGTTAGCCTGCTTCCCGAGGGGCCGGGAGTGATGTGACCCAACATGGCCTGCTTTCTGGTAGGGGTAGCCCAATCCGATGGATCTTGGTTGAGCGAGACCGCCGCCCTCGAGTACTAGTCTTACTTGAAGAAGCAAGTTTGTTCGGTGCGAGTCGAAGTGGAGGACATTCATCTAACGACATTCAGGGCCAATCATCATGGTGCGCCGAGGAACGAGGAGTGCGGCAAGCCCGCTCAGCTAAAGCCGGGAAGCCGGCAATCCGCGACGGACGAATCTCAAAGAGGCACCTACGACGGGTACAGCTACGCAAGGAGCGCAGTAAACTGAGAGCCGCCGCCAAGAAGCTAGAGCAGTTGAACGTCGATACAGAGCCGGAGACCGACTCTGCGCCGGGGGAGGGCAAGTTCAAATAGGACGCAAGTGATCTACGATAACGCGACCCACGGGCAATCGATCGCCGCGCGGGAAAATCACACATATATAGGTCTCGTGATAGTTGAATTGTATCTCTGACTTATTCTCTACTCCGGCTCGTTCGGTGCGTGCGCACCACTTTTTTTGCTCGTCCGTTATTCTTTTTTTGCCAATAAACTTATTTGTTGTTTGTGTACCGTCGCCTTGCAAGGGTTTCTCCCCAACTCTATTTTTGTCGCCAATCTGGCCACAAACTTAACTAACTACCATTCAATTCATATGAGAGCGATGCGAAAGCGAGATGTTCCATTTTAAGTGTTCCGCTCCAGTCGCCTCAACCACGAATTTGCTACAGGGCAGAAAACTGGTATTCTATTCACCGACAGTGCGTATCGGCTGGAAAGGTTCTTGTCAAAGCCCATTCTTTTCGGAAATCGGTCAGAAGTCGATGAGATTTTATTAAAACGTGACTATTCTAATGCTAAGATAAAGCTCATTCTGCTACCAGAAGCCAACTTCACCGAAGTCTTGTGTCGAGGACGCGTTGTAGTGGAGCACGCTTTCGGAACAATTAAGAGGCAGTTTCAAAGCCTCCATACGGAGGTGAAGTGGATCTTACGCGTAATATTATGTTCTTTGTTTGTTGCCTTTTCGGACGATATTGTTTTCTTAGCTCTTTTCATATGAAACAAAAGCATCTAAAGTAATAGTAACAGCGTGTTGCTTAAGAAACTTGTACATCCTAACAAGAAATAGGCCTTTTTCGGAGGAGGAGTCTATCGCGCCACAATATCCAGATGCCGGGGTTGAGGAAACCGAAGAGGCGGAAACTGTGACCGGAAGCGACCTGTGGGCAGCAATTATCGACCCTGAGAAGTCATGTGTATATTGTTGAATTTGTACGCGCATTTTTTTCACTCGCATTCAATGTGTTCCGCTTTTTCAAGTCGTTACAATTTGATGGCCTTGTTACAATTATGAAGCGGTTGCTTGTTACAATTGTGAAGAGTTCGTTATGTTAGTTAAATATGAAGTTTTCTCGAGTCTAATGTGGTTTGTGTTGGAGAGCGGAAACTGCGATTTACTCCTTTCATCGTGTTTGACTCATTTCTACATGGAACACAGAGTGATTTTGACATTGATTACATGACAGTGATATGATTTTGACTCTTTACCGTTTGCAGCTTTACGGAACCTGCTTTCATCTTATTCAGCCCCTGCTGAACAGCCACGGAATTTAGAGGTGGTTTCCAAACAAGCTATCGAAGTTACAGCAATGTTCACCAAGCTGGAGTGGAAGATCGATCAGTTTAGTTGCTCAGTCTTTCATTCTATTTTTCAAATTACCCTCTTGAAGATATCTTCTTACATCGGTTAAGCCACTGTTATGATATAAGCCATTATAATGTGAAATCATTGACCAGATTTCCTTACAGCTCATAAAACATCGCGGATGGTGTTAGAAAATTTCATGATTTTTTGAGAGACTATGTGAGAGGGTGTAGAACAGGTCGCTAAGGGGCGCATCTTCAACTTGCTCCGCTTGGGATACCCCTCTATAATTATTAGTTTAGCTTTCAGAATCACAGGGCGAAACCAGCTTTTTATGCTGATTGGGGATACTCTTGGTTGTTTCGGTTTTCTATAGGATTCTCCCAGTCATATACTGCCATGGCATAACTGCCTTTAAAAAGCCTCCTCGAAGGACACGAGTTCTGAAACGAGAATGCAATAACGTGAATTGGAGCAAGATTCGAGCCGGGAAACATGCGACTGTGAAGCAAGAGACCTATCACTACACTACGGATCAACTGGCTCTGCGGTAATGCCAGCCACCCTCCAACCTGGGCCAGACCACCTGGAGGGCTGCCCGTTGTCACCCACCTTGATCAACCTACCCGCCGTCCATCATCTACCTCCCGATTATTTCGGCAATAATAAAACTAATTGGTTGATGCGAAATTAGTTGTCGTTTTGGGGCATGCTCAAATCAACTCTTCTCTTTGGAATTCGAACAATTTCAACCCAACTCGTGTGACCTTCTGAAAGGATTTTCCGTCCTCTTTCAAAAGCAGCTTGAACATTCTGACTAGCTCTTTTCAGTACCTCTTTTTAGAGCCACGAAGAAATGATGAGCCGACGTGATTTTTCGGTAGTCATGGTTAATGACTTCAAACTCAATCACTCTGAATCGGAAGTGTTCGTTAATATTGCATTTGTTTTGCCTTGGAATCGCCTTCCCAGTGGACAGTGAGCTAAGGGTTCACGACGTTTTCTTCCTACGATTTTAAACTCTAATCTAACCATGGTCGTGGTCGCGGAGTGTCGCTTGACGATCAGGCGTTGAGGACAGCCGTGGAAATTAAACCGGATCTTACCAACCGGACGATGAGGGCAGGGATGGACCCTCACTATTTCACAGTTTCAAAGCATCTGACTTCAATCAACATGGTAAGAAAGATGCGGACGCGAACACCACACGATTTGACCGATGAACAGCACCTTACCTGGTGTAACATCTTTTCCAACTTAATTTTTCGTCCCAAAACGACTAATTTCTAGGCCAAGTAATTATCGTAGATAAAGCACGGTTTCTGTGCAATAATAAGAAATGCGAATAGTTATGGGTAAAGACGTTTTCCACTCCTAAACTCTCCTAAACCAGATCTTCTCTCTAGTGAGGTTGTCTGTTTCTTGGCTGTGCTGTAAGGGTGTAATCCGCTGTAGCCTTCTTCAATCTAGTCAAGCGTTGACAGCAGAGCCCTAGGATTGTAATTTCATGCTGATTTCCGAAAATTTGCTGTAGGATGGCACTAAACCTCTCACTTAAAAACTCACCCGGCAAAAACTGGTGCAGTAAGGCATTGAGGTTCTCATTCATTCTCCTCATTCCTCAGACCTCTCCCTTACTGAATATCACTTTCGCGAGTCCCAGATGCAAGCCTGCGACAGACTGCTGATCTAGGGAATGCCGAAATTGCCTTCCAAATGTTTTTAGATGTTTGCGAAAGAATGGTGGTGAAAGAACGAAAAGTTCAAACTCATGAAAGAGCTTCTCCAAACAAGGAGTACCGTACTCGGCTGACTCATGCATGTTGAGCAATGAAGTTTGTAGATGTAGTGGCATATAGTTTTCACTATATTGTTAGGGAAGATTTAACGAATTAAAAGGACATTGAACCGATAGAGATCCTTGTGTTTAAGCTAAGTTATAACATTTTGAACTGGAGTGTTCGTTTCGGCAATTAATTTCGCACCAGCCCAATATATCATTCGCTAATTGTATTTCTAGATGAACTGATTCATTTGTTTAGCGCCGTGGAAGGTGCATGGGAACCTTCCGCGGCGCCACGCTAACTGGTACCAGCGAGTGGTTCCACCTCTCCTCGGCCACTGACCAGCGGGAAACTCAGGTTAGTTTTTGTTTTGGTTTTTAAGGTATTGAGCAGAAACGAGTATGGCCTCTGTGTTCCCTGTTTAAAAGAAAGCAAATTGACGACTAGCAGCTCATAAAAGAGCTTCTCCGAACAAAGTCATGAAAGAGCTTCTCCGAACAAAGTCATGAAAGAGCTTCTCCGAACAAAGAGTACCGTACTCGGCTGACTCATGTTACGCAAGCGCATGAAAAACTCTTGTTGAAGTTGGTTCAAAGACGTTTCGGCAAAGATCACGTTTGAATTCGAATTTCAAGCAATGTTTTTTTCTAGCCCATCTGCACACATTAAGGACCGATTACGATAATCCTCTTTTTGGGGTCATGCTTGTTGAAGTTTTGTGGTCTGTTATGTTCCTATGGGAACCTGTTGGTCGAAAACAAGTAATGTTTGTGACGAGGGGATGCAAAAGCTGTGGCAAGGTGCTGTGGCAAGGTGTCTCAGATATCGGAGTTGAAGAAAGCAGCACAAGGGCGCCAGAAGGTGAACCCTGAGTACTCGTGCGACAAGTAATTGGAGCAACGCGCCATCCACCGACAGGATGAGCACCAGAGGCATTTAGCCGAGTAGGGCACCTAAGTGAGCAGATACGGCAGGAGGTCGAAGGTCTAGTGTGAACGTTAGTCTTCCTAAGATATTTGTGACGTGTGGCCATCCATCTTCAGCTCGTGTTCCGCATAGTGTTGGAGAAATTTTTAATGCTTAACTCAATTACACCGAGTATCGCAAAACATTTCCGCTTCCTTTTCCCTGGTTTGAATTTCTCCGGTTATCTACGTAGATCATTTGAATGAGCTTACGATCGAACCATCTGATAAACTTTGCTGTTATTTTCTCATCTGGTTAGATGGCAAGCCAGATAGTGGAGTTTATTAGATGCTAATGTGTTCTCACAGTATTCCCCTCTGCGCTTATCTTGCAGCTTCATCTCCGATCTCGTGTAAGCAATGAAGCTTGAATTTTGAATACCTGGAAACTGTCAATATATGAGGTATTGCAACCCCGTAAATAGGGTGCCGCAGGAGGGGTCAGTTATTCAGTTCGTTCATCAGTTCGTCTTAGGATTCCGCGAGCCCAGCCGTGTCGGTTGCTCTTCCACGTTACGTTCCTCTTGCTGTTCATACTTCTCCACAACAATTCCAGATTATGCCATCCTTCATTAATTAACCACCATGCCTAACTGTGCGGTCCTCTTCTGTGCTCGCCCTTATCGAAACTGCCCACTAGTAAGTCGACAGACCCTTTCCGCCGGTAATCGGGTCGTACCGCGTCAACTAGCGCCGCGGTTGCCCAATTCGTGGAGACCCACGTTTCCATAAACGAGTTCTCAAAGCTGATAATTATCCGCTACATTTCAGACACCGCTATGGTAGAAGGAAGGAACCCATCTCCATGGACCTGAACCAGGTTTTTAACTAAGCCCGAAGCGGTGAATTTGCCGCCAATCTTGGTGTTTCAGATAAGGCTTTGTGCGACTGTTTCAGAGCGGATCGCTCACATTACGAGCAATTCGCGGAACAGAAGAATCTGGATTTGTCCGACTAGGACAGGTGTCGACAATGTCGACTCAATTTTAATTCCTTGGCGTTTATAAGCCATATCTACATAATTTTATGGTCTCCGTCAGACGCCCAATACTAATACAACAACCGCGCTTTCCCAAGCAACATCATGTTTATCACGGCGTTCCGCGGGGAGCTGCGATATTTGCAAAGAACCGAGCTGTATAAAGAGCACTCTGCTGCACATGGCATCGATCATCTCGTACAGGCCAGGACGACTTTTCATTCTCTTTCACTCGCACGCTTCGCCAAATGCTTCACTTACTATTAGTTTGGTGCAGAAATAATGCGCGTTTTCCTTGCATCATTTTCGGTGCAGAAAATTTTCGGTTTCTCTTATCACTCGTATGGGAAGTTTTATATCATTTCGTAGCAAATTTCATGACCTTTTAACCTATCTATTTCAAACGGAATTTGCATCTTTGTCGATTTTTTAGTTTTCGAACGGAGGGTGCCAAAACAAAATTTCTGCCAAATTCGCTTCTGTAATCTAAAACTTGGCGGCATCGCAGCAGAAACCGTTCGGATTGCCATCCTAAGAAAGTATGCATGCTGCTGAACTGCTTCCAAAATCTTCAGACTGGTGAGTCTTGCTTTGAAATCAAGGACGATCGGACTAGATTCGGCGACTGTCAGCTGATGGCGATAATCAAAGAGGACCGTTCGAAACGAAATCTGCGGTTTCACTGAAACTAGCTAACGATCCTGGAACCGTTCCCTCTTGGTTATGAATGGGAAAAACTCGACGAGTAGGTGCCGCACAAAATAAAGTCCGAGGACGAGGAAGAAGCACCGGAACACTGCCAGGAACTCAAAGTGCACCAAATGAAGGTCGTGGTGATAGAGGTCATAATCAGCAAACCTCTCGCTTACAGACTAGCACTTCCTCGAGCATCTAGACGACTCCATCCATCTTCGAAGACTAAAAAGGTACGTACTAAATTGCATTACGGGGGTTCGTCGATCCTAGAAGACTCGGTTCGGAAGGCACAGTCGTTCAAAAATATCTTATTGTTGAAAATTTGAGTGCGTTAATGAGCTACCTTTAAATACTTGATTTTGAAGCGAGTTATAGGGTGCGGAAACGGAGGTTTGAAAACGCGCATTATTTCTACATCCACCCAATATCAGCATCAGCCACATTCTGATCACTGCTTCCACTGTTATTTGGATGCCACCTTATCATTGGACCTAACCGTTTTTCACATGATACCGACCTCCCCGCAGTTTCGTCAGGCCGTATCGCCCTACAAATTATTCCAGCTCATCGTCTGAGTCATTTTCTCACTCTTCTTCGCCACCTCCTACACGCCTCAGTCGCAGAAGAACCGCGACTCCGTCAAGTCCCACCCGAGCGGAAACAGTACAATGTTCTGTCCATAGCACAAGCACTCACTTCATAGCTACAGATCAGCCATGCTCCTAGTTGAGAGCAACCTCTGCCTAAAATATGTCCGTAAACATCACCTACCGACCTGCCTAGTCACATAACTTTACGCGAATTCTCTAGGTAATGATCGTGCCACGGCTGTCTGCCGGGAAGCCTTCACTCTTCCTCTTCTACTTCCGAAAGAATGTCCGAAGTCACTCCGGATGGAAGGGGCTGTAAGTTTCAATCATGTACGGAGCTCTAATGACTCCGACATCATTCGCAACCTCACTTCGTCTCCAGAATGTGGTTTTTTTCGCCTCCCATCTCTGTCAGATTTCTATGAGGCCGCCTTTGCTTTGCTACTATTTTCCTGTACTACTGCACTGGTAAAGCTTTGTGCAAAAACTTCTCATTCTTTGCGTCGATTTTCTTACTCTTCCGCTAAGACTCGGGCGAAAAGCCGATTAGTCATATTTTGAAAAAGAAATCGCGAACAATGAATCTCTCACAATCGATAGGTACAAAGCATGTTGTAACAAGAACAAATATTATAGGTGGATTTAATTTTGAACGCTAAAATTGTCTATGTTTTTATACTTGAGGCTTCTAATTATTCCAGTATCGGACTTCTTCAATATTTTTGATTACTCATGCTTATCATCAAGCAAATTGAAGCAGATTTCAGTACGCATACAAGTTAAGCCTCCAAAACCAAATGTCTCAAATTTCTTGATTGAAAATGGATTAAAACAGTTACTCAAATGAATTTAGCGCAGTTACAAGAACCACAACTCTATAGGAACAGGAATTGCTTAGACTCAGCTAGAATCTTTAGATGGATACGAAGCTAGCATAAGAGCTTTTTGCAGAATAAGTCTTCAGCGCTAAATTTAGTAGTGTTGATCATGCTCTTATCCAAACTAATTGTAAGATAGAAATATTTTGATAATTCCCACATGTTCATAACATTGTTTTCTTCCTGTAAACAACGTTGTTTATCCTTCCACTGATCCGTGAAGAATGCTAGGAATAGCCGAAAAAAGCCCTAATTTTCTGAAATATTTCAATACCACCTAAATGCAGCATGTTCTGCCTTTATTATCCGATATCTGCGCGGCTTCCTACAGGTGTTCGACATCCCAGCACCGAACGTCATTTCCTCGGTCCCCCCTCCTTACACGTGCTGACACGAAAACCTGTGCGACACTAACAGTGTAGCATATGAAATTCGTGAAATATCGATTTAACAGTACACTACCAGTAAGTCTCAGCCATTGGACTGTTTGGTTTACATGATAGATGAAAAATCTACATTTTTAAAACCACTAGCCTTGGTGTAGTGACCGTGACATAGAAATTGAATGAATGAGCCAACGAATCCAAGATAGCTGTGAATATTATATAACAGAAAGTATTGTATTATATAATATTGTACAATGCCCTCTTTCTTACTGTTCATCCCAGGTTCTGGGTGTCGCTGTGAAACCAATCGTTTATATGACGCCAATAGTGTTTATCCTGTTAAACGTCGGCAAAGAGGTAGTATTATACTTAGCCATCCAAGCTTTGAATATGGACTCCCTCCAGTACGCTAGATTTTTGAAATGACGGTAGTTACAATCATGAGGCTACCATCAACGGACAAATCTCAGTGATTATAAGTATTTCTAGCGTGGACGAGGACACAGCAATTTGATTCAAAAAAGACAAAAAAAAAACGAAAACAAAAAAAAAACGGTTCAATTTTGCATCCAGGTTTTTTTAATTTTAGCTGCTTCTCTCCATCCAATAATTTCTGAATAAGATTTGTTCAGACGGTAGCCGTGACAATTCTGCTGCTCTCGATGTTGCATTCTGGCGCTGTGACGCGGAGTCGTCCAGGCTGTGGCTCCTGCTGAAGGGTGGTTTGTACGTATCTCCGGATCAGTGATGCACAGAAAGTGTTTCGTCACATTGTAGG
This sequence comes from Ancylostoma caninum, assembly GCA_037903475.1. NCBI lineage: Eukaryota > Metazoa > Nematoda > Chromadorea > Rhabditida > Ancylostomatidae > Ancylostoma > Ancylostoma caninum. The sequence goes on from JBAJFG010000149.1 coordinate 160,064, forward strand.
TTTAGAAGTTAGAAGATGAGAAAAGCATAAATTGTGGTAAATTTGGGGCGAGGAAGGGAGAAGATGGATGTGGATGGGGAAGAAGAACAACAGCACATACGACTAATTTACTTCGAAATAAACTAACTGTAACAATTACTGCTAATTCCTCAAAAAAAAACCACTGTTGAAACTGTCTTGCATAAATGCAGGCCGACTAGTGTAACAAAATGAGTTGAAAGCCTGCGATCACCTCTCCACACTTGCTGTCATCCTCCGCTCAATTCCTGCCGAAGTTTCTATCCTCTTAGCTGCTATTCAGGAATGTTAGCAGTGATTGGGGCGAGTGGCCAGCAGGTAAGGAGAAGATGTCCGTAGACTTTGAACTCGACCTATTACGCTGTTCGCACTTCGCTGTTGCTGTACAATCATCAGCATAGGAGGTAGATGCTCGATTGACGCCAGAATTCAGGAAACTATTTCTCTGGTCGAGCTTGTGCTCATCCTTGCTCATGGCTCCAAAGAATGGAGCAGGCTGCTGTGATGTACCTATCAATCTCATTGAACGCGTGATGTTACTGGCTATAGCGACCGGCAGCATATCCCACATCGGACTGAATTCGAAAATGTGACAAAAATGTCTTTACTAATTTGGGGCGTAGTCGAAAGTCGGTCCGTCTCTGTCGTTTTTCAAGGGAGAAGTTCGAAAATTCTTGGACAGAATCTTTCCACAATTCTAAAGTTACAATATTAATTGAAGAATTTCTCCTTAAATGAACGTGTTGGAATACAGATGCATGAATTCGATGGGCAGGCAAATGGCCAACACGCCATTTTTGCACTGTCCCCCAATATTTACGTGGATGGACCTTGAGGTCGACGATTATCGTGTGGTATCGCACATCACAGTCCGCAATCTCTTTGTCCTCTGATTGAAATGCCAAGTTCTTGCCGCGCTTCCGGCACATGGCAGTGCAGCTGAACCAACAACGTCTACCCAACAAAATCGGGAAAATTCCCGTGAATTCCGCTCGACAACACGTATGCATCTCTCACTACTACTAATCCCCAGTTTGTTAACAGGTATTGATGTCATTCAACAAAAATTGAAGGGAGCTGTGTGCAGAGGTTTTGTTGCAGTTGTCGCGGGACAATGTCCGCCGGGTTTGTACCCGTTCCCATCCTCCTACCAGCCCTCAACTTGCTCTCCACAGGACGTGTGTGGATGCGAGAATTTGAGGCCTGGTGCTGCTTGTCAGTACTCCCAGCAGCACATGAGGTATATCTGCTGCGCTGGACAAGCAGAACGTGAGTTTAGAATAAAGTTCAAATTTCACTGCTAATTTTAATGGCCACAATATTCTATCGAACTAAATAACATGAAATAGCTTCTACTATATTCTGTTAGCTGTCAACTCATTATACTTTATTTTGCCAGCCATTTTATATTATTTTATCCTTGGTCACAAAGCACCGTAGAATGATGGCAGTTTTTTCAAAAACCATACGAAATATCAACACAAATGCCTGAGTAATAAAACTTCTTGATGATATCCTACTTGCTGTTACTGCAAACTCATGGTATGTTGTTTATTTCTTACTCCCGTAAAAAAACATTTATGCGAGAGCAGTTCCACTAAACTCACCTCTAACTAGCCATTTTCTTCTGTCGGCCACACCAAAAAAAAAAAAACGTAAACACAAGACCATTGACCCTATAGTCACCGTACAGTCGGCCTCCAGCACCATATCTTGCCGATAAAAAATGTTCACGTTGTAATAGGAGTAAGTTGCTGAGCATGTATTGTCGATTTCGGAGAATTTGCATATTGGATGAGTTGACGGTGGGAGCGGCAAATACTCCTAGACTGGGATAGGTATAGGTTTCACCCCCATCTTCCATGGTGGATGCTATTACGCATCGAGTACGTCACCAATTCTATCTTTTACTTTATTCATTGACCCGGATGCATCAATTAATCTGATTGTAATGGGTGTGGTTGCCACGCACGGGTAAGCAAGTTGATGGGGGCAGGTAAGAGTGAATTTAGGTGCGTTAAAACTTTTACCTTACCAATCTGAAAGTTGCATGTGGGATGTGGGCTCGGAAATAACCACGATTTTTGAAACCAACATACTGCATATATTGCAGAGAAGATTAAAATTGGGTTGGATCAGAGTAGTAAATACACACGTGTATGATCAGAGAATACTTTAAACTGATTAAAATTTTAGTTATTATTCTTCTATAGTCGCTTGTAGCCAAGTAAGCTGCATTTGACAAACTTGTCTAATTTCAGAGCCATTTGTGTAATTGTTCCCGTTTCTTACCCTATGTCCTGATCCTATACAATATGCGACACACTCGCTAGCCCACATACATATAGTAAGTCATGTCAGTAGCACACTACGAATTTAGAGAATATTCATCTTCCTCGCTGATTTCTTTCAATTTTGTTACCGATTCCTTCACTGCGTTTGGCGCAACTATACAGGCACTGTTGTTTATAGTTCGTTGCAGCTTTGTTTGCCTCCTGTGAATCGCTATAGACGAACAAATAGCAGCAGTAACTGGCAAGGCATGAATGAAAAATCACTGCTGTATCAGTCTTTCCTGGCTGTTCATTTTCAAGCTCTAATTATCAAGGAGCACTTGGTCCAGATGAGGCGCACGAGTTGTTTCATGGACTGGTAAAACGACCTTACTGACTTACCTTACACGTGAGCGTCGATGATGAACACCGTACCGGCTAATCCCATGATAATCTTAATCCTTTCATACCCCCCGTCTGAGTGGAATTATAGGATTGCTGCGTTGTTTTAGGTTCCTCCCTAACAGTAATGACAAACTATGTGTAGATTTTTGTAGTTCGATACAAAATAGAGATAAATTCAGGTTCCAATTATCGAAACGCAGGCAGGTTAGTTTTGTGTTTTAATTGCTCCTTTGAAATTTAGTCAACAGCGTAAGAGATTAGCGGGCGCCTAGATATGAGGCGCCCTTTGCTTGCCTGCGAATTTTTGAGTGCAGAGTACCTTTGTAGCCCTTGCGAAGGCATATCGTCTCCATGTTCCAGAATGTGGATCATCATCATCTCCATTAATCTCGTACACTGGGCAAGTCACCAGATGTCAACAATCCACTAGCGACTGCCCTACAGGATACAGCTGTCGGCAGAACGTCTGCTGCGCTACTGAACTCAATCGTGAGCTATGCAAATTCGTGTCTACTTTCAAAAATCCACTACTATCATGTTTAGCTGCTTGTGCCTCCAGTAAATGCATGAACGGGCAGGTGTACGTGAACGGACAGTGTTTAAATCGAGTGCCCATCGGATCGTTCTGTCAGCGGACCGAGCAGTGTTTGGGAGGATCCACATGCACAGTTGGTTTTGAGTTAACAGTGCATTCTAGCTTGGAGTAGTAACTGAATTAATCTTTAATCCATTATCAATACGTGAAATATTAGAAAAATCTTGAAGTAGGTTTCTAAATATGGTTGCAAGAAGCTCGTAAGTGAGACGAGTGACTTTTTCACTTAAAAAAGGTATTCATTTTTTCCAGCTATGTCGTTGGTATTGCAGAATTAGAGGTAGTCCCACAAAAATGAAAGTGACATATCTGGATGGATAACTGATGGTGGAGTGTGCGTCTCTTCAAAAAATTGCAACGTGATCTGTTACTTGCATGAAGAGAAAAACATACAGCGCGGCAGCTACGTAGTAGTGAGAAAAAAACAGGGACTTCTACTTTTGTTCTGCTACTATTCACACAGAACAGCTGAGTTCTACTAAGAACTGCTCAAGCCTAGTCCAACGAGAAAAAATCGTTCAACAGAGGAACAACACTCAGCGGCACTGTCCATCCTGGCCAAGTATAATAATGGGTTTGACAATAAGTTCGTGCGGTTTTTCATAAGCACTAGATGTTTTACTGCTAATCGAATTAGTTGAACTCAGATGTTACAGAGATTAAAGACTCTTAGTGGTTCTTCTTTGCATCTAGAGCGAAATCTAGCGGATCGACGTCTCGTTGTTCCTAAAACTCTCAAATCAGGGAAGGGACATCCTCCAGACTAAAATTGACCTTCCCTTGGCGGGAGTCCATTTCTTCACCGTCTTTTTAGAAGTATTTGCTTCTCTATAGATGTCGTTGATACATGTTGTCTGTTGAGCTGCATCCGCTCCACGACAGAAGTGGAACAGTAGTGTTGTCGGAGCATGTCGTTCTAGTTGAACTGGAGCTTCACACCTCAGGCGACAGAAAATGAAGTGTGGGCCAGAATTTAGGAAATCGGTTAGAATACTTGTAAAGACTGAACCAAGAGCTAGAGAATGATTACTGATACGAACAAAGTTTGATTCCATGTAAAAAATCAAGGTGAAAAAACACTTCACGGACTTATTGCCCAACCCAATTCATAAGTCCTTAGTTCGACCAACTTCTAAAACGTACCTGCTGTTAGGAAAATACCCGTTTTGTCGAAGGTTTTCAAGTGAAAAGGTGGAGCAATCTATCACCACTGGCTGTCGAAAAATTTAAGCTGTTGCTTCGAGCAAGCTACCGCTAAAATGACAAACGATTGATGATGCTAGACCTCCATACTTTGGTTACCTCTGATGCGTATCGTATTTGGTTTTTGCATTTTTAAATTTGAAGTTGAATGTTTCATATTTGATTGTCTAATATGAGCGTGAGCAATAAGGCAGTGATGTACCAGGGATTATAAAAAGAACTTCGTTTACTTCCGAACTCTAAATTACTTTAAATTGCTTCCCATCCCAGAACTAGGATATCGAGGCACTAGAATGGGATCTAGGTCACTTGAGGCTGTGCTTTGCTTCCCTAATGCAAGAAGAATCTCTGAAAACCGAATAGGACTTTCCCTCAACACCAACAACACTCAACAGAAGAGGATATGTGTATCCATATATTTTATATACCGTAGGAGAATAACCTTCCAGGGTAACCCACAGTCTGTAGTGTAGTGGGTGGTGACTCGGTAACCGGTGGTATTAGCTGTTGGACGATCTTTTCTCGAGCAACTTTATGGGGCCATGTATAAACTCCATTCAAAGCTGTTGTCCTAGGTGTATAAGAGACAACTTTCTCATATCAACTCGCCAACAAGCTGTCAGTCCGATCTGCTTCGATTATTCTCCTCAAATGGATATGTGAGAATTCTTCTTACCACCTAGCCGTGAAAATTTTCCTTTTACAAATCCTCATAGCTCACCTCCTCCTGTGACATTAGGCGAGAGTTGGAATAGTGGTGTCTGTTGACCGCAGAATGTACAACTGGTATTGAGCGAAAGTCCTATTCGGTTTTCAGAGATTTTTCTTGCATTAGGGAAGCGAAGCATAGCCACGAGTGATCTAGATCCCATCCTAGTGCATCGATATCCTGGTTCGGGGAAGTAAACATCTCTTTTTGTTGAATCTTGTCGTCCTTTTTCGTTCATTTTGCTCCCGTATTCAGTCAACCTCTTCATTGTTTAATATCTGGCGACGCGACATCTATTGCCGAATGATTGAGCAGTACTAGCAAGGCTTTTTTTTTTGTTGTTCAGATCATAGAACATGGGACAGAATTGACAAAGTCGGTTCATCCTCACAAGTCTATATCGCTTCTCCCCTTGAGGACTGTACGAACCTAGCGAATTATTTCACATTTGAATTAGTAGTTGAACTGTGGTTAGGTCAGCCGTCAGTTGAAAGATCAGGATTGTGTGCCATGGTTTCCATCAGCACTGGCCCTCGGTTGAACTTCAGAATTCTGTTGAGGCGGGTTCTCTTGTGTGTCTGGCTTCATATCGCGCTTCACAGATCGGAAAGCCGTTGTCTGTGCCTGAGCGTGTGACGCGTATGCAGTCGGAGAAAAAGGAAGAGTTGGCACAAATTGACCAGCTACTGCTTGGCCGTCGAGCTTGTTGTTCATCCAACTTCTCTGCTCTCTGGACAAGAGCCCCATAGTGCCATTCAAGTTAATCGCCAGATGTAAAATTAACACAAAGGAGATGTCCTGTCGAGGTTTCACCGATCTTTTGGGTGTCTTCCGGCTTATTCATCTAGTGAACGGAATTGTGGCTCTGTATTTGACAAGAATAACTTGAAAAGTTCATCAGTTCAACAACAATAAATATAAGGCTATTGATGAAAGGGATGAGATTGGTTGATGTGCGCGTTCACACAACTGCCGTCGTTCTTCTTCAGATCTCTCTTCCTCTCAGATGCTTCGCGATTAGTGGTTGGCGTACACTAAAACATCGGACTATTGTCAGACCATCCTTTGATTCAGCTATTTTTCGTCCCCTCGTGTACCTCTCGCGCTCTCTGTTTCCTTGATCTTCTAATTTGAAGACTAGTTACACCCTTTTCACTCTCAAACTCCTGGGGATGTCTCCGTTTTTGTGGTGAGGAAGGCAACGACGCTTTTGCCTCGTGTCTGTGGTTGGTAGTTCGGCGCTGACGCCTGTCGTGTATTCTTCCATCTGTGGGTGTTCTTCCACAGCTAAGCATTTCCGTCTTTAGTTCCAAGCAAAATCTCCAGCATCTCATTTGAACTACTTGTAGAAGGTGATGAATTCTATGCTTTCAACATCGATGCTAACACTGAGAAAGCCACATAACATTTTTGAACTACTCCGACCTCAGTTGCGTTAAAATGCTTTTGCGAGGTGAAATTTCTTTCGACGTCTACGAAGTCATACTGCGTCCGAGGATGCGGAAACCTGCTGATCTTAAGAAGCAGAATTCTCTCTCCCTTCCACCATTGAGCGATCCCTCTTAGGCGAACCTGTCGCGCAGCACCTTCAAGACCGGATGTGGTTACCAATAGGTTTATGTTACAGCTCTGACACCAAGCAGTGTATTTTTTATGCTCAGCGTAACAAATTATGTTGAGTTCGAAAGCACTGAGCTGTAGGGATTATTGGTTGCTGGAATCTTGGGTTGCCAAGCGGAACATGGGTTTTGATCAACAGCTAAAATAAGTTCTGCTGACAGACACTTGCCACGCGGATTTCACCGTTAGACACCACAACACATCACAGTTTTACTAGACGAACAGTTTATTACAAACTTAGGTAATTAGACCCAATTCACAGTACAATAATACGAATAATACAATACAAGACGATACAATACAAGCAAAAATGGGTTACGAGATAAGGCAAAATAGGATAAAATTTAAAGCTAGGTGAAGCGAATTCAAATCTTGGTGAGCGCAAGAAAGATATAAAATAGGATTCCGTCGGGTTGAGATTCTGAGGCGCAACGAATAGAAAGCGCCTAATCTTAAGGCACCTAATAACTAGAGATCAGACTCCTCCAGCGCGCTTTTTACCCCTCAGATGGGCGAAAGGTAACTTCTTCACCTGACATGAATCTGTCGAATCGCATAAGAACCGCTATATTCCGACCCCAATGGATGGCGCACTGGAAATTGAGCGCATGTTCGACAGATGAGTGTGGCGCAAGTGGATCTAATGACGTTGGAGCCTCTCCAGCTCCAGCTGCATATCGTGTTCGTGTTTCGTGTTTCCTGGCCACGCGGTTCCAAAGTCGAGCGCTTCTAAGGCGTGCCCTGACGTTATCGGGAATTCACACAAAGAAGAATGGTGACCACATTCACGACAGTAGTAGCATCTCGTGCGGTATTTTGGGCAAGTCGTATTCATAGCGCAGGCGCATTTCGCACACCCGCCGTTCTTGCACAATTTCTCGTCTTATTGTGGCTTCAGGAACTACGGTGCACAAGTCCAAATAGTGGGACCCTTCAGCTTCGCAGAAGGCGCCTCTCATGAACCTCTCATGGGGCCAGTCGATCTGCCCGTACTCGAAGTTTCTTGCTGGACAAGTTTGCTCATTTTTGCAGTTCTCGTATTATATCCCGAAGTTCGCCCGTTGCTTGAGTTAGACGATTAAGTGAAGCTAATGACTAGGTAAAGTTGGTAAAATGAAAAATGAGGTGAAGCGTACCAGAGCTAAGTGGCAAATGAGGTTAAGTGAATTATTATGGATTTGCTTGAGTACCAAAAGTGATGGCTACTTGATGCGATGCGCAGGTCAAGTGAATAACAGGAACAGATGTAGCGAAAATATGCCTTGAAATCTGATAAAGTGAAACGGGTATTTAGATTGGTGAAATGGATGATAAATAAAGGGTAGTAATTATACATGAAACGGTAATTTCCTGAAACGTGATTGCAATTGGAAAAGATGAGAAAGTGAAGTAGCGGGTTAAATGAAGGGGGAGAATAGAGATGGACCGTCCCCACCGTGGAGCGGCATGCTTTTTATACAACTCGAGTTGGTTCTTTGTGGATGTCGCAGCTTCCATCGGAGATGGAGCACCGTGATAAAAAAGATGTTGCTTAAGAAAGCGCGATCGGTTTACTGTTTTTTGCTTCCTCGCATCACTTGACGCCTGAAGAAGAGACCATGGAAATATGTAGATTACTAACTAGTAAGTGCAAAAAACGTAAAATTGGGTCGACATTGTCGACGAGTCCAGACCAGATCATTCTCCCTTTCCTTATTGGAGAGTTGGGATGCGGAACGTGTGAAACGTTCGACGTTTTCTTGAAGACTTCTGACGTATTGATCACGTGTGGGTAATTAAATCCAGGAAGACATCTTGAAAAGTAAATGTACGAACAATACGCGAAAACAAGTGACTTTCCATGGACAATATATGGCAAGTACAAACGATATGATGGAATTCAAAAATGAAGTGGATGAGCAAGCTGAGAGCATATAGAAAAAATGAGGCACTGCATCGATGTGTCTAACCTCGCTCCTCCTTACAGTCTTTCTCTACAGATTCTTTCTAGGAAAAACATTACACAGAAAGAAAAGAGTTGCGAACATTCCGCGATAGCGAGGAGACAGCGCAAAAAGACACAATTTCTTGAATTTTGAGAGCAATTGCCTGAAAAGAAGTTGTAATCGGACAGGTTGAGTGGAAGCAGTGGCAGAAAAACAATAATCCCAAATTTGCGTTATGAATCGACAACATGTGGAGCAAAGCGCTCTTTTACACAGCTCGAGACAGCAACTCAGAGATGCCTCATCTTCCATCGGAGATGTAGCACTGTGATAAGCAGAAAAAAAGCTTAGGAAAGCGCATCGTAAGTGTTTTTGTCATATTTTCAACAATTGGCGGAGGGGACAAGAAAACGCATGGAAATAATTACACAACAAATGTCTAATAAACGGATGTTGTTTCTTCTCGTCGAACTTCCCTTGGCACTCCCTTTTCCCTTGCGTATCTCCATCCTCATCTAATTGACTTGAGTTCTTCTCTAGCCTCTGGGCCTCACTTAAAGTGGGGATAGTGATTTCATAGTTGAAGCTTGGCACAGTGGTAACTACCACACCATACGGACAACTCGATACTTGCCACAAGAACACCAACTCCTGGTTGATCTGATGCGGTCTTATCGATAACCCTTCCGTTACGGAGTCATGGACGTTGGTGACAGCACGATGGCGCTTCTCATATCGCGGCATGAGATCTTCAAAGATCGTTCCTTATAGCTATTCGCAGTACCGGCAGAGCTTTTTGGTGTGGGTATTAGTGGTACAATGTTAGCGTGTCATCCAAACGGCATGGATTCGATTCCCGGCCGACGCATCATGTATCTCTTGCGACTTAGTTTCCGCTTAACTTGGGCTTTGAGAATGAGGTGCCACGCGGGACTTACTCGTTTCTCTAATTCTTACTTGAAGAGTGAGCATACTTGACCTGTTTTTTTCTTTTTTCTACTTTTAATTTCTATGCTATGCATAGAAATTTACATAATTTTTGGATAGCTGGGTTAATATTGATAGAGGTCGAGCAGAAAAAAGCTGAAGTAATGAGGACCAAGTCTAGCCGTTGGATTGAGTGGAATTCGCTTTGTTCCAGTTTTTCCTGTGCCGGAAGCGGCCTGGATTCCAAGCATTGGGGTCCAGCTGCTGTTGCCTAGTACCACTTCGTGATGATCGCTGTTACCCGCAAATACATAGTGTTGAAGTGCATAATAGAAACAGCGATTACTAGTAGTACATCTCAGCATCAGAGAAATACAGTAGTGAGAATGAGTACCACATCCAGCAAATGATTTCCTAACTTCAATGGGACCGTAGCACTTGACCGTCAACTGTCGTCGTTATATGCAGTCGCTCCGAGTGCTGCGATCTGTGGGCCGACCTGCGCAGTCACTTCGATGACTCATGCCGGGTGTCTCTTCCGTTTGAATACTCGCGTGGTCATTGATTTTCCCTCAGCGCAGCAAATCACCAAAACATTCCTTGATCGAAATGCAAATTTGGAGTTGTTCAGAACCCTCTTTGTTCTTCTCCCGGCACATTTTGAGTGCTAGCTGGATTCTTCGCTGAGATCACTTGCAACTGAGACGATTACCTCATCGCAACCATGAGTTTTCATTTCTCAACAGTTTATTAGGGTATAAATCGGGAATCCGCACTGAACTTTCAACGCCTTAATGAACGCTCTGTCAGGCATCCTGTCAATTCTTCGGTATTACCTGAAAGAGCGATTTACGTCGAATATTTTAATATATAGTGAAGGATAGAGCTTATCGAATATTCCTTCATTCCTGACTCTTAAATAAAGTTGTAAGAAGATCGATCAAATTTTAGAATTTCCATTCCTCGTGTTTTATGTCGTTAAAGAAGGTAAAGCTGCAGAGGAACATTACCACAGGTCATATAAATAGCTAGAAGAATTTTTGTCGCGTCATCTGGCTAAATCTATGGGGCAAACGATTATTCGGAAACGGCCCCGAACTTGGGTAACCGAACCAAAATCGTGACTGCCAGTCAGTTCCTCGACCACACCCCTTTCATATTTGATATCAGAAGTCGCGATTGTGACCGACAGCCCTTGCGCTATCATGCAGCAGCTTGATTCATTGGTTGAGCATTTCATGGCTGAGAAAAGTCCAAAACTGTGGCGAAACCAGAGCGTGGGTGAGCCTCTACTTCAGGCTATGGCGCTGTGACATCCCAGTGGAGAACCATCACTTAATGTGCGGATAATGTTGGAGGTTCAACAATACTAATGCTGGATAAAACTTGAACTGAGCTTCTTAACCTGGTCTTAAAAAACATCTGCTAGTACGGCTGTAGTACGGCTCGAGATGGTTGGGCACACAACAATGAAGTCTTTAGCTGATAACACGAAGATGTCGGTTTGCCAAGTAGGAAGATGGATACCGGAATGAGAGCCCAAAGGCGCGGAATCAACTCGGTCGGATCTATTGCCAAAATAAAGCGGCATCTTTGAGAATGAAGAGTTCAGAGAAAGAAAAGGACATTCGGGACAACGCTTCTCCCTATTTCTATTGTCGAAAAATGTTTCGCCACCTTTATCCTTCAGCCTTTTGTATATTGATACTACTTTATGGCGAATTTCCAGGAAAACAGTATTGCTAAGCAGAATTTTCTCCCGAAACGTGTGTAGGCAATCACATCATTTCGCCGAAGCATTCTCTTTTTCATATCCTGGAAGAGCGGCTTTTTTTAGAATTCGCGATGCGAATGCATGAAAGGCTCGTCCAACGTGAATGGTGAATGCATCCAGTGGGGGAGCGAATGCGAATTGGGAATGGTTGGTTTTCAAATTTTGCTCATATTTTTGTCAAACTTCACTAAATTTGGTGTTAAAAGAGTTCCTTCTCTATGTTTGCGTCCGTGGCACTTTCCCCTAGTTCTTCATATACAGAAGTTATAGGACTAGCGTTTACAGGTGATGGTCAACGGGCAATGTGAGTCACTTGCTTCCCCTGGAATGGATTGTATGGTTCAAGAGCAATGCATCGATCATTCAGAATGCGCTAGTAACAAATGTCGATGCATTCAAGGATAGTGAGTCACTTTCACTTAATTCACGAAATGATATCTAGAAAATAAAAAAGTCAATCGTATTGTTTTTCTACAGTCAACTGGTAAATGGCTATTGCGTGAGGAGCAATGGAGGAACGTGCCCAGCCACACAGGTCCTTTCCTAAAAGACTTCTCCATGTCTTCTCGTTTCAATGCAACAGATCATTTCTAAACTATGACCACTTTCAGACAATGATCAATAACCGCTGCGTGACGTATTCGATTGTGGGTGGTCCATGTATGGCGAATGCTCAATGTGTGGGCGGATCTACTTGTCAGAATTCGTATTGTGCTTGTGAGTCAGGGTAAGTAGTGCACAAGGCAACTGATACTCTAACAGCTTAGCCGATGGTGAAATAATGAGTTGGTGTCGCAAAAAAAATAAAGGTACTCAGGGGAAATTTCGCTCACAATCAGCAAAAATCGAAAAAATTCCATTGCATTCGTGCTCTCTCTCTCTCTCTCTCAGGCGTAACCCACCAATCACGACTGTGTATGTCGTAAACGTAGAGAATGGCCACGCCTCTACCCCATTTTCTGCGCCTAACCTTATTATCGCTCAAATGGATAATCCCTGCCAGATAATCCTTGAAACTTCGCCATATCTTCCAGATTGACGGAGATGTTTGGTTTCTGCATTGTGGATACCACCCGCCCTCAATGTCGAGACTCAGAGGTGTTTTTCTCCAACTCATCTGTAAAATATCCAGAAAAATTTCCCATGTCCCAGGTCATGATTAATGGCAAATGCACACCAAAAGTTCCCGTTGGCTTTCCGTGCCAAGTCAACCAGCAATGTCTCGGTGGGGCACAGTGCAATTACGGAACATGTCAATGTCCTGCTGGCCAAGCAATCATCAATGGAGTTTGTTCAGGCGGTTCTGGTGGAGGATGCCTCGCAAACCAGGTGACCCGCCTTTTTTTGTTATTTAGGGTGCAAGAAAATGCTTATTTCGGTCCAAAAAATATGAAAATTCTAAGAAAAGCAGAAGATTGAGATTTCTAGTGTTTGCTACTCATTTTATATTGCTGTTGATGAACGGCTTCTGTAGGTGATGGTGAATGGGCAGTGCATGCCGACGGTAGTAATCGGTTCGCGATGCAGCTTCACTCAGCAGTGCCTTGGAGGCTCAGTCTGCATCAACAACTTCTGTCAGTGTCCGTCTGGTAGCACACAATTCAACGGGAAGTGCAGCAGTCCAGAATGTCGACAGAACCAGGTCGGTAGTTTCCCTACCCGTCTATTTGGTTCCAAAGAAAGACTCATGCCCAAGCCCAAACTCTTTTAAATAAGATCTGAGTTTTCTCGAGTGGTGTGATAAACTTCTAGCTAACTTTGTAATGAATGGTCCGCTGTGCCGCGGCCTTCTTTGTCTGCAGTGCAGTATTGCTTACCATTCACTGCATGTCACACCGGACCAAAAAAAAAAAGACGGCAATTGAAGAAAACCGACGTACAGCATTTGAGTCTAAAGCACTTAATCAAAAGTTCCAGCGACAAATTCGTTAATATCCAAGAAATCAAGTATCAAGCAGGCGAACTTTCTAGAAGGCATCGAAGCACCTCAGTACTTCACAAGCGTACGCACTGGAGCATGCATCAACTAGGCTCTCTACAAACTCTCACTTGAGTTTCTGGCAATCATGAAACGTTTTCAGCCACGTTGTACACCCAGTGAGTTGAAAATCACTAGGCGAACACTGCTCAAACATGGGTGGATTTACACTTACTAAGTGAATTTAAAGAGCCACTCTCGTGACAATGGATAGGTCGAGATGTGCAATTTCTCTGATAACTGTGCAACACGAACGAAGCCAGAACAGCGTAATGGTTCGAGTAAATAGGAACCCTAGCAGCAACGGTTCTCGGTTGCTGCCATCCTCCCCTCAATTGCTGCCATTTCTCAGCAATTGCTGCTAAAGCGGCGAGAGCTTGAGCGGCAATCGAGGAGAGGATGGCAGCAACTGGGAAACGTTTGCTGGGGTTTCTACACGGACCATTACGGCGTTCGGGCTGCGTTCGTGCTACACAGTTATCGGAGTTAGACACTTGCCTGTTCTGAAGAAGAATCATAATCATGTGTCAGTGTAATATTCGAGAAATGCAAAGTTATTTTCATTAAGAAAGCGGTGGATCCATGTCACCTTATTTGAGTTACTGAATTGGCTCTGGAATCGTGAGAACAGCCAAACTGATAAATTCTATTCATGCTTCAGGTTTTCTCTCAGCATTTCTCCTACCTCAGCTATCATTTTGAAATTTTGTTGCACGGCTCGTCAGCGTTTCCTGTACGACCACATGGGTTACAGGGAGAGCTTTCATTATCAAACGAGTCAAAGAAGGCATAATCTGTTCCCTTAGCTATATCCCAGCTACATATATGTGATGAAAAGTCTTGCGGAAAATTTGCATAGACGAGAAATGATCACAGCTGGTAGGAATGCAAAGAAACTGCGATTGTTTTTAGCCAGTGATGTAGAAGTAGTTCTATGTTTGTGAGCTCATCTTAAAATGCATCCTCTTAGCAGATTTATAATAGATAAAATGGGGCACATTCCCTTTTGAACTTTGGAATAAGCGTCTTAGAGCTCCTTATCTTGAGCTAGGTGATATACAAGAGGGATTACATTCCCGAAGGCGCAGAAATTGCATTTCGTTAAGGTTAGCCCATTGACGACCGCGAGCATTTTCGCGTGTCTGGCGCGTGGGACCAACGCCCAGTTCAGGGGCGCGGCGTCTGCATAGTTCCACGCTGTTATAATAAGATAATTCAGAATAAAACAAGAAATTTTGTGAAAATAATCCGAAATCTTGTTCTGGAAGCTTACTGCTGTCATCGGACTGGAAAACTGGAGAATCTAAACGCTTCTCACTTTATTTAAGGCCAAAACAAGTTTGTTAAAGATATTTTGAGTATTGTGAAGAAGTTTTCTGAGAGTATACAGGTTTGTACCGCTCCAGCCTGATAAGTAAGAAAGAGAAAGATACAGAGAATGTGTTTTTGTGAAGAAAATTTGGCTCTTGTACAAATTATTCCCAATCACTACACACAAGAAATGTAATGCGAACTTGCTCGATTCTAAAATCCCATCTTTTTCATGGTATTTGGCACTACAAAAAAGATATCTTTCTCGAACCACAGTTATATCAGCATTGCTCGGAAGTTTTGTACTCTATTCATATGGAAATACTGCAAAATATACCGAAAGTAAGGGTCAGTAGTTGACAATACGGGAGCGGTCT
Source organism: Ancylostoma caninum (assembly GCA_037903475.1). Taxonomy (NCBI): domain Eukaryota; kingdom Metazoa; phylum Nematoda; class Chromadorea; order Rhabditida; family Ancylostomatidae; genus Ancylostoma; species Ancylostoma caninum. The sequence continues at coordinate 175,179 of JBAJFG010000149.1, forward strand.
GACGCGACCAAAAAAGCGCTGCTCACCGGTGAGCCACGCGGTCGTCAATGGGTTAACGGAATTTTGTTGTTACACTAGAAGGTGACGAATAACACGAGTGACCCTTCTTGTTTTGATATGCGTAACCACTTTTTTGGATTTATGGCTCGTTCCCATCCCCCATTCCTTTTGCTAGACCTTTCAATATGTACAAAGACCGCTGGGCGTTGTTTGTTGTTTACAATTCCAAAGTATCCTGAATGGCAAGAGGAATCTGACATACGTATTATCAAGACAGACTCATCGAACACTTCGTGCATTGGCAAAAGTTGTTGATTTCAATGGTGTTTACGTTGAATCCAATTCAAATGAGGTGTGATTTCGATAATAATCCATGATTTTTCGCCGGGGTGTACGTACGTACTTGCGCAGTTCTTTGATCGTGCAGACACAAATCGACTTGAAAATGTGTTGTTGACCCTTGTACTCCCTAAAAGTTTCTGTGCTTCCCATACTGAAATGTGAATCAGTTTAGCGCCAGTAAACAAGCAGCATCTTGAGTAATACGCTTAGTCTATTCTTTCTTACACAAGTGCAAAACCATTAATGGGCCACACACGGAGCATCGCCGGCTTTCTGGAGTAATAGACTGGTCTCTTAGCTGTTAACGAGGCAAAATTCATTTTTAAGGCCCATTCTTTCGATAAAAGAAATCAGAAAAGCTACCTTCAACTGAATAACTCCATAAATGTGGCAGGAAGTACTGAAGCTTGCCAGGTGATTAAGATGGGTTCCATGAATTCAAAAGAAAAGCAGGTCACTCACATAGACGTGTTTTCTTGGACCAACAAATCTTGGGATCTCAAAGGCCGAATATTGCTGTGTCGCACAAGCCGAGATCCATCCTTGAGTTGTGAAAGCGCCTTTTCCAGGTGTTGGTGAATAACCAGTGCCTCGCCATGGTGTCGGTTGGTGGCCAATGCAGGTACGACGAGCAGTGCACGGGTTACTCGCAGTGCACGAATGGCTACTGTCGTTGTCCTGACGGAGATGCGCCCACGAATGGCATGTGCAACACGCAGAGCACGGGATGCAAGCCTTATCAAGTAATGGGCTTCCGTATTGGAGCGCATGTATCTTGGTGATTTCAAGGCAGCTGAAGGGTTCTAACAAATTGTTTTAGGTATCCGTGAACAGCCAGTGCCTTGACAAGGTATCCATCGGCCAGTCATGCACAAACGTCGCACAATGCATACGTAAGTTCATGATCTCATTTTGCATTACACTTACATTTGCTTCAAACATTTGCTGCATTACAAATTGCTAGGGGGAATGTCATTTCAAATAATACACTATTCAGGAAGGCTCCCTGGTGCCTTGAAAACGCCTGATTCCCTGAACCCTCATAATTTGGATCCAATAGGGGCTGAACAATTTACCCAATTCAGTTACCTTTACTTTTTCTATAACTCAGGAATCGATTCGATTATTTAGATATTCGATAAATGGGGAAGGTCACAATCCTACTTATCATCTTCCCTCTAAGGCTGTATTGGTATCTTTTGTCCAATCATTCGAATTTTCGAATCAGAACAAATATTATCAATTTATTAATAGATTAAACTGTCTTTGATATAGTGAACTGTAGTAATAACTGGAATGACTTTCAGTAAACGCGAGGTGCTCATCTGCTTGCGAATGCCAGTACCCGACCACCTACAACGGCACTGCTTGCGTCAACGGAATCTACTACTGCTCGCCTGGAACCGTGTTCGTCACTTTCTGGATGTTGCTCCTAGACAAAGCCCCATCAATCTGAAATTACAGATCAGTGTCGAATCGCTGCCTTCCCCTGGTGCAGCTCGGCCAATCGTGTCAGAATTCCGCCCAATGCATGTCGTTTGGCATTTGCTCCAATGGCAGATGCATCTGCACCACAGACTCCGTCGCTATCAATGGCATTTGTAGATCGAATCAGGAGGTGGGAGAGGGACAGGTTCGCGAGTCTTATTCTTGCAGAGTACTGTAGGCCTGTTTTCGTGCAGATGTTCGGCTGCGATTTGAACCAAGTGCTCATTGGCAATCAATGCTATCCTCTGTCACAGGTTAACACGACATGAGTTTGCTGTGGAGAATCCCTGCCGACTCAAGAACACCCTGGTTTTTAGATTGGTGCTCGGTGTACTTATAATCAGCAATGTCTTGGAGGTTCAATCTGTCAGTCGGGGATCTGCAGATGTCCAGCTAATACAGTAGACAACGGAAATGGAATGTGTTTGAATGGAAGTAAGTTTTGGTTTTGCCTGCTAACTGAATTTTTTTGTCTTTCCTTAGAATTACATTCGAACGGTTAAATTCAAATACTCAAAAAGTTGCATTCAAAGCAAGCTGACACAGCATATGTGTCTATTTCATGAAGTATTATTGAGAAATTTGCCCCCCCCCCCCTCCTCCCTCCTGCCTCGCGACAGCCATTAAAAATGAAATGGCAACTGTGCCTGTAAGCATGTCGATCTTCTCCCAACCTTTTAGACAATTATTCTACTTTTATTAGCAAAACCAGATTATTACGCAGAAATTACTGTATCCAGATAACCCAGGCACCAGCCAGTACTGTGCATCGCCGAATGAAGAAGTCGCTTCAATCCCCGTCAACTGCCAAGTCTCTGGCTGCCCCAGTGGCAGTTACTGTTACCTCAATCCACAACTTCAGAAGTCCTTCTGCTGTAGACAGAAGCAGACTGGTGGAGGTGGATCAGGTGGGTCGTGAATGAAATTTCTTTGTTTTCGAACCAAGTTCTGTTCTTTCAATTCTTACGAGCTTGTTTGACGGGATTGATGATAGATTGATGATAGATTGATGATACTACACATAGCATCCAGAGAGGCACCTTTTTAGGAGCATGCAAGGATCCCTCGCAGTCAATTGTGTACGAAAACGGAGTGGCGACCAACTGTCTGTACGCCCACTGTCCTTCCGGCGCCCATTGTGAACACAGTAGCAGTATGCAACAGTATGTGTGTTGTCGATGAATTATTGAAAGCACTGTGAAGTGTACCTTCAGCAGGAGCACAACTATTCGAAACCGGGAGTTAAAGGCAGTGTGTCACCTCGTTTCGTGAGCTGAAAATACCAATAGACTCCAGACCTTCTCGTCACGCTAATCCCAAAGATGTACGTCAAAGCTCATAAAAATGACGAAAACCCCGTTTTTGAAGGGTCCGAAAGTGCAGTTCACGGACCACCTGGGCGGAGCGGTCCGTGAATGTGCTGGCTGCCCGCCACGTCTGCAGCGTTGGCCAACACGTCTAGACGTGTCCGATCGATGAGATCAACGGCTTCACGCGTCCACTCGGCTCGACAAACTTCCCGAAAAACGTTCAAAAGTAGGGTTTAAAGACATTTTTGTAACATTTTAGGTATACTGTTGGATTCATCGTGCCGAGGAGATTCAGAACCTGGTAAAAGCTCAGACACGAAAACGAGCTGACACACTGCCTTTAAGAGTTGGACACATGGACAAGCGAGTGCTTTGAATTTATCATGATGAGATTCTCAAGATTATGCACAGTGTTTTTATGAAGAAACACCAAAGTTAAATGAAATTGAATTTAGCCTCCAGCTGGTGCTGCGGTTCAAAAGCACTGCCACAAAGCTCGTTTAATTCTATACTAGCGATAAATGTCCTACTTCTTCCTCAAAACTTAAGAATTGAATTAAATTGGTTTCGACAAGAATTACTGACAATTATGTACATGTTTGCGAAGATCATGTCCATCAAACAAACAAACAAAGCATCACCATTCACTGAAAATAGGTGGAAGGAAGTGCAGGTGTGTTAGATCGACAGACATGAGCGATCACATGGAACCTAACTGGAACAGCTCCTGCTCACCTACTAGCTATACGCCATTCACCGCGCACTCGGTATCGCATCTATAGGTACGATAGTGCTGAGACAGGGGTCAGAAAAGTGAAGATTGTCTGGGTCAAAAAAGTGAAGGTTGTTCACCAACCACTTCGATGAAGTCGAGGAAGGTAAAAAGAGTGATGTTTACGGAGTGCGATATAGTGAAGCCGTTCTTTTTTTTTTGAGATGGTTCGCACCGAAACAGCTCTAGCATTGCTCAAAAAAGAAGAAAAAAGATGTTCAGAGGCGAAATGTAAAATATGCTCAGGCAGCTGACATGTCAGAGATATGCACTGGTACCCTGCTTTCGTGCCGGGAACCATGCTCAGCTCAACACTGATAGCGTCTCAGCTTGATTTTCGCTGAATATTTCAGTAGTCTCACAAAATTGTACAGTGGACGTCACTGGCGGTGGCCCATTCGCGGCCTCGAGAAATACGCCACGCAACCGCGCCGCGCACGTCACAAACGATGTTTCCTGCTACTGGAATGCTATATTTAGCAGCTTCTCTACCAGATTTTGAGGATTTTCGACCAAATCGGGAAGAAAGCGACTAGAAATATTAGGTGCGTGCAAAAGTTCCGGGGCAGTTGCACTTAATTTTTCAAGACGCCATAACTTGACTCAAAATCAGCAATTCTGTTCAAAACAAAAAGCATTGGCATCTGTGTGATGTTGCCAATATGCCACAGAAAAGATTTTTCCAGGAGCTAAAAATTTGACAGGTCTACACCTGTAATAGTGGCACACATCGTTTTTCAGTAGGGTCTGTTCATTAAAAGTTTTACAAAGAAGGTAAAGCCGTAGAAGGTTGAAATGGGAGTGGTCTGTTAGAGGCAGATATAAGGAGTAATATAGGTTAGGTTAGAATTTCGGAGCACGAATGGCCAATTCTTTATACGGTTGACACTGCAACATGCTTGTGTGCGTTAACCCACAGCAGGATCAGACCACACATTTCCGCCTGGGTCGGCCATATGCTCAAGTGTTTTCCCATGATTATTTTAGGGAAAGGAAAATACTAGAGGGCGATTATTGTGCATTCATTAGAAGAATAATTCATTGCAGATGAGTCACGTCGCTGACCATGAAAGGTCAAAATTTTTTAAAAGAAGGTAGTGATGGTTCGGCCATTTTTAGGTGGGTGGCAGGAGCCCGGACTTTGTGGTGACGTCCTCCTATTGTCGTACCTGACCCGTTCTCTATCAACAATAACAATTCTTCCATGAAACGGATTGTTAGGAAATCTGAAGGTCGAATATCTGCAGACTTGCCAGTGTGAACGATAGTGCCCTTCGCTCAACTCACGCAAAATCCATCTACTCACTTTTCTCTTCTTACCGATTTTCTTCAAGTGACGAGACATTGTTGACTAAATTTCCCGTAATGTCTTGCGCAGTTTGGACAAGGTCTGGTTCAACCTGCTCTTTCCCGGCGCCTTTGCGATGACCAAATTTCTGACCAACTTGTGAAGCATCTTCCATGCTCTCATCTCCGCTCAGAATTCCTAGGAACCTCCGAGCACCTGGCGTTTCAGAGAACATAGCCTCCTCAAACGCATTATTGATGCTACGGATCGCTTCTCTTTTTGATCATCCAGATTTGATTTCATAGAGCGAAATTCCCCAAATTATTGCACAGCTCATAGCATTGGTTTTACACCCAAAAACAGAGCAACGCTGTGATGTACACCCGAGCCAAAAGTGGTATAGGTAGCAGATGTTTTATGCTACCAGCACACACGAAAACCGTGGCAGGGTATCGAAAACGCAAGGAGCAAAGCGACGTTGAACTGTAAAATACCACCAACTGCCCCGGAACTTTTGCACGCACCTAATAGCATTCCGGCGGCAGATGACACCGATCCCGGAGCGCGCGGCGCGGTCGCGCTGCGTCCTTCTCGAGGCCGCGGATGGGCCACTGCTATTGCCGTCCACTGTATGTTGCGCAGTTGCAGTTATCTTTCTCATAAAATTCTCTACAAAATGACAGCAAGACCGACAATTTTTACCAAGAATCCACGAAGAAATCAATTTTTCAAAATCGAAACGGGGGATTTGCGTCCTTCAAAATTTCTCAGCAATTTTCTGAAAACGGTGAGTTGTGCAGTTGTCTGTCATATTGCCGATATCCTTGCGCATACAGCGGTCATAAAAGCAAGTGCATTCGTCTGAAAAAGGCTCAGAAAACAAGTCATATTTGAAAACGCTTTTTCGCTAAATATCTCTTTCAGTTCGGAAGACCAGGTGCTGGCCAGTTACTAGCTGCCGAGCCCGTGAAATTCCGAGTAGAATGGTATATAATACTTGGTACTTCCCTCCATGCTGGGCTGAAAAAGCCCGCCTGAGACAAATGCGCGCAACTCAGGCGGGGTAAGCGAGAGAGCACGCAACATGAGAGGGCGCCCGAAGCGAGGGTGAGACGGACGGGGTATCTATCTCAACCAGGATTCTCCATCGAAAGTCAACGAAACTACCAAAAATTATATATCATTCTGCTCAGAATTTCATTCTGAGTTCAGTTGACAACTGCGCAACTTTCAATTCTCGCAAATAAAGAAGATATTGTGGTTTTTACGTTTCCGGAGATTTCTCAGTTATTATTAGCTGCATTTCACTACCATCTACTGTAACGTCGCATTGTTATTCCGTCTCACAACTGCGCAACACTTACTTTTTTGAGCTGGAGCTTCATGCTAAAGCTCAGATTTCAGGCAATCTCATGCCTATATTCTCAACAGTTTCTTTTTCAACACGTGTTCGCCGACAACTCGTGAACTTTATGTCTCCTAACGCTGTTTTGTACGTAGAATTTAATCCACAACTGCGCGTTCCATGTATTTCTTCCTTTCCCGAATAAAATGTGCGACTTTCTGCCCTCTTTTGCGTTCCGGATCCAAGTTATCCTCGTCGTCGTAGGCGAAGGTTCCTCCCAACGGCGTTGCCGTAAATGATGGTGGGTTGAGATGCGTCTCAGGTTATCGTACCTATGATCGCACCGCTCGAACGCGTGCGTTCCACGTACTTTCCACATCATTTCTGGGGCCGTTTTAACATGTCAGGTATAAAGCACTGGGAGCAACAAGGTAGAACATGGGTGACTTGTCAAAAGCACTTCTGCACTCTCCACTTGAGATTTCACCTAGTCGATTCTGAACCGCCTGTACGTAGCGTTTCCTTTGAACTGCATAGCGTTCAGATTGCAGATTTCATCTTTTTTCTTTCCTCACTTCGGTAGTAAATTTCTTCCTTTCCTTCCATCTTTTTTTACTCTTTCTCTGGCATCCATAAACATGTTTATCGTAGTGAATAACTCAATTACATGTTTACCTTTAACAATAACTTAATTACCCAGGTGCTACCCGTGAGTATGAGATTACCCATCCTTCCAATGAAGCGTGTAATGCGTCCAAACTTTGCAGAAGCTGAACAATCTTTCAGGGTCCCCCAACCCCACCCGCACTCTGAACAGAGCTTCGTTCTCAGATGGTCCCAGTGCATACCATTGCTGCCACCCGCAGAAACCGGTCTGCGGCGTCGCCAGCGGCACGACGATCCTTTTCGCGGAGTTCGTCGCCGTCGCACTGATATTTCCGTCCATTTGACCTTCGCCACAATGTGTTAATTATTCGTATGCCGGCAACGATTTCCGGCTAAAGTGGCTTCCTGCCGTGTTTCCTGCTGCTCCACCGTGGCCTCCTGGGGTTGCTGGACTCCGACGGCGGAAGGGAATTTCCCTTTCTCCACAACGATGATGCGATCATGTAGTAGAGTAGAGAAAAACCTGTTCGGCTTTATTATGATAGGCTGGCTAACCCGCCGTCGACGAGTGATCGATGTGCGCTCCATCGAAGGGATAAGTGTATCAGTGGCGCACTACACACATGTTACTTGATTCTTTCGGTCGTTTCCTGTCTTATGTGGCGGGAACCACTTCCGTCGTCTGGAGTTTCGGTTTCTCCGTTTTGTAAGTAATTGTGTCTCGTCCATTTCAAAGGATACCTGCCTTACGCAATGAAATTGAAAGTTACTTCCCTTGTTAGGTTGTTCTCGGCTTATTTGATATTAACAGCTTGTCCTTATCCCATCGCTAATTTTTTTTACTCCTTCTCAGCCTTTTGAAGTTCTGTAACATCTGGGTATCAGCGCTAATACAATATATAATTTTCAAAAAACTAAAAAAAAAACTAGGGCCTTGATCCATCATAGTGACTGCTCATGGTAAACGCGTTAACGCCCGTGTTCACGATGAGTAATTTATTGTGGTATGAACATGTTTACCCTGGGTAACTTTAATTATACGTTCGATCCCAGGTAAACTTGTTTTTTCTTACGTTTCTTTGTAACCTTCTAGAGCGAAGATGATCCAGATACCAGAAGTAAAATATCAGATCTTCGGAGTCTATCGTTCATGCCCATGAGTAAGGCAAGAAAACAGCCAGAAAATCCAAAAAATACATACAAATGGAGGAGGGACACTATGTGTTTGTTTGTTTTTCTTCCCTTCTCTGTGAGGAAATGCATAAATTGGAGTTTATTTCCTCAGGACATTCTTGAAACTTTTCATTTTTCTTTTAAACACTGGCTACATGGACAGATATGGAAAATCCTCGATCATCGGAAGGACTGGTAATCTCATACCCATGAGTAGCAGCTGGGTGTAGATAACGTCGACGTGGACAAACAGTTTGGCAGGTGGCAAGTAAAGGGCAAATGTGGGTACGTTAACACTTTTACCATGAGTAAGCTCAATGATGCATGCTGGCCCTCTAAAACAGATGTGTTTAACCACCTAGTTAGCTTCTACCGTATTCCACAGGCAACAATATCAAGAGCATGCTAGTGCAAGCAAAACGGATCTCAAACCTACGTTTTTGGCAGAAGTTGTTTGACTAATTCTTAGACTTTGATAAGCATTTTATTGAATGAACCCAAGCAACAATAACTTGTTTACCTATGAGGTACTGTAGCCATGTGAAGCCGATGGGTTGTGGGACCATTAGAACCAAGCAAAGGAAGCAGGTCCACGTCGCTCCCGTCTCTGGTGGACGAAGCGGGGTGACGCCCTGTCCTCTCTCGCCGTGAGTACGGATTGGCAAGTTCCGGAAAATTACTCCATAAAATGGGGAAAATTGTATTAGACTATGTTTGATTCCTTGCCTTCTTCTGTTATTTTCTAAATGGAAGATAATGGTGAACCATGTTATGGTCTGTTCAGCGAGCTTTAAATTCTTGAATTCCTGAACAATAATTTGTATATCTGGAAAAATTTGTTTTGAATTGAGACCATCCAGCTCCCCGCAGTGAGATCAACTTCAGCCTTTCTTCAGAATTTCAGTCCAGTTGCTTGACTCTCTGGAAGCGGTAAATGCTAGCTGATGGTTTGCAGGTAACATACAAAAAGGTCATTATTTATTGGTTCTACCTCGTTAACTGTGCATAAACCTGATCACTCCTTGGGTGCCGAATTATTCAACTTGTTTTCCCGTAGGTCCTTTTCTGACTTCCGCTCATAATTCATTTCTTTCGTCTTGGCGTGGCCCTGCTTTTGCAGCACTACGGGAGCAGTGATAAATGGCAGCCGTCCCCATAAAACTAGTTGAACAGCACTGAATCAACTGATTTATTTTTCCTTTGTCATTTGTTCTCAGTTTTTGTTGACTGCTAAGGGTTGACAAATGACGCTAGTTTTACTATTATTTATACCTTTGTTTTGATCATTAGGCACCCAAATTTGTTTAGATAAATTGTTTTTCATGGAATTTTGTTTTATTGAATTGCAAGTTTCAATTATTTTCAACTGGTTATCTTGTAGTTGGAAATAATTACGCATTTATTCAAAATTCGAATCGTCTCCATAACTTTCTGGCCTTCTTCTGTGTGCAGGAAAAAACAAAATGGATCGGTTGAAAGAATGCAAATATTGCACTACTTAGCCTCAAGAAAGATTCCATAGGAACTTAGCACTATATGTAGTCCAGTAACATTATTTTAAAAGCAGTGGATTCAACTTAGGTAGGACTGACTTCTCTGGACGTGACTCAAATTTTTAGCATAACAGGTCTGGAAACTGTCAAAACAAATGTTTTGCATTTTGATGTCGGAGTAGCCTGCTCGATATGAATGGTCTTTGGCGATCTGCAACAACGTTCACCAGAATTTATCAATTTTTATTGGTAATTCTTTGTAAACTGACTTGTATAGTACGTATAGCGTTTTACGGTGACTTACAAGTGACCTACTGTGATTGGTCTGCTTGGCCGCGTATCCTGGCAATTTTGTGACCAAATTCTGAAGTTTTTAGCAAACTTTCGGTGGTATATGCTATAGGCTTTCGTTTATACGTATAATCAAAAATTGGGCGAATAGAAGCAAGAGCTGTGATATTGAGACTTAGAAAAAAGCGAGAAGCAAGAGCGGATATAGAGAGAAGAAGGAAAAAATAACCCATCGAAACGGAAAGTTGCGAGCTCTTTGAGAGACTCAGCCTAAGTCGGTATAAAGTTCTGTACTGTACAGTTCCATGTTTTTCTCACACCTGGAGGATCCAGGCGACATTTTTTCTTCCAGAAAGTGCATTTCTGCTCTTACAGTCACGCGATCTTACCTTGTCAACACAACAACAATGGCTCGGACGTTAACACTGCCAAATTCCACGTCACTAAAACTTTTCACGGTGCTCGCCTGCTGTCAACCCACACCATAGTACTTTTGAAAATCCCGTTCTTCAAACTATTTTTTGGACTTTATTTAATGAATCTGTAAAACTTCTCATATTTAATGAATCTGTTGAACTTCTCACCTGTGAATTGGTTTTTCAATCATCACTTACGTGCATTTTTGGATGTGATATCATAATATGGAGTGGCACGTGAGCTCCTGCCAAGAATCGCTCTATACAGTAGCGGAATAGGTCATGTCGAGGGTAAGTGCACTTCCGGAATAAGCGAGTAGTGGCATTTGCCGATCCAGTAAACGGTAGAAAAGAGAGAGATGATCGCTCATGCTGGCATGCCCAAAGCTGTCAAAATGTAGCGTGTCAGAAATTTTCTCTGCCAAAATGCACCTAATGAACCTGCCCCAAACTTGCCCTTGAATCAACCAAGTTTACCAAACTTACAAAGACTTCCACCTGCTGGCAAATGAACTGACTTCTTGCAGTATTTTTTTTTTTGGCAAGATTCTGAAGGTAGTGTTTCATCTCAGTATCGAGCCTGTGATATTATCAGACGACGCTGATCATAATGACATTAATATTCCCTTAAAGAAGTGCCTAAAACTTTTTTTTGGACCTCTCTTCCAGGAATGGCGCTGCAAGAGCTACACAGGGAAGTGTGAAGTTTCGACATACTCTGTTAGTGGTGATCTGGATCACCGGTTCCTAACTTATACTAATTTCCTTTCAAACTACTGATGAAGCGGTCCAGCTCGCGTGTTAAAAGAGATGTCACACAACTGATATATTTCTTTGCCCCGGGACAGAAAGTTTGAAAAGTGCATCTCTAGATTTCCATTCTTGTTCCTTCTCCATTGAACTTCTTCGTAGCAAAAACTATCTCCTATAGTTAAATCATGCATTATAGAACTTCACATACTTGCTTTGATAACTGGGCAGCACGAACGTAGCACGAACGCGTTTCTGCAGCAGTAATGGTTCGGTTTCAGACCCCATTTTGAGCGTGGCTTTCCTATCGATTGCTGCGATTTTCCCCTTGATTGCTGCCATCCTGCCCTCCAATGCTGCTGAAATCGGAGAGGACGTTAATGGCAGCACATAGATCTAGAATGGCAGCAACATCTGAGTTGAAAGGCAGTAATGCCCTGCTTTAGTCCTGCCACTGCAGTGGCAATAACCGAGATATAGCTGGCTGGATAAGCGCTTCGCTTACCGCATGCCCAATCCAAATGAAGAGAAACAGTATAATCACGACGATCAAAAAGACTCCATTTCCTATGAATTCATTTCTATACATAGAACACTACACTCATAGGACTAATAGAAATAACAACAGTAATGAACGTAAATGACCACGCAACAATAGTAACATAACTTACTTCAAGGTTTGAGATAATAAGTCGTAAAAATATGGGCACAACTTCGTATTTTTTGCACGAGAACCTCAAAATTGAAATTTTTGCTGAAACTTCGCCTGATGCGATCAATTGGGCAGTGCCGATATTTCTCCAAAATGGAAAAAAATAAGCCAGAATAAATACGGAAAGAATAGGTAGGTAAAAGCCTGAAAGATAAGGAAAAAAACAGCCTCTTGATGCTTCGAACGAGGTCATGGGGAGATCGAAATCTGGATCGTAGATTTGAGTCACGGATTACTTGATGCACACAACGAAGAAGGCCCTTGCTCATTGTCGGTCCCATCCGAAAAATCGGCCACACGGCGTTTTTAGAAGAGCAATCAGTAATCACCAGTAAAAATGAATGGAGAATAAAGCAGTGCCCCCACTTACCTGCCTAGGCACTACATAGGCGGCGTCTTCGAAACAGACCATGGGGCAATTTACATTAAATACGTGCGTCTGACGCTCGCATTCAAATGCTCGAAGAAGAGAAGGTGTCACCGCCGCGAGCCCGTAAATGCGTGCGTCTGAGCTGCGTCAGCAATGCGACTCGCCGTATCTTTCATTATTTAGACGTACGCGCGTCAAACGCACGCATCTAGTATAAATTGCTGTTATATATCGAGAAACTGACAATTTCGAAAGTAGTTTGAATGGGACAGATGCGACTACGCTATGAGGACGATAGCTTCGCTGCGGGACCTGGGGCAGCAATTGCTGCACTCGTCGCCCCCCCCCCACCCAGTCGCAGGATTTGCTGCCCCCAGCGTGCAGGAGTAATTGCTGTCATCGCAGCAATGCCTGCGTTGGTCTCCATGTGGGCGTGGCCTAGCTAGTCATGCTGCGTTTCTCTTGCTCAGTTATCGGAGTTGTGTGGGAACCCCCGGAGTAGCTGAAATACGCACCCTCGCACTCTTCAAAAGGAACACTTTCAAAAAGTTGTTAAAGGAACACTTTCAAAAAGTGGTTCCCTAGCACTTTTGTAATTGCATATTTATTTATTCATTTTCTACACTTGAAGTGTGCTATCGAAGGTCATAGAAGAGATATCGATATACGCACCACTACGCAGTATATGACAAAGAAATCTAGTAAAAAGTCAATGCGATACAAGCAATGAGATTCTAAAAATAAAGCCGATTCAGTGATGTTATCCATCGCGAGCGTATGATTCATCACATAGAGTAAAAGCTGCTAGAACTTCAATAGTGAAAGTACAGGTGAATTACCATAGAGAAGAAGCACTAGCAAGTTCACCGAGACCGTACCATTACGTGAGATACTGGAATGTACCATGTATAATAATAACCAGCATATTCACTCTTATACGACTGGAATAAAACAGTAAGCAGCGAAGAGTCGGGAGAACCTCAAAGTAAAATATGTGTACCATTACGACTATCGTCGCCTGGGGATTATTGATGTATCGTTTCTTTTTCTTTCGAAATCTACTGTGTCCGAAGCTTTAAGAAGAACTTCAAAGCTAGTAATTCGCCCGTGTTCGCTCACAACTTGTAACTCCTCCCACCTACGTAACTGCAACTGACCCTAGGTCAAATATTTCCCCTGGAGCGCGCTGTCATGGCGATTAGCGAACGGCTTCATTGTGGTCGCGTGCGTGCGTTGGCCACAGAACAAGTATGTCATCAGAATGATCGAATACATTTGTAAATTCACGCCAATGCCACTCAACGTCACCTCGCATTAGAACAGCTACAGCTCGTGCCACTGATGATCGTGCGAATTCTTTAAATCGCTACTAGCGATTGTGGATGACATTCACTATGACTCATTCTTGGATTTAAACAAAGAAGCTTGTGTAGAAAAGAAGTAACTATCAAAAAGCTTGAAATCAGCGAGAATTTTCGATAAGTAGTTGATATAATTAGGAAAGATAATGCGACTAAATTTTTTGTGATCGGAAATATATTGGATAACGGTGCTCGGTAGCGTTTTTGGGATCGGATACATCGATGGGCGTAAGGGTCGTCCTATAGGTATAAGTGTGGTTACCCGTGGGTAACCATACCCACGTATGACTAAGTACGTAGATGGGTGCCAGACAAAGGGTAAATTGTAAATTTGGGTACATTAACATGGTTGCCATGGGTAATCTCAACTACTCATCTGGGTTCAGAAGGCGTTATTCTGGGATAAGATTCATGAACGTGTAGCTGTGCAAAACCACACCAGCAACGCTTACCTACCCTGCATGGCAAGCTAGCACACTGATCATTGCTTGTTATACTGCAATGGCAAAACCAGTAACATTTGCTTCCTGCTAAGAATTCTCTTCGTGTCTCCGTTCTGCATTGCATATCGCCGCGTCAAATTTGAAGCGTATCAACCGTAAATATCACCATAGTTTCATGAGCCCCAGACCTGGATGGTGGACGTGGCTGAAAACAGAACTACCTCGCACCATTGTTTCGTGTCTTTTTTGATATCCATACAGATAGTTCTGGAAAGGCATATGGACAACGGACAACTGTCCCAAGTGGCTTAGTGCTTCTTTGCAAGTGCGGCGGAATTCCCCTACGCAGTAGACGGTGTTCTCACTATCAGTTTTACAGCGAGAGACGATTGTGTACAGTATTCGGCGTTGTTGTGAATGAACGTCTGAATGACGTCATGATGCATCGTGTTGAGGTGTGAAAGCGGAAAACCCAAAACACACCACTCCTTCCACAAACATTCGACGCAGTACTGGTTCTGCCGAGTCGAGCAGCTTATAGAGCCGGCAGAACCAGTGCTGTCGCGAGCTAAGTCGATTGCACTCGATGGAAATGCGTCCACAGTTCGTTTTGTAGCGCCGCCACCCATAGTTGGTTGTCTACATAACGCGGACAGGTTTCAAGTTATGGTTGTTTGTCGTTCCTGCTAATATGACCCCGTGCCGATCAAAAAGTAATCATGTGTCTGTGTCGCAGTAGGGGTTACTCCTGCGAAATTTGGATCCGCGGAGACGCGTTATCCCAGAACGGATGACTTTTCTTGAACGAAAATCGAAATAAATACGTCCTGGCTATTACATCCTTGCTATGCTCACATTGCTATGTACTTCATTTCTTTTATACGTCTTTATTTTTTATACATCACATAACCAATTTTTTTTGCATTATTTCCAGGTATTATATGACAATGATATACAACACATTACATTGTTTTTTTTTTCAAATATATTACATTGCTCACATAACTGTCCCTTACCTTACTATGGATATCAGTGCAGGAGTGGCAAGCCAGCTGGGAGGGGCGTGGGATAAAAGTAGTAACTCCGCCACTTTAGAGACCCGGATGGAATATAAAAGGTACCAAAAACAAAAAAGTTCAATGTTCGATAATAGAAAAAATATTTAAAAAGTAATAATGAGAACTAGCAATTAGAAATATGTAGTTTAGCACAGAATTTTTATTTGTTTTATAAAGTAGTTTCGAAAACCCGGCAACCCAATTTTCGGGAGGTACCGCACACCCTCCTCCCCTCCCTGGATTCCCCACTGTTGCTTAATGGTAATACTATTCAAGATAGTAGAATATAAATTCTTTTGATTTGGGTACGCCTACTCTGTATCAGCGAAAAGCGACTACGTTCCCTAGAACACATACGAATGAATGGCGGGAGGGGCGTGGTCTAGCCATCCCAATTTTTAAGTTTTCTCATCGTACCCACCCCCACTTCATTTGTTCTTCAATCCAGTTTTCCATATTAGTAGATTATTTCCATGAGTTCAACCTCCCTAGGAACAAGACCTGACAAACAGAGTGAGAGAAAAAAAGAAAACAAGTGACTGATGTAAAAAATGCCCCGTTAACTTCTATTTACTCATTTGTTTACTAGCTTCACAGCTATATAACAATGACGGCAATAAAACAAAAAAGGAAGACGGACATAAATTGTCGAGATAGTCAGACAGGTAGACGTCAAGGCGGAGTGAGCAATGGGAAAAGTAGCTGAAAAGGCCCGCATTTTTTCATTTTCTTTGCTGAGATTCTTCACTAAATTGATGCGGTCTTTATCAGTTCCACATCTCACTGAAAACATCCAAGGAACCGAAATGTGGAAAACCAAAACTGTAAATTTAAGAAGCATACATAACTAGCATTTATGTACATTTGATTTTAAGTTTACGTAAATTTGATGAGAAACCTACTGAAATACGAACATTTTCCTTGATCCTCCATTTTTAAAAAAATTTCTCTTAAAGTTAAGCTCTTCAATTATTCATTCATTCTTTCATTCATTCATTCATTCATTCATTCATTCATTCATTCATTCATTCACACATTCATTCATTCATTCATTCGTTCATTCATTCATTCATTCATTCATTCATTCATTCATTCATTCATTCGTTCATTCATTCATTCATTCATTCATTCACTGCATTTATTCATTCGTTCATTCATTCATTCATTCATTCATTCATCAGGTTCATTCATTCATTCATTCATTCATTCATTCATTCATTCATTCATTCATTCATTCATTCATCAGGTTCATTCATTCATTCATGCATTCATTCATTCATTCATCAGGTTCATTCATTCATTCATCAGGTTCATTCATTCATTCATTCATTCATTCATTCATTCATTCATTCATTCATTCATTCATTCATTCATTCATTCATTCATCAGGTTCATTCATTCATTCATTCATTCGTTCATTCATTCATTCATTCATTCATTCATCGGGTTCATTCATTCATTCATCAGGTTCATTCATTCATTCATGCATTCATTCATTCATTCATTCGTTCATTCATTCATTCATTCATTCATTCATTCATTCATTCATTCATTCATTAGGTTCACTCATTCATTCATCAGGTTCATTCATTAATTCATTCGTTCATTCATTCATTCATGCATTCATTCATTCATTCATTCGTTCATTCATTCATTCATTCATTCATTCATTCATTCATTCATTCATTCATTCATTCATTCATTCATTCATTCATTAGGTTCACTCATTCATTCATCAGGTTCATTCATTCATTCATTCATTCATTCATTCATTCATTCATTCATTCATTCATTCATTCATCCTGTTGTGGCCATCAGGCAAATTAGATGGAAAGTTCGCCATAAGGAGCAGAACGGTAACATAGAAAATGAGAGGAGTGAATTAGAGTACTTACAATCCCATTGCTGGAGTTAATATAGCTAGAAAAGTGGGGTTCTAGAATTTTTTAGTGTAGATCAAAAGGTGTTCAGTAGTAAATCAAACATGCTAAATCAACCAATCAGCTAGGGACAATAGAAGGTCCTACAAAAAATTCAGACATTCACAAATTTATTTATTTATTTATTATTTCACTGTTCGTTCACTAACTGATTCGTTGAGCAGTTTTTTGTGATGGCCCATTCATTCACATGCTGCGCTTGTATCACATTATTGTTCTTTACAATTTTTTTCAGCCCTTCGCTCCTTCAGAATCCGAACAATTTACTCGTTTTTTTTATTTCCCTTCTTCTGCGTTCTATGCACTCTTCCGGTCATTTTTCGTTTTCTCCGCATTCCAGCAATCATTCCCTTCTTGCGCTGTGTTTTAATGCATTCTCTCACTTTCTTTTACATTAAGTCACTGTCCTTCCTCCATTCGTGCACTAATTCAATCTTCAATCACAAACAAGCTCACACACACATGGAACCTTGTTGGTTGACAAACAGTCGCTGACGTCGTTAATTCGAGTCAAAGACGGAAATGTGACAGTGCGATTTTTGTTTCTTTCCAGCGTATCTGTCAATGAACAATCAATTTATGGAATCAGAAAAAAAACTCAGAGAAAATCAAGCTACTTGGTCAGCTTAAGGACCCCCTGGAGAGCTTCATTCTTAGATACTCTGGATTCGTTTTTGAAAACCATATAAGGCGTTGAGTGTTTGTTTTTTTTTTTTGAGATTAAGAACGACTTTTTTTCCGTCGTTACTCCGCAGTTGACTAATAAATAATAATGAATAAAGACTTTGAAGAATCGTTAGTTTTTTCGTGAAAAAATATTGTTGTTGGCTTTGAACGGAATTCAGCAAACTAGTCTATAACTGTGCCTTTGTCGAATACCACTGAATCAGGTGTCAGGATATCTTTTATTTTTTTTTTTATTCTTTGAGTTGTTCCCGCTAGAATTTTACTAACTCCTTCGATTGTTGATCCACAGCGGTCGGTTTGCGTGATTTTGTTTCTCAGCAGCGAAGCCTCAGGCAGCATGAGGATTTACAGGCGACAACAGCCAAACTGATTCCGTGACACGCGACGCGCCTGTTTGCGTCGCGGCAGGGTCTACGCCGTACATGTGCTGTGTGAGGAGAACTCCTAACTTCGTTTTTAGTTATTCCTTATAGGCATATTCCTTAGTTTAGAATCCGTATAAGGGTAATGCACGAAACGGATACTAAACGTATCGAACACAAATAGATACTCCATAATACATATATACCCTTTCGAATCCTTGAAAATCCCCGAAAATTTCATTACGATTAAAAATCTAATTTTATAATTCGTATCAGAACTTCAAATCTATTGACTTCAAAGTGTTATGCTCATTTCTTCTTCTTTCTTCGGGACTCTCAACTGCAAACCACATCTGAACCTGGCCTTGAGAACTTGTTAATATTCATCTCATTTCATTCGTATTTTCTTATGAAATATCCGTTTAAGGAAGAAGAATAAGCTGTTCATCTGACTGGTCATGGCAAGATCTCCATTGTCAAACGTAGTGCAACAACTTGTGAACTCAATATACCTCAAAAATGAGTATTTAGCCCCATCGAATTTTGTCTGACCCACTAGGGAGCTAAACAAGCGATTACTAATCGAGAAGTTCGCTGAGTACACGATCGCCGCGGCTGGTCGGGTGCGATTTCAAGGACAACGCGCTGCGCTCCCGTTTCACTTCGCTGTCCGTCCGCTTTTTTTGGATTTGTTTCTTTTTCGGGAGTGGCATCAACGCTGGACAAAGTTCATCGGGGTTTCATTATTCATGCTTCCATAGTTCACAAGACTGTTTGCCACATTTCCCCATTTTTATTTCCTTCCAAATTCCTTCGCCTAAAAATTCCTCAAAGAAGTGGACCTAGAGGGTCCTCAATATTGAGAAGTAGTGCTTATGCTCAGTTCCACCGGTTTTCGTTGATTTTTCTAATTTTTAACGCGGCTCTTCCACCTCCTCCTCCCATTTATTCCCAGCACATCTTCACTCATAATCGTGCCACTTCGCCGGTGCGGTACTCTCGCGAAAGCGTCCACTGTTCATGCGATTAGAGGTACAAGTTGTTTTTTCCGACTATTGCGTGGATGTTCCCGTACGATCGACGAGCGGCTCCACCGTCCTCGTCGTCGTCGCCACTCGACTTCTTCTATGCCGCACCGGTCGTTATTGTTCTCAGCGTAATGCATTTCACTTAGACTCGGAAGAAGTGACTTTTTGATGCGCTCGTCTCGTCGACTTACCGCTGTCTTCTCGTTGATTTACTGGTTTTTCGATTGCATCTCTAATTGCGACTTTGTGACTTTGTTTTTCACAAGTATGTGGTGTTAAATGGACGAAAAAATCATTTTTCACTAATTTTCATTCATCTGCACATCTTCATTTTTGATTTCTTCTTGTCTTTCATCCTGTCGGTGCATTACTTGACAATTCCTCTGATGCTCGACATAAGTGGGCCTCAACATCCGAACAATGTTGCATGTTCAGAGCTAAAACCTGACCCAATCCATAACATAAGTTGAGGTGTCTGTACGATTATCAGACACTTACCACCCGCGGCGCGTCAGGCCCCGGTACAACACTAGAAGGAAAGTGCTGTTCTCAGTCTTTCCTCAATAAGGATAGCTGAGCTTGAATCTAAAGTGATCAATAAGACGCCGTAATGGCCTAGGACATCTTTTAAACCAAGTACGGCTGTTTTGGAATGGGCCGAAAAGGGTAAAACGGCTTGACGCTGCGCGTGTGGGTGGTAAGTGTCCGTAGACGTGTCTGTATATGTCCCTGCACTCCTCTTCATTGTTTGCAATTTTACCTCCATGCCCCCCCCCCCCTTCAAAAGTGAAGGCCGCCCTCCTACCTCCGCAAAAAAAGTGAAGGTGGGAGGAATACGAAACTCCGGGTATTCACCTATGTTTTTAAGAACAATTTCCATCTAGGAAATTCGTGCATGCTGTCACGTTCAGCAGTGTGGGTAGAATTTTGACACTTTCAAGAACTTTCAGAAAATGTCAGTGTAACATTGCACTCTTTCTGCATTTTGTTAAATATAACTGTAAGAACGTTCAATTTTATCACCTTTCAGTCTAGAAAAAGCACAAAACTATAAAAAAAATAGTGTGAAAATGTGAAATCCGAAAACGCAAGTGGAAGCATATGGAATCTTCATTTAAGAGCAAACCGGAGGATGAACTCCTCATAGATGAGCCACCAGGTCCCGAAAAAAATGACTTTTCCTTCAACACCCATGAAAATTTCTGGGACAGTTGCGGTTTTTGATGAGCGGACGGATTCTCCTGCAACAGTTTTTATCTGTGCTTTGTCCGAGAGACTCATCCTAATGGAGGGATGTCTTACATTCTGATCAGAAAGCCCGGATGAGCAGGGAGTTCGATAAGTTTCCGAAGGTGATCATGAATCCCACCATTGAACGATTAGCCACTTGTGTGAAGGAGGACGAAGTGTGAACGTGCTACGGTGAATCCGAGCACATAAATATCAATGGGATTCACGAAAAACTGAGCTGAGATTTTTCACCACTTGGTTAGCGTGATTAGTTATCAGGGCACAGCATGTGGTGGTCATTGACCAGCAGGCCTTAGTAGGCATTGATCATATTCAGGGAAACTTAGTTCCAGCGTCCGAGACGATGTGATGCGATCGATACATTATACGATTGATACTTTGGTTCATACTAGATGTGTGCCCACTGATAGCCATAGTTTCCACTCTTGCCGATTTCTGAAGGATTCCCCTTGAAGGGTGGTCAACGCTATATGCGTACTCTGGATGAAAATGCCGCACAGCCGAGTTGAGGCCGCGAGCCAGTACTTCTAACCTTCGTTTGAAATGCGTCAGGGCAGCGATTGGTTCTATCCTTCATGAAACAAATTGGTGCTTGCCGAACACACTCACCTAATATGAACTGTACTGTAAAACACTCTAAATCTGCTGTAAATCACTGCAAATACGGACTGTAAATCAGTTCATCCTTCCTTTATCTCCAGTGACAATCAGGTGTTGCTCTTCCTGTAGGTGCCGTATCCTGTTGAAATTTTGGCTGTGGATGTGCACTAAACGAACAGTTATCCCCCCAAGACGGCATCCTTCGTTTTCGAGAAACCGTCTTCGTTTTTGGAAGAAACTGTCAGAGGGAGCGGAGCGGGGGAGGGGGGGGGGAGTGGAGGCATGGTTGGCAGGATTCGTCTGTCATTGAAAATCCTAGCCCAGCTGATGATCGATTGT
Source organism: Ancylostoma caninum (assembly GCA_037903475.1). Taxonomy (NCBI): domain Eukaryota; kingdom Metazoa; phylum Nematoda; class Chromadorea; order Rhabditida; family Ancylostomatidae; genus Ancylostoma; species Ancylostoma caninum. Next base: position 196,604 of record JBAJFG010000149.1, read on the forward strand.
ATTTAATTTAGGAAATTCACCTTGCTTTCCAATCCTAGTGCTTTTCCGTAACCTGCGGATTTCGCATACTCTTTGCAGGAGATTATTTTTTTTATCTCTTTTATTTATTCACGACAACAAGGTGCGCCAACACAACAAGTGCCATAAAGAGGCATAATTTATGATTCATGACCTTCCATCGAATTTATTGCAGGTCTTTCTCATGAGTCAGTTTTATTGTCTGGCATAGACGATATGCATTCGGTCTCGTTTCTGGCATAGCTTCCTGAAAAGATATTTCATGACACAATCACCTGCATTTTCCAGCTTACGGGGCTGTCTATATAAACCGCCTACCGCTAGAAATAAACTCTTATGAGACATGGGTGGAACCTGGAAGAGAGTGCCCACCTGTTTCATATCTATGCGGAGAATGTTTTCTTGTCACTATTCGTCAGTTCATAGACACCTTTTGATCAAAAGTAGATAATATCGCGCCCGTTTACAAAACACGCACTGTAGCACACCACCTGCAGAGCTGAGTGTTCCCCGGCGTTTGGTACACCTTGTTTTTGCGCACGCGTCCGAACTAATCAGCTTATGGTGGATTCCGAAGCATTCAATACGCATTTGTTTTCGGAAATTTCTAAAAATATTGTATACATTAGTTATTCGCGGTTATACATATTCTATATGCGCTATCCCTCAAATTGTGGATGGGCTTAAATTGATGGGAGTCTGCAAAATAACTTCTGAGTTCTGCATTTTGATATGTGCTGGAGGGGTTTTTAGACTTAGTGGTTTATAGTTTTCCAGGGAAGTTTTATTGCTGTCCTTCAAAGTTCTGAGGTGTCTGAACTTCAATCTTTCAACTTCCGGACGGAGGAGGAGGGTGTTCAACACCGTGCTCATGATCGAATACGAATAATGGGCTTAATATGCAACCCCAATTAATTTTTTATAAGCGAAATGACTAGTCCAACTAAACTTCATAGACTGCAAATTTTCATATTCCTACTTAGAAGAAGCAATCTCTGCAACCTTTCATTCATTCATTCATTCATTCATTCATTCATTCATTCATTCATTCATTCATTCATTCATTCATTCATTCATTCATTCATTCATTCATTCATTCATTCCACTCCGTTCATTCATTCATTCATTCATTCATTCATTCATTCATTCATTCATTCATTCATTCATTCATTCATTCATTCATTCATCTATCCATTCATTCATTTATTCATTCATTCATTCATTCATTCATTCATTCATTCATTCATTCATTCATTCATTCATTCATTCATTCATTCATCCATTCATTCACTCAACCATTCATTCATTCATTCATTCATTCATTCATTAGTTGTATTATAAAGTACTAAAACAAAGAATTATAAAGGTGTTACAGTGCTATATTTCCTTTGCTACGACATTCGAATCCAGTTACTGCCATGTTTGGGATTAACGTAATTTTTGACCTTCCAATGATGGTCAGATTATTATTTCTCGTGGATCGAAAACTGTGAAAACTGCGAATAATAGCGAGGTTGTGGCATTACACATATGAATTCACGTTTGGATGACTCTCAGCAAATCTAGAATAGCGGCGCTTATATTATTGTTGTTTTTATTTATGTTTGAATACAATTCGAACATATTGCCTGTAATTTAAGGGCTGCACACCATCTGATCTGCCTTGAGAGATTTGTGAACATGAGATAAACTGTGAACCAAAGAAAAAAATTCAGAAAACAGCAGAATCCCTTTTTTGCTTATCTATTCAATGATCCTCCAAATCTCTGTAGATAACCAGCGCCATCTGGAAGTAGACATCGCAGTTCACCTCGGAGCACTATCACTACATGTGCTAGTGGGGACATATTGGGTAACGCCAAGGGGACAATTTTGTTTTTTTTTTCCTATTCCGTAAAAATTCCTCCCTACTAAGTTTTGATAGTTCTTTGTGTCCTAGCACTAGGCCGTTTACTTCCTCTTTGTCTTCAGTCCATAAAATCAAAAACCTGTTGGAAATTCACCAAAGTCTTCTTAAATAGTTCTTTAGTACCAATTGTTTCGCGGAAAATCCTTCCACACTCTGATTTCTTCATCTCTGACGTCTTTGCGTGCAAGAACGCATTATGGTCTGTCCACTACTAAAACACTAAAAGCCTTGAGTAAAAGGTCATCTTTCACCATTAATGGCGTCTGAAAAACCAAATCATTGTTAGTTTCTCGTTTGGCAAAGTGTTCTGACCAAGTGGGATCGCCGTTTCCTCTGTCATTGTCACTTTCTGCCCAGTTATCAGCTGTGATCACGTGTGACAGTGGAATTTCCGCGTGTGAAAACACTGTTTACTGTCATCTCCAATTTCTATCCTTCAAAATAAGCGTCGATCCATCATATCACCACCTTCATTCACCTGTACTCAGACTCATCCATCATATGGCGAAGAAACTCGTCCACCACTTCGTTGTGGACTTTTGTAGCAGAATTTTCACTGCAGTGCGTGGTGTTTTCGCGCATTCCTTCACGGAACTGCCACTCCCACGACTTGGCAACTCTCCAGCTGCCTGTCTGTCTCCTTTCCGCGTTTCCGGTTCTTGATTCGCTGGAGTTTGTCGCTTCTCATTTGAAGGCGATTATAGCCCTTCTATTTAGGGAACGCGTATGGATGCTTGGCATTCCTGGATGTTATCCAGTTCTGCATAATCTCACTTTTCTTGAACAGAGGCTCTGCAAGATCTTGGAAGTTCTATCATGGGGGCGGGGGGGGGGAGTAGTTTTTGCTACTCTCATATGGGATTCATAAAATTGATAGGAGAAAAACAGGAATGTTTGGGAGATAAAAAAGGAAATTCGACAACATCGATGCAGGAGAGAGGCAAGATTTTAATGTTTTCATCACGGTTAAACTTGAGCATAGAGGTCCCCCCCCAGGAAAATAAAACTCCTATGTGTTCCTACCCATGGCTACTCATCGGCACAAAAGTCAATTTTTCTTAACACATTGCGGACCGAGAACATTTTTGCATGGTGAGCACGGGTTGCCGAAGGGCACTTTTCTGATAATAGACCATTTGGACCACCTGACCACAGGAGAAGTGGTGTAAGTATGAAGATGGACCATGTGCCTCAACAACGGGGACGGAAGGGCGTGATACGCCATGTGCACCACGTGGTCCGCATTGTGTTGAGTTTTATCTCAATAAAATGAATACCTGATTTCGTTCAGTTAGTGCTTGTGTCCAGGTCATTTTTTGCAGAATAAATCTCGGTAGACAAATGTGGTCATAATGGATAAGTTGGAACTCAGTCTAAGCTTGCGTTTTGGAACCTATGTGTTGTATAGAAGGATCCAGTAAATGTCCAAACAAACTGCAATTTATAATACAGAACAATTGTAGTGGAAGGTTTCGTTATTTCTGCTTACTCCGCTTACAGACTCCATATTGGGGAGCATCTGTGATTTTAGTTAGTTGACTACTGATTAGCCGAGCCTATCTTGGACCTGGATGCTTGGCGGGGTGGTAATAACGTACACATGGTGTGATTATCTGATGATAATGGCTGAATGGGTAAATGAATAACAATAAGTATGTTGATAGGTACCAGGTTGCCAACTAAAGGGTAAATTTGGGTACCTTAACACGTTTTTCTTAGGTGTAATGCATCCGGGCCTTGTTTGCTGGATCGAAATTTGGGGGCCAGCTATCCTTGGTTGACGCGATCAGTGTTCCAGAACCATAGCATTGATAAAAACCAGAGCAGAATTGCAGCAGAACTGACTTCGCACTGATTTTGTGGGCTGCGACCCATGAAACGTTAACCACGCAAACCAACGACGGCTAACGTTTATTCCAAAGAGCATGTACTGTAAGGAGAAGCGGGATGTAAAAGTTGCTTCTCCATATTGGCTCTGCTTGGTTATGCCTCCATAAATTCTGGCCCTGGTCACAGGGAACACCTTTTCCCCTCACTCACCCACTTTTACCTCCATTTGGGATAACGTCCGGTCCGATCCTATTGAAAGTTTCCTCCAAATAATAAGTCTAGACGGAAAATTCTAGCTGTCAGGATCCGCGCGTATGCGTTTCACCACTTGTTTGGAATGGTCAGAACAGGAAGCAGGGCTGCATCGTTGAGACAATCCATAGAAATGTGTCCACATACCCATATTCACCTATTTCCTGGCGCTCATCAACACATTTATCCATATGTGGCTTTTCTTAGCCCATCTGCCACTCATGGCTGTGATGTTACACATCCTTCCAATTGCACATATTGGTCCAGGAGGATCGGCGAGAATGAGAACGGTAATATCAATGAAATGTAGGATGCGCAGACAATCAGAGCGCCACGTTGCACCTGGGATAGCTGGCCTCAACTAATGGAGTCTCTTGTGGATAGTATACTCCCAAAAACTGGATAAAATTCTAGCTAACACGAATAGTGTAGAATAAGAATGAGCATAGCGGGTTGGTGGGCTCCACCAGCCCAGCATGGTCCAAAATCAAACGTTTGGACTTGACCACGTACTTTGCTCTTGCCATTCTTCCTTTCCCGTTCGTTCTTGGAAGTCAATGAGGCGTAGGTCTTTTTAAGTATCCTAGGTACTGCTATAAATTCTACAAAATGCTACCAGAACTATGTTCCAACGATCTCATGTGATTTCCTTTTCTGAGAGTAATGTACAAGTTTTTTTCTCTAGTTTCACATTGTTCCTTCGATCTTTTCAGTTTGCATACGGGGATCATGTGTTAGGATTGCTATAATCCGACCTTTTGAAGAGATCCTTGAGCAGAGAAATTTCATTAAAAGATAGCCAGTCATTCCTTTGTAACCGAACCATAACCAACTGCTGCTGGATTTCGCAATGAAAGTACTCTGAGCAGCAAATTTTGTACCCTTAACCAGCTTCAAGAGCGGGGTTTGCTGCTCTCAGCAGTTCTCCCGCACTAACTAATCATCATTTCCACCATTCCGTAACTGTAGGCGCTGTCTTTCTCTTCAACTGGGCGGAACCCTGCTGCTTCTTTTGCTCCGTCCATTTCTGAGGGTAAATGGGGTGTAAAAATGTGCACTTTGCTCATGGACTAGTCTTGTCACGGAGCTCGAGAACCTTCATGGGAAATTGTACATTTGAAACCTCTGATAGATGCTGATAGCAAGGATTATGATTCCCCGACTTACAATCTACGAATTTAGTATCAATTACTAGAAATTAGTTTCTGCGGATTTTACGTTTCACGATCTGTAAAAAATCGTTTATAGCCATAAAGGATTACTCATTGACTCCAGTAGAGAAACCTCACCCAAACGGATGTCTGAAGCGCTGTACCTGCAAGCGACGAAGCTCTAGGATTGGCCGGCCACATGAATTGACCAATCGTGAGGCTTGGCAGTGGCGTTCTTCGCAAGCAAAACGCTCCACATCCCTAGCTATTGTTATTAGAGTGCTAATGTGCGTAGTATGATTGTATTTGTCTTTCACGACAACTGTGAATGCATTCGCCCACTTTTGTCCCGAAGATACTTTATCAATTAGAGGCAGCTCCCTCGAAAAAATTCAAAAAAAAGTTACCTAGAAATGAAAACTCGTGTGGGTACCAATGGTTGACGCAGAAGTACCAAGCCAAGGTTGGTGGGGTGGGGGGGGGGAGCGTGGGAGAAAAAAACTGGGCTTACTGCCCCTTTGGGAACACGGATGGGAAATTTGACTTACTGTAACCGTTCATTAAACTTTGTTCTGCTTTACCAATCATCTGAAAAATGTCCAGGTCCACAGTTAACCGACATACAGGGTGGCCGAAAAGTATGGGCGTCAGATAAATCGCCATCTTTCCTTTTCTCAGGCTACAAATATTCTACCTTTTCAATTGTAAGAGCTGCGCAACCGCGTGAAAAATGAGCTTCACAAGGGATTTTAGAAGTTGCGTTCCTTGGCTTCGGTACAGGCCTTCAATTTTGTCATCACGGAATCCCCTATGCGCCGCAGGTAGTCCTCACCAATTTCTGAGCAGCACCAAATAGCGCTGCACATATGTTCTGGATTCGTGATATTCTTTGATATTCTTGTTCACCAATGTTTCCTCCGTGGAAACTCCAACGGAGAAATCCAATGTGTCCAAGTCTCGAGTGCAGGAATAGCCTCAAATCTTGTTACGGAATTAGAGGAACGTCTCTTCCGCATAGGCAATGGTGTTTTGGCCTCTTGAGCTGGAGGTTCCCCATATCTGAGGAATCGTATTGACACTTTTCCGTAGTAATTGGACGAGCACTTTTCCAAGAATCCCGTCTTTCTACAAAGTGGTTTCCTTTTTGTCGATTTCGTTCATGTAAACCAGAGATATCCTCGCATTTGTGGTCACTCTTCCTCAAACAATTACAGCGCCGTTCCGCAAGAACCTTGTGACGAATCTCTTTTCTGAAGAGTTGCTCACTCTGCTTGATAAATCGGCCGTCCGCTTAGGAGCCGTTAACAATCCAAATAAGGAAAATTTTCTCATCAATCCATAGAATACCTTAGGTGCGACGCACCTGTCAGACGCTCAACAACCTCCTCAAGCCTGTCAACTGTGGTAACAACGGCTAGATGTTAGGCCTCGGACATGCAATAGCGGCAAAGTCTCAACTTCTTTCTGACAATTACTTAGACGGAAAAACGTGCAACACTCACACTTTTGGCTATCTTTTTCGCGCTCGCTCCTCCATATCACGTCTTTGGAATGATCGCAGGAATCCTCCTCATGTTCACCGATCAGAGACGGCCCGGTTTTCTTTTCAATTTGATATTCCCTTCAGCCTTACAGAGCGTGATGATCTCCTGCGACGTTCGCAGGAGAGTTTTGAAGTTCCCTTTCCACTGCTGCAGTAGACCCTCCGGACCGCGCGAGGGTTACAATGGATTCGCGGTGCGGGCACGCTCACATGACTTAAGAAATCCAATTGAGCTATAGGTCAGAAGGAAGAGGATTTCATGATGTTTCTAAAACATAGGCGTGATAAAAGTCAAAAATAGAAAAATAAGAGCGCCAAATGAGGCCCCATACATTTCGGCCACCCTGTAGAAGCTACAAATATCATTTTCAGTACTATAGTGAGGAAAAATAGAAATGTGAAAGGTAAAAATGAGAAATCAGAAATAAGCTACCGCAGAGTTTCAAATATTTTGTAAAGTATTTCTAAGGACTCCCTTACCGTACCCACCTCTTTCCTCTGCCACTGGTGCTGCGCAACCTGATGTTTTTACCGTTGGCGATTCATGAGAACCGAGATATACCTAGCACGCCATGTGCTGAAATTGATAAACGAGCAAATCCAGGTTAGCAAATTTTCTTTGACCCTCGGCGTATCCAAACCTTACATGCACTTTTGACTAAGCAGTCAGGTTGGCCATATTTGGTGGTTTTTATTTGTTAGCGTTCCACGGGTCCAAGCACTGGAGTTGCTCTATCCCCACATGGCATCTTCATATGCCTACATCACCGCTTCTGTACCCAACACTACTATTGGGTTGGTGGAAAAGTTCTGCAACACTTTTTATCTCTACTTCTAAAACGCAAAAGCAGCTCGACAGGTAAGATTTTGTGTAGGTATACGGTAGCATCCTCTAGATGCTTTCAAGTGAGGGGCACACGAGGGAGGCTCTTTCAGTATCCGAGTAATGATGCCTTCGGCCAGTCGAGTCTCACTTCGATCCTTTGTCTATGATGGTTTCCTACAAAGACATTAAACAAAGCGCCGTAAGGGGGTAGAGCGGCTAGACACATTGTTCCATTAACGCGGCGGTACTCATAGGCACCTGTAATCTTGAGGCGCAGACAGCGAGGCGAAATGGCCGATTTTTAGGGACTCAGACATGTTCGTTTCGGGACTCGTCAGTTACGCCACTACTGGCTCTCCCGCATGCAGTGATGGTGATTTCATCACCTTTGCTGGCGGTCTCGCAGCACAGGAGTGAGAGATTGTTTACAAGCTTTCAACGTACGCAGCAGAAAACCACCCTTCCACTGTTGCGGCGCTTAAAGGCAGGGGTCCACCTCATTCTCGTGGTTGAGCTAATGACAGATTCTGTATCTCCTCAACATGCTGATTCCAGCGGTATACAAGAATTGTCTCAAAACACTCTTTAAACCCGTCTTCCGGTAAGGGGGTCTGTAACAGTTTGCTAACCCGAGTTGACGTGTGAATCCGTTGATCTTATCGGTTGGACACGCCACGACTCGTTGGCCAACGTTGCAGCCGTGGCAGGCAGCCAGCACAGCGACCGAAATTTGGAGCGATCCGCCTCCGGGCTCCAAAAATGTAGCCAGTTCGACCCTTTCAAAAATGGGGCCTTTGCCGCTTTTGAGCCTGCTGATGTACATTAATGGGATCAACATGCCGAGAGGGTCTAGGATTTGCTGATACTTCCAGCAGGCTGAACGAGGTGAACCCCTGCCTTTAAGGCACCGCTACTGAAGAGACAGCCAGATTCTATGAGAGCTCTGCAGTTCTTCGAAAGGTGGGTGTTGGTTGGTCCTACGGGGCAGGCTCATTTGGTTGATGCTGCTGCCGCTTCCCACACCGAGGTCCCGGGGCGATTGTGCAGTCAGGAATACTCGTTCAATTCGAGAAAGCTTTTGCGCTAACATGTACAGTAAACACTTCATCATAACATGACATAATATTGTGTAACCAGTCAACCTATAGTTGATCAAACTCAACAAATAGACCCAAATTTCTGAATGGCTTCCAAGTCTTTACCATTACTCTCGAGATTTACAAGGGGTACAGATGCTCTGGTAGAAAACAGGTGTGCCGTGGCCCAGAACAGGTGAATAAAGGTTGGAATAGGCTTCGCCGATGGAGAGCGGGAGCGGTTTGGTCTAATTTTTTTGTGAGTAAATTGTGAGGAAAAACACCAGAATAAGGGTTGACCGACGAGCACACCAGCATACAGGCCCGCCATTATGGGATCGGCTTGCTCTGGCTCAACAACGTGGAGAACGCCAGGATACGGGTCCACCGATGGGGTCCGGTGCGGCCCAACAGTAAGAAAAACACCAGAATGCTGGTCCACCAATGGAGGAAGAGCCCGCCATGGTCCAATAGTGAACAACGCCGGGATAAGGGCTCGCTTTGGCCTGATAGTGTTGATAATGCCGGAATGCGAGTGCTCCCGTGGAGAACGTGTCCGGCTTGGCCTAACTGTGAGGGAGACTCCAGAATGCGGGCCCTCGGATGGAAGAAGGGCCTGCCGTGGCCCAATGGTATGGAGAACGCCAGGATAGGGGTCCGCTGATGTAGAAAGGATCCGCTGCGCTCAACTGTGGGGAAAACGCCAGAATGCTGGCCCTCAGATGGGAGAAGGGCCCGTCTTAACTCAATGGTGTGGGGAATTCCAGGATATGGGTCCATGAGGAAGGACCTGCCGTTGCTCAACAGTGCGGGAGACGCCAGGATAAGGGTCCACCAATTGAGGAAGGGTCTGCCGTAACTCGATGGTATGGAGAACGCCAGGATAGGGAGGGGTCCGCTGATGTAAAAAGGATTCGCCGCCGCCCAACTGTGAGGGAGGCGCCAGAATGCGGGCCCTCAGATGGAAGAAGGGCACGCTGTGGCTCAATGGTGTAGAGAACGCTAGGATAAGTGTTCGCTGATGGAAAAAGGATCCGTCGTGGCCCAACAGTGAGGAAAACTTAAGAGTACGCCCTAGGATGAAGAGCGAACTTCTTATACTCACACTCAACTCATGAGAAGGATTACATATTTGAGCGCATTCAATTATTCGTCTTGCTTCTTTGTCAATTTTCTAGGGTTTTGGCAAGTGCGAAGCTTTTGCACATTCCCCAATTGGCTGCCCTACCCCACTTTCTAGCGTCCCGAAAGGGCGGTAGTCCTGTAAGAAGTGTCAATGCTAATATGTGTTGAGGGAACGTTATTTATCATTCGATGGTCTCTTGATGGTGGCAAGGCTTCGAGTCTGACGAAATGATCACCCATGGTCTGGACGTGCGTCCACCGTTAATAACGACGATTTGCAGGACATCCTGAAGACGGGGTAAGATGTCGACAACTCCAACCTGGCAAAGACACCCCACTGCGATTGTGCAACCGCCATCAAGCATTTTCGCTTTCTCGGTTTTAGGAAAGTTGTCGGGCATGAGCACTCCGCGTGTTGTGGGAATCTGATGAGTCATGCCGGGTGTCGCGGACGCGATGCTCCGCTCCTCGATTTAGCAGTGGCCGGGAGCACTGCTCTGCCGCGCCCCGCGGCCAATGGTTGCCGTCGCGGCGCTGCCTCGCACGCCGCTACGGCAGTTATAGCCGCGTTCCCTCCATAGGCTCCGCCCCCTCCCAGAGACGGCCTATATAAGGGCGCCGCCGGCACTGACTGGCTCAGTGTGTGCGCAGTCGTACGAGAGTTCACACCGCGGGAGCCGATCGATGATGGGAGTTGGCGGACCCTAGAGGTCCTGCACGGTATCGATTGATGATGGATCGTGATGGACGTATGAGGATAGTTTCGAAACGCATCGATTGGAAGAAGGATGAAAGAAGAACGCGTAAGTGCCGTAGCAGGACTGGGGGGAGCTGCACCGTAGCCATGAAGCCTTGGCAGCGGCGGCAGGGAGTTAGTGGGCGTGGCCCTCTAATTCTTTTCCTTCCTTCTATTATACTATCCAATAGGTTCCCCCTCTGAGCCCCCGTAGGATCCCTCTAGTAGTATTAGTAGTAGTAGTAGTGTGTATTGTTGCAGTACTATGTAGTTAATAAACTTATATAATCTAACTAGTGTATTACTCCCCCTGTACTAGGGTGCGTTGCCTTAACCGGCCGTAAGTCGCCCTAATACAGCCTTCGTATTCCAACGGCCATAAACTTCTTGGGTACTGGGGTGGAAGCCAAACGGTGAGGAGCCCTGGTACGGTTACGGCATTATGCGGCGTACTATGGAGTGGGGAGATGGAGCCCCCGGAACCAACCCTAGGTAGGGGCACCACCGATCCGCAACACCGGGTGAGCGTCGAGGAGTCGCTGTCTCCTCGTCCATATGGGAAGCACATTCCACAGGATATTGCAGGTGGGTGCTGAAGCCTGGTACGCGAACAATGCACAGCAGCGCCAGTGGATTCCGTCTCCGGAATCACTTCCAAAACAGTCAAAAGCAGACTCGCTCCAAAAGAGAGTTTTTCCATGTTGTTGGTGGAGCCACAAGGAATGCTTTACTAAACCACAATGACGAGGGAGTTCTGCGCTACCCAACCGGTGGGAGGTGCTATCCGCGAAAAAACGCTCAAAACGCGCAAATGTTCATCTTCTGCAAGATAATGCTCACGCGCACTTTGCAAACGCAAGTCGTGAGAAAATTCAGAATCTCGGCTGGGAATTTCTGCCACTACCGTATTTGCCAGACCTGGTCCTGTTTGACCGTCACCACTTCCTGACTCTGAGCAACCCGCAATCGAAAATGAGGCCTAGCAAGTGACAGGGACTCGAAAATGAGGTGTCAAAGTTTTTCGATCCACATCCTCCTGGCAGGATGGAACAAAGAAGCTTCCCGAAAGATGGGCAAAGGTACCACACAGTAGTGGTAAATACAGATTGAGATTATGTTTTGATAAACGAATCCATTCCCAAAGAATTCGTTGTGAGTGTTGCAGAACTTTTTAGCCAACCCAATATTTCAGATGCTTGGCTCTGAGATGAAAAGTAATAGCAACCAGTCGGCGGAAAGAGAAAGAGATTCATTTCAAAAGCGAAGCTTGAGAATTTCAGACTAAAATTAAATAAATAATTGAAACAATAGACTAATCGCAAGACACTGAAAACTTCAATCCAAGCTTTACATATTGCAGGAGTCCGCGAAAAATTGACAGTTCTCTAATACTCGTTTCGTTTATCATGTCATATGAACGGCTGCGAACGAATTTTTCTTGATAAGGGGAGGGGCTACCCTCTGAAATTCTGGACTTCCCGCGCAAAATCTGCAGTGTTTCTTGCAAGTCTATCGAAAATTTACGGCCACTTACTTTAACGATCAGTCGAAATACCCAGCTGATTCATTTCCACCGCCCAGCGGCCGATCAGTCTGTATCCAATGGTTCTGTGTTGTAGAAAATGAAGAGCAAAGTAAATCGCACTTTCACATTGAGGAAATGAACACATCGCTATGAATGTGTCGCGATTCTGCCGATTAGCACACTTGTAAGGACCACCACTAGAAAAAAAAATTTTGATGAACGTCAAGGAAATTTTCGCTTCACAGAAAAGCGGTCATCACCTGCTCAACACTCGCATAAATCGAAAAAGTAGGCAAATATAAAGGAAACTGTCGTCCAGAATGGATCCAGAATAAGAGCCGTGATCTCAGTGGAATGTGCGGATGCACAATCCATTACAGCGCCAACATGCAGATGATGCGACATGTGCAAGAGATTGCAAGTCTCTGAGGCGCCTATAGGCTCTGTTTATACTTTATCGCTCAGGGATGACGTCGAGGCCACGATCATAAAAAGTGCGATGCGGCGAGTAGTGAAGTTGGATAGGTTCTAGGGTGAAACAGCTGCAGCAAAAAGGAGGACAACGGCATATCCTAGTCCACGACATTAACGCGCCCGTGAGTTGGACCACGCGATTTTGGCCCATTGCGTGATTTCTGGAGGAAAAATTATAAATATCATGTGACGAAGATCCACGGCATCGCGTCGCAAGGATAACCGCCAATTATTAGGTTGTCCGAAAAGTGATTAGACAAATTGGTATGGTAAGTTTTGAATGTCATATCTCGGTCACTTGCGAAGATGGACCATAAGGAATTTACACGTTAGTGTACTACGTGGCAGAGGTCACCCCAGCGAACTCACTATAAAAGAAGCCGTACAGTAAAGAGAACCATTTATCAACTATGAATCTGAAGAAGAAGGTCTACCGAGCAAATCTACTTCTGCAGTACCGTAGCGGCCGTAACCTAATACCACAAGGCCATGACATGCACGCTTGCATGGGCCCGGTCGCTTCTAAAGATCTTGCATCTGGTCACATCGCGGTGAATTATAAATAGAGCAGTACATAAAAGTCTATACTAGAAAAGTGATATTATTTTTCTAGAGTGGATTGATTGAAGGAGGCTAGTGTAACTTGTTGTTGCGTAAATCATTAGTAGTTACCACTTGCTTTCCCTTCTTTTTCCGACGAAAAATGGCGCCGTCACAGCACTACTTTGTTTGAAGTTTTATTTTGTTTGCGCCCATGAAAACAAAGACCACGGACTTTTTCATAAGTTCAAGGCGAAAAGGTGAACTCTGACAGATTCTGAACAACTCTATGAAAATTTTACAGCAGTCAAGGTCTCTCTAGACAGTTGCAAGGACTTTTTAGTGCTGCAACATTTCTTTTTTGAGCATTGTTAAGCAGTTAATGGAAGTCGGCGATTAGCATGAACCTGTCTCAGGACATTTAGGAGGCAACTGCGAACGTTCGTAAGACATAAGGAACGTAAGATTCACAAAAAAAGTAAGAAAAAAGATGAAGGAAGAAAGGGCGGCGGTCCTCGGGGAGGACTTTTTTTTGACATTTCTATAATTTCTCGAATTTGGAAGCATCTACAACCGCATGCACTTACGAAATACTTACAGTCATTCCAGAAAATCCTTGCTTCACTCTGCACCTCCCGTCAGCTGAGCCGAGTCGCACCACGTATGATAATGCATAGGTGATGAGGCGCAGATGGGGCGCTGCAGCGGTAGACAGGGATTTTTGAGAGCGGCTATAGTTTGCAAAGAACGTTCACCGACAGTAGTGGTAGGACCCCTGGAGGAGAAAGCGGGACCTGCTTGACTTTGTAAACACATGATTGTTCAAGGAAATTTTCTGGCTTTCTCGAGGAAGCCGCAAATTTTTGATGAAGAGCACATCATAACTGCATAAGTATCATAGACGAATCAATGCTCCTCAGAAGATCTATTCCCACTGCTCATATCGTACCTCATGGTGATGGACGCGACTTACCCATTTTGTGCTGGGGATGATACCTACCAGTCAGAATGATGGCGTGAACCACACAAAGCACCCCTCACTCACTATTCTCACATCACCCACCGTCTCTCTCTGTTGTACAGTATAATAGATATCCACTGAATCACTGCATTATTTGCACATATTTATTTATTCTTCATCTCTTCCACCTGTTTAGTTCACAACCTACTTAGGTTCGCCACCCGTTGCGAAGCAAGCGCCATCACCTCGCGATGAAGTATGAACACAGCCAGTCAGCTTGTTTGTCGTCGCCTGTTTGCAATGTATCCAATGCATGGACTATTAGAGCACCTTTGATTTTTCCTATCGCTGCAATGCCCACATTTGGACTCGAATGAAATATTGAGGCTTGGAAACGAAGTGGTCAAACCGGTTCATGCAGAATATGTGTGCAAATCAGGTGTATCACCTCATCGAATTCTGATTTATCACCTAATCTGACTAATGTAGACGAATGAAACTTTTGTAGGAACTATTTGTCATACAACATATTCTCGTCTGGCTTGCGATGATTCTGATCGTTTCAGTAAATGGGGAGTGGGCAAAAGCAAAACTTAGCTCTTTTTATGGAACGCCTGCCATGACATTCTCCCAGGTTCCTTGACCAATTCTTTCCCCTCATCTACTTTTTATTCAATTATATGCACTCAGGGTGCTCCACTAAAATCAGCTGAAGAGATGAACGTCATGTATCAACATTAACACTAAACTACTAAGCTCAGATTATGAACAAATCTTCAGTGCATACAAAAGCCGGAGCCCAGAAGAGCGCTCGTCGTAAACTTATAGTTAAGATATCATGAAACGATTAGAATAGTAGAAAAAGCGTCTTCCTGGACGTTTCTAGCCACGAACCGCTTCTAGATTCCTAAAACTCGCTTCGTCCGCAACAGATTATGTTTAATAGTCCGTACCGGCAACAATTACACTTCGTCCTCTTTTTTTTAATAATTGTGTAACCTGCCAATGACGTCTGCATGACTGGTCCTTTTGACATTTCGTCTTTTGTTGGAGCTACCGGTTTGTGAATTTTCTTTTCTAAAGATGTCATGACGTGATCGTGACGAATTCTTGCATTATGAAGTCTTACACGTTTTTGCTTTGTTCTTACTTTACAACCTTTGAACAGCTTGCTTCTTATTTGTGACGGGTTTTGGTGCTAGAAAAGAAGTTTACACAAAAATCGGAAAAAAGTAGTCCACATTGGGAAAAGGCTAACCTTTTTATTTGCGGTTAGGACAAAGCAAATTTTTTTATCTGCGCTGTGATTCTTTCCATATTTATCTTTTATGATCTGATTTTTCTCATGTCCTACACTATTTCAGACAGCAACCTCTCTTTGGGAGCTTCTGACACCTTCTTTACAGTTAGTTTTTTATCAGAAGAAACATTGATGGCTTATTAGAATCTATGCTTCCCTCAATTTTTCTCTCTCAATTTTTTGAATGCAAAGAATGGATGACGGATGCCAACGCATGATCTGGAGCAAGTTTTCGTCATCTATCTCTCCGTGCAAATGTCGTGCAAATGACATGCATCGTGATGCGGTGCAAACATGACTCTGCATGAAATTTGCATGTGGTATGAATGAAAGTGAGATAAGGTCAAGTTTCAAGCAAATATACGATGTTTTGAAAGAAATTTCACTTGAAAATATATCATTAGGTGTACGGATTAAGGAATACAATGAGATACAATTTTTCCAGGACCTGATTAACCGTCTGATATCAAAATATCCAAAAATTGCCGGGTGACGGACAACATGGAACGTGTATTTCTTCCAATTGTATGGTTTTGTCGACTTGAATTTCTATCGCATAACTTAAGCAAAGGTTTTAACATCATTCTGTGTGACGCTAAACTGAGCGAATAGCGTAGTGCGAAAGTGACGTCACATTTGCAAGTGGGCGGAGCTTGCCAGGTGTACGAGTTTGATGTTGCATGAATTTAACGTGAAACTTCGGCTTTTCGATCCAAACAGGGCCGTCGTTCCGAGCGATGAGAGGCAACGTAAATTTCACGCTAAGTAGATGAAATTGATGATTTTCTCATGCAAGCATCGGACATCTTCGCTACGATATTTGATGCACCTTACAGTTCCAGAACTTCTCCAGGTATTCTCTTCCGGAGGATTTCGAAATGCTTAGTTCTGACTCACAGTTGCCACAGCATTGCCGTGAACTTCGTTCTGTCATTACTGCGAATCTCCGGATACCTGCGACACCCGGGAGATAATGTGAAACTTCCCCGTTTCCACGAAAATCGGTGAAATTTTTGAGAAAACGTCCAATTTCCTTCCTCTCTCTTTTCTCGTCCATATCAATCGATAAAAATAAGTAGAAACCTATGGCGTTCCCTGCGAAACCCATTCAGTTTTAATAGACCACCGCATGGTGCGGCGCGCTTTGTTTGTGTTCTTGTTCAGGTTTAGACGTTTCTTCCAGCGTCTGGGTCGATATTCGGAAACCTTTTTTAGCCTTCTCAGACTGTTCCACCCTCGTTTACTACTTGTCTCCTGGATATTTATATCACAGGTTTCGCAACGTCGTTATCCTTCGATCTCATTTTTTGAAGAAATTAGCCGTCTTCTAGGGTTTCCATTTTCTCGGAACAATGTGAGTAAAATGGGCTGAGACCTAGAACTAATCATCTGGCAAAATCGGAAACCTTGAATGATTGGAATTGTTCCAGAATTCAAAACTTGGTTTTTATTTATGGCTGCATTATTTTCTGTGATGATCAAAAGTTAGTTACAGATGGAATCTGATTCTCCTTGTAAGTGTAAGTTCAGTTATACTATCGCTTCTGTATCAGCGGTTCCAGCCTTAACTCCGAAGGGGGAATGTGGCAGGAAATTAGGCGAAGCTTATCGGAAAACGACATCCTCTTTAACAGAGATACATATACCCTAGACTGAAACTTGCTGGGAAGTAAACAACCATTCAAAACGAAATCTAAATTTTTTTCGATCCTTAGCAAGATCCTGGGATCATTACTCTTTAGAAAGAAATACGTGTTTACATACAACTCGACCGGAATTCATTCATTCATTCATTCGTTCATATATTCATTCATTCATTCATTCATTCATTCATTCATTCATTCATTCATTCATTCATTCATTCATTCATGCATTCATTCATTCATTCCACTCCGTTCATTCATTCATTCATTCTACTCATTCATTCACTCCACTCCATTCATTCATTCATTCATTCATTCATTCATTCATTCACGATATCTTTGTACATCCTTCGGAATTCTTCGTGAAACCATATGAACGTACATGCGCAGTAGCAGATTTATCCAGAGTACATCGCAGCTATCTCTGGTTTAGTTTTTACCCCAAAAAAAATCGGGTCAAGATTTTTGATAAGTTCAGCCAGGTTCCGCATTATGAGGCGATATCGCTGTACCTATCGACCTTTGCAAGTCGGCAGATGATGGAGATGACCTTCGTTATTAGGAGATCACTAGAAAGCGTGCGGCAAAACCTGGTCATCGCCCACTTTTGAGGATTGGTCCATGCCTCTTGTCAGATGATATGGACTTTCGATTAAAAGTGGTACGATTTGAAGTAATTGCACTTCAGCCTCGTTCTTCTCCCGATTTTTGGTCAGTTATCGTGTGCCGGTGTGTCGCGGCCTGAAGATGGCGCTTGATTTCGTAGATTTTCGCGGTTCTGGTCATTTATTATGTCTGGGTGATGGCGTACGAAACAGGAGGTATCTCTATGTTATCTACGAAAACTTCAAAGTTTTACACGAATTCCACCTATATTTACGTCTAGTTTCGGTTTTTCGCACACCGAAGTCGCTTGCTGAAATCACACAAGAGTTAATTTCATGTCCCTGATCTTATTTCGCAGAGCTGTTGTCAACCTATTCTGCTAACATGAGTGATCACTTCCTGTGTTTGCTTCAGCTTAATAAATTCCTTACCGATAAGCTTCCAATTTCCTCGTTAACCACGTATTTCTATTTATTTATTTACTTCTTTAATCATTCATTTATTTATCGAAAGGTGAAAAGAAAAACTGCCTTCCATCTCCTGACTTTTTTACATTGTTTCGAGCTCTTCACCTCAGCTTTCACATAATTCAGCGGTGAAAAATCGGCTACGATCTCCTTATTCTGTCCAGAGGCGTATGTACTATTATATTTCCATTCATTCAGCTGCGGTCATTCTTCCATGATCGAATGCTTTAAATATTAGGTATGTGAAAAAGTTTCCGCCCTCTAGCGATGAGTGGTTATATCGTTAGCTATCCTTGCAAATACTCTGTAAATCCTACTTCATTTTGTTGCTTTGACATCTGTCAATAATATTTAGTATATATTTGTTTCGATTTATATCAACATCATTGTGTTTTATGGCGATAACCATGCCGATATTTGAGCCAAGTAAGCGTCATTTGCGCGAAGCACTTCTTTTCTGCTTCAATTTGAAGAAAACTGCTGCCGAATCTTGCCGAATGCTCATGGAAGCTTATGCGGACCATGCTCCATCAGAAATAACATGCAAAGAATGGTTCTGACGCTTTAGTAGTAGTGATTTCGATGTTGGAGACAAGCAACGCAGTGGAAGGCCAAAAGTTTTTGAAGACAAAGAACTTCAATCATTAATTGATGAAGATCCACGCCAAACACAAGAAGAGATTGCCAACTCTCTAAATGTTGATAGATCCAACATTTCCAAGCGTCTCAAAGCCATGGGAAAAGTTCATAAGGAAGGCAGATGGGTATCATGCGACTTGACAGAACGCGACATGGAAAGAAGAAAAACCATCTGTGAAATGTTGCTTGACAAACAAAAAAGGAAGGGATTTCTGCATTGTATCGTTACTGAAGACGAAAAGTGGATCTATTTCGATAATCCGAAGTGCCGGAAAGCCATTTGCGACCGTGGCCAACCATCACAATCGACGCCAAAGCGCAATATCCATGGGAAGAAGGCAATGCTGTGTATCTGTTGGGACCAGAAGTCATCTATCATGAGCTGCTTAAACCAGGCCAGATGATCACGGGCGATCTCTGTAAAGAGCAAATGATTCGTTTGAGCAGTGCATTGCACCAGAAACGGCCGGAACACGAGACAAGGCAGCACAAAGTCAGTGAAGGAGACGCTTGAAGCACTTCGCTGGGATGTGCTACCACATGCGGCTTATTCACCAGACTGTGCTCCGTCAGACTATTATTTGTTTCGGTCGATGGCCCACGGGCTTTCCGAGCAGCACCTCCAGTCTCTCGGAGACGTCGAAAAATGGGTGAGGGAATGGATCGAGTCGAACGACGAGGCCTTCTACCGCCGCGGCATCCGTCTCCTCCCAGAAAGATGGGCAAAGGTTACAACGATGGCCAGTACTTTGATTGATCTATCTGTTTCTTTTCTATTTTGAAAAACCCTCAATTTCGCTTAAAAAAGGGCGGAAACTTTTTCACATTGCTAATATGTTGCACATGCTTTTTTGTCGTTTTTTTACGAATACTCATTTCTTTGACTGGTAACGACGTCTGACCAAAGAATAATTATCGAGCTCTCATTTACGTACTGCTCTGAATATGGTGTTGATCCGACGTACTATCGTTTTTAGAATATATTTCACTTTCTCGTTTGTTGTTTCTGAGCCGTAACCAATATTGATATATCACTTTATTCGGCTAACGTTTCGGTTTTCATCATTGCCTGGAAAGTAAAGAACAAGAGTAATCTACCCCCACAAACGTCTCATTGTCTACAGGATAATGCAACTCATGTCAGGAAAAAAGAAGCCATCTGGGTTTATAACTATAGTATCATCCGCTCACCTTGTACGCTGCCAAGCAGGACTTTCGGGGCACCATCAGCTAGACACGCATTCATGTTAGTGGTAAGCGGGGGGGGAAGCTCTTAATAAATTACTTTACGCATGAAATGAGCATTCTCGAATTGCCGCCCTCACATGAGAATTAACAGTAATCCCGTTCCTTTCTGTTCCTGTTTCATTTCATTAGGGTCTCATTCACTCGATTTGCCTTCATATTCAATAGTTTCCTAAACTTTCTCGTGGTGATAGCATGATCACCTTGCATTCGCATTCGGGGTTACGGACATCCATAAACTACGATACTCAGATTTTCCTGAGGTAATATGCAAATCCAAAGGCAATATGCTCTTGCTGCTGCTCTTAGGTAATTTAGAAGCGATATCGAAATAGCCACATAGGAGCAATTTCGTTGAGATGAGTCCTATTGTGAGGTAAACATAAGAAGCAAAAAAGTTGTAAGGCAAAAACAAAAGGATGAATGCGAAAAACATCACAAGAAATAGACATCAACACTTCATGAGAGGTTTTGCGAGTTCCTCCCGGTAAAAAAAAACACAGAGGCATTATATGAGGCGCGTAAAGCTCTAATGTAGAAAGCAATGAAGACGTTGAAGAGTTGAGGACGATCCAGATAGCACCACCATAGAGATCTTGGATGAGGATGGAAGAGTTTTCTGGTGCTTATTTGTCCTCATCGAAGACCTCTTTGTGCTACGCTAATCCCAAGCTCTCTCTCTCAGTGTCTTTGACCTTATCTTTTCCTCCAATATGTATACCATGGGTTTATATTAGGTTGAGGAGAAAGTAATGGAAGAAAAACTAGCGTTGTATTACTTTTTCCACAACTTTATTTGAACTCATCCTCAATCAACAATATAATAACCATTGCTATCTATTACCTTGCTCCATTGACGGGGCAGGTCGCTGATTCCTTCCTTTCAGGAGCGCTCAGGCCCCGAATCAAAGAAGACGGAGAGCTCCGACTTCACATGGTCGAAATCAGCAAACGTTTTCTTGCTTAGGAACAATTTTAGATGCCGGATTAGATGGTGATCAGAAGGTGCCAGATACGAGTGTGTGGAGGATGAAGAACCGGACCCGTATCCGAGCCGAACTCCACTATTTTTGAACGGGTATCCCTCACGATGTGACTGCAGCGTTGTCGTGGAGGAGATGCACGGCTGCACGTCTCCGCCGTCCTTCTTGATCGCATCCGCCCGTTTCTACAACTGACCAAAGTAAACGGTAGCTGTTACTGTGCTGCCTTGCGGGAGCAACTCGTAGTACAGCATTCCTTCTGCGTCCCAGAAGCAGCATAGCAGAACCTTCCGAGGATGTAGTCCGGGTTTCGGCTGTACTGGTGACTTTTGCCCACGTGGAAGCCAAACGACACTTCTGCCATTGTTATCGTAAATATCCAGCTCTCATCTCCTATGATCCTCCAAAAGCTCCTTGCGTTATGGGCGTAGAATGAGTGGTGCCTGGCAGATGTTAATTCGGTCAAGTCAGTTTCCCTCTGTTTTTATTCAGCGAGAACCTTCCTCCATCCCACCTTCTTAAGTTGGCTTACGACAGCTTTTTGATCACATCCGAATCTGCTCGCCTAACTACGCTTAGTCACTTCGGGCTGTTTCTTGATACTAGTGAGCAGGAGCCTGTCCTTGATGGCATTAGGTCGGCCGGGACGAGGTTCGTCTTCTAAGCTTGTGCATACCGATTCAAAGCGGCTGGACCTGTATTGTAATGAGCGAGAACCCACCTTTATATAGGCCTGTAGCGGTTATTTCGGGAATGTTCTTTGACATGTTCTTACCATGTTCGCCCAGAAAATCAATAACGAGAATAAGCGAAGCTTCAAAATTTTATTCCATTACTTCCTCCTCAACCTAATACATATAGTCGAATCATCTCTGCTATAATTTTGTATCCAGTTACATTGAGTTCCGAAATATTTGCCTTCAAATAATCCAGCGCTTCTTCAGCAAATCCAACCGAGACATGATTAGCTGCTGGAGGCTTTGATATGCTCGTTCAACTGTTTCTGAATTTACAAACTTCCTGCTTCATTTTCGTGGAATATCAATCCCAGCAGCACATTGTTTGTGGAGATCGTTCAAATGAATTTATTTCTTTAGAACCTTTACGCCTTCTACCTCCGCCCAAGTATCCGAGGTCCTAATTGCCGAATTCGAGACGTTCAAGGACATCAGGTGAATAAAGGCAAGTCATCGCCCTTTTCACAAAATCCGCTCGCCATCTTATAAAAACGAATGAACGACTCTTTTTATGCGAGTTTTTTGGAAATCGCCCTCTCGACTCGCCTTTTCGAATTTTCGAGAAATTAGTCGTGGCCTCATGGGTGGCTCACATAAAGGTCTTATTGTGGATTCTTATTGTGGATGTGGACCTGCATCGATTCCATCGTCGGAAGGGATTTCTACGAAGATGACTAGTTTCGGAAGCTCAGCACTAGTTTTTCTTGACCCTTCTCACTTTTTGCAGTTTTCAAGCCTTCTGTGTGGAAGTATAATAGCAATTGTGTGTGAAAGCTTCTCCTTTCCAAGATGTCATATTTTTTTCCACTAGTTGGGGCTCTGGTGTCATTAATTACGGGGTGCCGCTATTTCTACGGTAGCCAATCGGAGCACATTCATTTTTTTTCCACTGCTCGCTCAGTTCTCCTTAGAAATTTTGTGCCAGCTTATTTTCATGTTTTTTCTATTTATAATCACGCATATAATTTTTCAGGAGCATAAAGCTGGTTTTCAGATTTTTTTAGTTTTAGACGGTCCTGCTCTTTTCTTCCGTAGATTTCCTGCTATCTTCTTATTAGTCTTGATGAAATTTTTGTAAGTTTACGATCCATGAAAGTCCAAGCAATTTATTTTCTTGGAAATAAGATGGAGCCCGATCCAGACCTGAGTAGGTCGTCAATGTCTTTTTTTTTTGATTTTCTTGTGAAGATTTCTGTCCAATTTTCGTGAAAAAATCTGAGTGCTGGTTTTTATTTTATAGACTACTTTATTTATTCGTTGCACCTATATATTTGATACCCCGTACGTGCACCACAGTCCTACGATCGTGATCTGAAAGCCACTACGTGATAAAACCCTCCATGTCTTTCTTTTTCCTTCTCATAAGACGCAGACATATCAGAAACGTTCAGTTCTTGCTATGAATTCTCGTTGCTGATTGTGAAATTCTCAAAAAAAAAGTTGGTGTCGAGCCTCTTATGCTTTCTCGATGCGGTCAGCCGTTTCTCGTTGTACGCTCTCAGATGTTGAAGATGCAACTTTGGACCGGGCCAAGAATCGAATTTGAAATTTTCTGAAGCTAAGTCATTTTTCTTTCTCGCTTTGGATCTGAGAGGATTTTCAAGACGCTGCTTATCTTGAACTAATGGCTAGTCACATGTGTGCTCTTCTTCAAATGCACCTTCCCATCTAACAACCTTACTTCCATGTGAAAAGATCTCCAGGAGCTGCTGATCACCGTGGTATTTTAGATTCCCTGCAAAATGCCGAAAAAAAAAACATTTTCGAGTCCCTATCCCAAAGGAGCTGCTAATCACAATGGTTCATATGATTCGATGCAAAAAACCCGCTCTGGACCCCCAATTCTTGAGGGGCGTGTGGGCGGGGCTAGGACAGGGTCTCCCCGGAGCGCACCTTCTGGTGGGCTTTGTAATTCTCGTAAGAGCTCCTCTTCCAATCCATATCAGAATAGAAAATGCGCTCCATACATAACGAGCAAAGGAATACTTGATGTGAAAACCCTGTAATTTCGCATTGACCCGCCCACATCCTCACGAAGATGCCCTCTGGCCAAACATGTTCACTATGCAAAAACTCGCTCGATTCGCATTGTATTGGAAGAACAAGTTGTATGACTTTCTACATATTTTTTAAATATTCGAATGAACTAATATTCGAAGAAAAAATCGATTCGAATATTACCAACTTTTCACTAGCACTATTAGTTTTAACAGGTTCTAGGTGCAAATGGTTTACTGTCTAACAATTGTTAACTAGTGCTCTCCACTTTTCAACAAGTCCAAAAAGTCCCCGTCTCTTATCACCCGCCTACTCGTCTACTCGATGATACTCGCTCGTTGGTTTCACTGCCCGACTGCATCGACCTTCGCTCGACAAAACATTGCATTAGGACATTAAGACATTACCGGGCGCCACGGTGAATGTCAAGAAACTCTGCTGTGGGTTAGTGTGAAGAACTGGCTCGAACAACGTTCAGGATCTGGTGGATTTGACCAGGAGTCAAAAACTAGGCTAAAAACTTGCTGATCGGGCAATATCGCACTAGTATACTATATAGTATTAGATTCACCATGATTTTTGTCATCCTTCCATGTTTATCTTTGAATGCTACAAATGTTTTTGAAGAATAATCAACACTCCACAAGGATCCCTATGCCAAGGTTCAAAGAAAGTCGAGCCTTCATTCTGCTAATCAACATTCAATTCTAAAATTGACACTATTAGAAAGCACTATCGCCTATCGAGGCTCTCACTTGCTTCAGCACTTGTTTTATGAGCAACGGTTCTAATAAAACATCATCAATAAATCACCATTTGCGTCATGTCATAGTTTCTTCAAGGCGGAGAGGCACAATTGAACTTCTATTTAAGGCAGCTAAGGTCCCACCTAAGGATCGTTTCTGAGTTTTTGAGAAAAATCTCCAGGAGCTGCTGATCACAATGGTTTATGTGATTGGGTGCAAAACTGCCAAAAAAAAACCGCTTCCGAGCCGCACTTATTGAGGAGCCTGTGGGCGGAGCCGAAGGGTAGGGCCAAGTCACTGTTTGCAGGATCCGCTTCCTGGAGCGCACCTTCTGAGGAAATTTGTAATTCTCGTGAGTGTTGCTGACCCACACCCTATCAAAATAGGAAATGCGCTCCATGCATGACGAGCAAAGGAGTACATGACGTAAGAATCCTGTACTTTCGCATTAGCTTCACCCATAGGCACCTCAATAATTGGAGCTTGAAAACTGGTCTTTTTGGCAGCTTTATACAGATTCAGTAATAGCATTATGTAAGCAATTACTGGAGATTCTTTTCAGAAGAAAATTCCGATTCTGAGGTGCGGCAGTCCCTTCAAGATTTGTGGAGTCTCATGTACAAGCATATTTAGCGGAGTTCACAAGTAGGGCTTGTAGCGCGGATCGAGAATCTGTGCACTTCTCGGGACTGTAAATTCTCTAAAATTTAATGTCATCAGAGTACACTGAATTTTCACTATGTAATTATCCTCCAAGAATACCCGATAGATCAATGGCATTGGCCAGAAATAGCGAAAGAGATATAATACTCGCTAATTTTTTCGAGAAAAAAAAACTTCAGCTCAGAGAGCGCCGGTGAAGTGACTTTCTCCGCAGTTACGACCGCATTGGTTTCATCGATGGGAGGCCGCCACAGGATGTATGTGGAAAGATATTTTACCAAATAACAGGAGGGAAACATCAAAATGGAATAAATCACGTCAGATATATACATAAATAGTGCAAAAATTAGAGCAGTTGCCCGACACCGTGATGAGGTCGTAATTGCAGACAAAATCACACCATCGGGCCTCTCTGAGCTGCCAGACTGTACATTCGGCGCGCGAGGTTGCGTTCTTTTCATTTCATCCCTAAAAATTTGTTAGAGTTCAATGTACTGCAAAATGAACCCGTAATCAAGAACCGTAAATGATCCAACTTCAGTCCCATATGAGGTAGGCCACAGTTTTTACTTTCACCATGAAATTTAAGTGTTCTCGCCTCGACGCAATTTTGTCGAGCATCGCATGGTCCTCCGCAGGCGGCATCGCGCGTCGCTCGCGACGGAATTCCTGAAAATATTTGTAGCCAAAGTGCTTACATGTACTTTATTCGACCATTTACAGTTTCCGATATCTGTTCGGATTTTCGACCTACTGCATTTTAACAAACTTAGAGAGATGAAACGACGAGAACGCACTTTCGCTCACCGAGTGTACTTACTTTTTCAAAGAAGTTAACGGGGGTATTGTAGCAGACCATCTTGGGGACACAACTACATAATAGAATTTGCCAGACTGCTGCTTCTCTACTGTTACAGGCACTCGCCTGTTACAGAGATGTGGATTCAACCAGATTACCAGTTAGTCGGACAGAAATCTCAAACCCTAAGCACTTTTTCTGCAGTTTCTTAGGGGGTTTAGTGTGGCAACATTTGTGGGATGAAGAAGTCAACATGGAAGATACATATCGGTCAGATCAGCAAACTTTTTCTGATTATTAGCTAAATATATCGGTTGCAACCCACATAATTTAGTTTTGGGTCTTTTTTCTATAAAAAGTCCTGCTTCTACATCTAAGCTTACTCTTCGCCTCTGGACTTGGATGCATCACTGACATTACCCATGGAAAACGTGTTACGTAAGCAAATTTACCCCTAATCTGCTACCCATCAACACGTTTACCCATACATTCTCTATACCCAGCTACAGTACCCATAAGCAGTCATACCCATGGGTTGCAATTACTCATCCTTGTGATCATGCATCCGGAAGCTGCTTGCAGAAGTACGAAAAACCCTAGGAAAACTTTCATAGCGTAGAATCTTGGGGGTGAACCGAAAACCTTATCTTCAAGTGCCATTTACAAAGGCAAGAGCTGGTATTCTAGTAAAACTGGTGTGCTATGACAGCTAACGATCATCTACTCCTGAAACTGTGCCCAGCAACAGTAAACGAAGACGAAAAAGAACGAGAAAGACAAAGAAGAAAAAGATATGATAAATGTGAATTCGTTCATATCGTTCATCAAAATGGAGAAAAATAGAACTTCCGGCCAATAGCTGTTCGTGTTCACGTGGTAAACAAATTGCTTACTGCGAACTCCTCACTGGGCTGGGATTCATGAAACGATAACCAAGTAAACCAAAGATGGCTAGCGTGATTGGTTATCTTATTGAATACATAGTGCTAAGAGACGCGGGTGGCAAAAGTTGGTTTTCTAGCGTGGGTTTGCTTGGTTATCGTTCCATGAATCCCAGCCCTGGTTTCTTCATCATGGTTAACTACTGACAGAGATATGATTCTTGGTGCTTTAAAAGTCTAATGAAAGGAGAAGTAGCTAAATTATTCGAGTGTCGCCTGCCTTTCTTCCACCACGATACCTGTGCTGCTGCCGGCCGTCGCAGAACCAGTTCTGACGGTCTCACTGACTTCTTTTTCGATGCCGAGAGTGCGAGATGTCGAACGCGGCCGGCGTGTACCGGTGTGTCGCCAATGTTGTTTTGGCTATTTATGCGCCAATGGCGATGATCGGTCGTTTATAATCCGAAATCGCGTCGGGGGCCGGACGGCCGCTAGCAGAACGCCGCCCGCCGCCTGACTTCTCCGCGAACCAGCGGAATCGCACCCCGCCATCACGTCATGATCAACAACGAAATACAACCGATGCTGGTAATGTTCTCATTTCCTTGCTTGGGCAGATACATTTCCCTGCTAGCTGAACAGGAAATTGAACTCTAGATCTCTAGATAGATCCAGGTAGATTGGAATTTGATTCGGTTCTCACGTTTTCTCCTTTTGGAGATTGCATGAAGAGTCCTCAATGATCCAGCAAAAAATTCTCGGATTTCTGTAGCAGAAAAAGCGGAGTAGTGCGTTATCAGCCTTAGATCAATTCCCATTGCCATTTTCTTGCCAAAACTGACGTTTTCTGTTTAATGGGCCTACGGTACAGAACGAGTGAGATTTTCCTGGTCAGGGCCCCGAAACTGGATTACTATACACGAAGAACGTTAGGATATTTGACTGACGTGTTCTTCACGGTAGTCAAATATCCTAATGTTCTTCGTCTGTAGTAATTCACTCCAGTATCTTAAATTAGACAAAGCATTCATCTTCCTTTCTTCATCAAAATGTAAGAACTCTCTGGGTAACAACCCTTGTAAGCGAATTGCAGGCGAAAATTTCTCAAACTAACCAATCCGGCAGTCAAATATCCTTACCAGTTCACTTTCTGAATATAATTCTGTGCATGTAAAGGGTATTTAAGAATTATGTTTTTCATTTTTTTTCCAAAAATTGTGTTTTGTTTTGTCCGGCTACTAGCGAAGGTGATCATGGGTATACCTGCTCCTTAGTGTGCTTGTTCTGCTCTTGTCTAGCACAAAGCAACACTTACTGTCTTTACCTTACTTATTTTTACTCAACTGCTATTCAATCTCTTTCATCTGCTCCACAACTGTAGCTGATTACACTTGTTCCTATTTTGTAAACAAATCTGTACCGCTCACTAATTCCTGTTTCTTCACACTAAATCTTACCGGCACAGGATGTTTTTGCTTCCGAAGATTCTGATTTCTAGCGTTCCTCGAACCTGAAATTCTGCAACTTTCATTTTTCAGTTGCCTTGCAAAACTTGGAATTTTCTGAACATTTCCAGTTTTCGACCATTCATCTTACACCATTCCATTGATTTCTTTACTTGCTGTACTTCTGATTTTCATGCTGCTGCACTCTTGCATTACTCTAGTCTACACTAGATGCAACTAGTACGAAGATATTAAGGCAACTTAATATGATTCCCTCGAAAGGAAACGCGGATCCCGCTCAACCCAATGCGAAATGCTCGAATAGATGCGATATACGGTGGGAGCATACCTCTTAACTTATAAAATAGCAGCGACTACAATCTGAGGAAATTTCGTACCAGTCCACAAACTTCCTCGAAATCACTGTCCCACTTTAAAATCGTTTTTTAATATTAACATGAAAAGAATCTCCAAGATCTTCTGACTACAATGATGTACTCGATTCCGTGCAAAATTGCAAGGAAATCCCGCTCTCGAGTCCTAAAATTTGTGGAACTTGTGGGCGGAGCCAGAGCGACTACGGGGTTTCCACACCACTTACTCCATTCATGGCTACACATGGAGTTCATATGTCATACTGTTAGGAATGGGATGACGAGGAGCTTTTACTGGGAGTACGAATTTCCTCTGAGGGTATGTCTCAGGTATTGCGTTATCGCGGAACCTCCTTCTCCCTTTTTGGATCCGCCCACAAACTCTCCAAAAGAACTTAGTTCGGAGGGGGTTTCGTCACAGAATCATTTATACCGTTGTGGTCAGCACCTCTAGAGGAGTTCTTCATGTGAAATTCTAAAAACAACCCTAAGGTGCAACAGTCTCTGCGAGTGTTAGTTTCAACGAAAAAGTCGGGGAGGAATCCTTCTCAGAAAGGAAATTGACCTACACAACATATCATCGGAATGGAGGTGAAGGCTGAAAAACTCGACTAAACCCACTCGGTCGCGGTTCTTTTTCATTTCCGGCGATCTGGTATCGAATCAATAAGTTTTCTTGCCACTGCTGCATCTTCCATCCAAAATATAAAAAGAAAACTTTACTATCGACAATGAAAAGTAAGAAGGAGTGAAGATCTGTGACCATTTTTCTGGAACTTCCACAGATACATCGTCATGAATTATGATTTCCTCTTTCGTTCTTTTCGTAAATTTACGAGTCGAGTAACGTTAGAAAAGCACTTGAATATTCACGATTATATATACAGCGGTGTAAGGACACTACCAAACATAGGGCAACAACTAGGAGCCTCCCCCATCTGCTAAAAATCCGGGTCTAAAACATTCAGCGAAGTCGCAGACCGTGGAGCTCAGACATAGGGATGAACTTGATCCTTCGTTTTAAGAAGTTCTTATTTTGGAGATTTCAAGTTCCTGTGGAGTTATGTGTGAGCCTATGTCTTGCAAATCGCTGGAATCTTCTAACCCAGTTGACTGACGAAGGGAAAGATACTCCCTGGCCGTGAGCTTTCCTGATGACCTATGTACGGTTCAATGCAGTTGGCATCAATGATGTCGAATCCATGCCGCACCATTCCTGCGGGGTTCTGAGTGGAAAGTTACGGCGGTTTTTGTCGGTGCGGGAGCGCACGCATATGCGGTCTCGAGTGCCACAGAGCCAGTTCGGTCCGTGGTATAGTGGTAAGTCTCTCGCTTCACAAGGACAAAGTTGCTGGATCGGGTCCTGCTGCAGCTAGCGCTTTTGCATCTACGATTTAGAAGCCGTCCTCCTTCAAGAAGGCTATTTTCAGGCAGTTAGGCTATATTTCCCACTCGCATACCGACAATACAAGGGTTCGGAGTGATTCCAAAGGTTCTTCGTACATCAGATTTCACAGGAGCCGAATTCCTTCAGCAGATACGATACTACCAACTTCGGGCAGAACATTGTTCAATTAATCTCGCACGAGAGGTCTTAACCTGTCTCTTTGAATTATACCGCCAAACCACAGCAATCCACGTCATCCACGTCATCAGGGACTTGTTCTTTGTGGGAAACCACCCCATTTCGATCAATTTGCGCCATTTTATCAGATTTAAACGATACCCAGAATTTGATTAGATATCGTAAATGATGAAATTTGATTGTCGGAGAGTAAACTATGCATTAAGTTTCTGCTGTTGTGAGATGTAATGTACGAAGAACCTTTGGAATCACTCCGAACCCTTGTATTGTCGGTATGCGAGTGGGAAATATTGCCTAACTGCCTGAAAATAGCCTCCTCGAAGGAGGACGGCTTCTAAATCGTAGATGCAAAAGAGCTCGCTGCAGCAGCATCCGAATCACCAACCTTGTTCTTGTGAAGCGAGAGACTTACCACTATACCACGGACCGAGCTGGCCCCATGGCACTCGAGACCACATATGTTTGCGCTCCCGCACCAACAAAAACCGCCATAACTTTCCACTCAGGACCCCGCAGGAATGGTGCGGCATGGATTCGACATCAGTGGTGCCAACTGCATTGAACCGTACATAGGTTATCAGGAAAGCTCACGGCCAGGGAGTATCCTTCCCTTTGTCAGTTTGTGAGTTCTGGGCAGTTGCCTAGCCACTCAACCAAACCAGTACGTCTTAAAATTAATTGCTGCCTCGTCCTGAACCCGACGTAACCTGAGTGCTAACTCAGGTTACGTCGGGTTCAGGACGAGGCAGCAATTAATCTCTCGACTTGAAGTTGGAACATCAGGATAATTGATAAAATGATCGACGTTTATCAATTCCGTTCGTGAGATAGCCACGCATTCAACTTCATCTGAGCACCATAGAGGCATTGAATACGTACGTGCTGTTGTGGCGGCATCTGATGTAGCAAGGCAGGGCTTCATTCTCCCATACTCCCCTGATACCAATTTACCGACTCGAGGGATGCATGGCTTGGTTGGAAAGTGGCGTGATCGAACCATCGACCGTGTGCCTCCTTACAATTGCGCAATACGCGTACCAAAAATGAAACATGCTTCCTCTAAGGATAGGTGTTGTTGTCATACTTCTTTTAGTGAATTTGTGCGTATTAGTGACGCCATGGAGGATACCATTTTCTACGAGCATGAGAACGTGAATTAAAAAAAAACAATTCACGATGCTTAGATGGTTACGTCTCAGACAATGAGGCGGGCTGACTGCGGTACCAATATTTGGCGGACCGTAGCCAACTAACTCCGCAGTGTGCCAAATAATTGAGCGCGGTCGGCCAACTGTGGGTGCGGGGTCAGCCCGCCGAAATGATGTTGTGGCGTGCTGGTAACGGCAGTAATAATATAGTAGTTACTGATGATGTGTGGATGACATTTTAGCGATCAAATTTGAAGGCAGCACCCACGGAAATTTTCGCTCCCTGGATTTTGATCCAATCGTGATCCAGTCGATTATGGGATCAATTTCGCAATATAAGTTGAAACATTACTCATCAAGAGTGATAAGAGGTAATAGCTGGATCAGCAGGACCAGTAAACAGTAAGTTTTACGAGTTTTCATGCTAGCAGTGATCTCCAAAATCCCCCTTGGAGTGCGCGAAATGACAACTGCCAGCGGTTTCAAGAGGGAGCCTCTGATTTTGACCTTTTCTTCACCAATTTCTACGTGTTCTACACTATTATAACCCGATTCCCCCTATTTGCTTTCTTCTACATATTGTTGATTTACACAATCCCTTTTTTCACTAAGATCATCCAATCCCTTAAAAAATTTATTGTTGCGTCATTTATTTCTATAAACTCTATCATAAGGCTTAGTTTTTCCTCTGAGTCGTGTCTGCATGATGAAAATTTCATTTTCCTTCTGTTTATGCTAATTCTTTACCCGAGAAGCTGCTCACCTAACTAGGTGAATATCCAACTACTTTGAGAAAATAAGTAATGGCAGCGTGGTTGACTTTTTTACTCGACCCCAACCGTTAAACTCGACCACCCTGTTCTAGCATAGCGGAACGGAATCATTCCAAAACAGGCCTTTTTATGAATTTTGACAAATTCGAACAGCCATATTCCTCATAGTCAAAAACCTAATGAACGCAGACACAACTCGAAAAATCGGACAGAACAGCGGTCAGCCAATCTTTCGAGAAAAGACCGCACTCAGCCAAATTTTCGGCTAAGGACCGTGGTCAGCCAGCTTTTTGTACGCAGTCCGACCGTTCGCATCTCATGGTATCACGGTCAGTCCGCTCCACTGTCTGAGATATTCCCTTTTCCAACAATCCAACTTTCCTGTTAGGAGCACACCACATTGACATAAGAAAGAAAGGACTGAAATTTTGGGTCAAAACTTGAACTAAACTTGAAATCTGAAACAAATTGAAACGTGGATTGACATCTGGTTGATGCAAAAGAAATGGCGCCACTTTTTTTCAAAAATATGTGGTTTCGTTTAGACAAAATATGAAATCGAAGTATGGTAACTTGCTTGTAGAGCAATAAAGCTCTTTCGTATGAGAGACTAGACGATGTACCCGGCTTTGCTCGGGTCTTTTATTCCTGCCGCCTATTGAAGCTGATGCCAACATTTGTTAAGCCAAAAGAATGCTATCAAAATATTCATCATTTGATGATCAGCTTAAGCGACACTTCTTCATTCCGTCCCCTTCCCTCAGAAAAGGCTAAAATTGTTTGACTTGTAAATACTTGTAGAATGTTTGCCATATTTACGTCGAACGTTTCGAAAAATCCCAGAAGACACGGTTTCACCGATCCGTGATCAAGAATACCGAGAAATCAATAAAATTGGTGAATCGATATTTCATTCACAACGGTTATCATACTCGTGTTCAGCGTATTGAGAAATCACAGTAGACATATCCTTGTCCGCCCCGTAAGGAAAATTTAAAAAAAAATGATAAAATCGATAGATCGATAGTGTTGTACAAAATGGTTGTCATATTTGTGTTCAGCGTATTGACATACCCCAGTAGCCTTCACCGCCGCCAGGGCAAAATTAGCAAAAATCGATATAATCGATATAATCGACAAATCAATCGATAAGGTCCCCTGAAGGGAGCCATGTCTCTGTGAGGAGCAATTTATACTAAGTGCATGGGTTAGTTGCGGCGGCGTTTAGTAGTGGAGAAAATATCGCCCAAGTGCGAGGCGAACGAGGCAAGGCTAATCGTCCAGCATTCAGCGATCAGGCTAGTAATCAGAAAAAACCGAAAACCTGGCCTGATGAGAAGTACTACATATGTAGCCTCTCAAAACTCATATGTACTCTGGATTAGGCAGTATAAATTTGTCTTGCACGCTTCTGTCATTTGTCTTCAATATAGTCTGTTCCAAACGCAACGGTAGTTGAGTAACCGTGTGGACAGCCTGCTTTTCTACCATTCCTCTCCAACTCCTGCACACTTTTCCGCGTTCTTTATCTCTCTGCTGTTTTCCCAACTATTGTCAGTGGTGGAACGCACTATATCATCTGTACATATAGTGGGGAATAACCACTTAGATTTTTGAAATGGGACAAAAACTGACCTGACGCACAATGAACTGAACATAAAAACTACACATAAAGAACGAAAAACGAACACACTTCATTACATTAACTTTGGAAACTGGTTTACAAAAACGAGCGAGTCGGATGTTGTAAAATCTCATCTGGTCTCTAGGCTGAAGAACTATCTCGCTGCGATTTGGCGCGCAGCGAATCGATTGGTATCAGCGTTTAGCTTCGGAGCGTGGCAGCATTACTAAACGACTCGCATCGTAGCTTGGAGTGAGCGTATAAGAGGGAATACTCAGACAATAGGAAGCATATAACATGCGATGAAGTGTGGAGCGTATGATAGTGCTTCAATGTTAGTATAGGTGTATGGTAGGAGGCTGGAAAACTTATCTGTTTCAATATGAGAATATGCTCATGACAGGCTCAGCATGTCGTACAGCCTGTCTTCGGTAGGCTGGCTCCTTAACCGAACAACAACAAATTCCTTAGTTCACATAAGTCTTGTGAACTTGCCATATACGTTCATTGTGCATATCACGACGCTTGTTCACCCCAAATTTGGTGTCAGTCGGTGGAGTGTCGACTTGACGGGAGAACCCTGCAACTCCACTGCTCCAGTACTAACTCACTCAGATAGGAAATATGAGCATATACTATTTCAGTTCACATTGATTCGAATGTCTTTTTTTAATCTTCCAGTGTTCTCTTAGTTTTCCTTTCTCTGAAGATTTCAAATCAACCCGTGCAGTCTCAGCAGCGCAGGACTCCTTCGAATCCTCCGGATATTGGAACCTCCAAGTGATCTGTTCAAACTTTTTAACCTCGATAACCGCTATTGCGCTGCTCAAAATACGAGCATTTCTCTCGCAAGCCTTTTTTTGTCCTTCACCGCCTTTATCAACGCATTCCCTTGCCTAGGACCGAAGAAAACCTCAAAAAATTTTCCGGGAATCGGCCCGGGCCCGTACGAGGCCCTTCTTGCTTTCCACTCTTCTTAGAAACCCAGCTTGCTCACCGGCAAGCCATGCTGAGGTCCGACGGAGGAGAGGGAGTGGTATGGTTGAGATAAAGATAAAGACTTTTAATATATTAGGATGTGAAACTATGGATGCGCATTTTCGCGCGAAATACAAAATTTATTCTGAGAAACGATAGCAGAACATCCTAATTAAACTTCTGTTAAAATTTATTTTCAACATCCCTTTCTTATCTTCCATGCAGGAAATGAGGTTCCTTCTTGGAGAGGTGGCTGCGCTGCGGGTCGAACCAGGCGCTTACCCCCACTTTTTTTTTTGGGGGGGGGGTTGCATTTTTAGTTTCCTAGCCGAATCTAAGCAGTGGTCAGGTAGTGGCAAGTCTTGGCTGCGTGGTCAGGTAGTGGCAAGCTGAGACGGGACTTTTCATCTTATTTCTTCAGTTTCTTGTTGGCTATTTTCCCTCGCCTGGGCCTGCTCGTAGAAAATTTCCAGTCTAGTCGTTGTTTTGCCAAGATGATGGTAAAGTGGCACATACGTGGCCCAATTGTTGTAGACAGAGATCTGCCGTAACTATCTGTGCAGAATTCAGCTCCTCTCATCAGACCACTCCTCTCAGCATGAAGACAGCATCTTCTTCAGTACATACGTAGGTAACCATGTTTGGATCCGGGTGAGGTTGCCCTTTTTCGCTTTCTCAGCAATTTTTTGCGAGCGCTTTCGTAACATAAGCTTCTGTTATTCAGCGCTAAACACGTTTCGAGAAATTTTTGCTCAAAGCACAACTACATAGAAGAATTTTTTTAATGGCGGCTTCCACTACAATTTCTCAAGTTGGCAGCCCTTTAAATTTCTTTTTAACCCATTGACGACCGCGTGGCTTACCGGTGAGCCGCGCCCTTTTTGACAAGTACTGGACCTTATTTTCGAACCATTTTGCAGCATTTCAATATGGAATGGTTAGAATCCTTCCTAAAAAGGTCTCAAACAAGTGCAGTTCAAGGAGGAGTTCTCCCTTATTGCGACAAACATCATGAAAAGGATGGAATTTTGAAGTCGAGGAAGATTGCTTTACATTTCTTTTGTTGTGGGTGGAATTACTCTGTGCGAAAGCCATATTTCCTACACAGAATCACGTTCGTTACATCCTGTGCTTCCTTATTAGTCAGGCTAGAGCCTTAGGAACGTGTATAGTCTCTGGACACTCCCTTATAACACTAGAAACACCCTCTACAAACTTCCTTCGGTCTTCATGGAATCCAGAAGCGTTTAGAATCTCTACTTTTTTGTCCGATGATACTTGTAATCTTTTGGAACTAGATTTCAAAATTGTTTCTGCAAAATGATCTGTTTTAGTCCAAATTATCTTATCGTAACGGTGTGGAACTCCGCGGGCGCCGCACTCTTGAAAGGGGCGTTGGTCCCACGCGCCAGACACGCGAAAATGCGCGCGGTCGTCAGTGGGTTAAGGCACGGTCCCACCTAGGGATCGTTTTTGAGTTTTTCATGTGAAAAAAATCTCCAGGAGCTGCTGATCAAAATGGTTTGTTGTGATTGGATGAAAAGTGGTAAAACTAAACTTGTTCTGCTCGAGTTTATGTCGCTAGGCCAGCGTTGTCCCTCAAAAAACCGCGGTCTCAGTGAACTTCGTGATATGAACTTTCGCATGCGAACAGAAATAAATGGACGTCAACGGCAGGAAGTTTCGTGTGATAATACTTGAAGTGAAATGGATGATAATTGGGCTATATATTAGGAGAATGAGAGGTTCTCCTGCTTGTCACACAAAATGTTTAGAAAACGTCTAATAGGTACTGTTGAACACTCGTTCTTCGAGAACAATTCGCTTACTTTTCGGGCACGGACTAGAAGTCGCTATTCAAGATTGCAAATAACATTCACACTGTGCGTTTTGTGAGCAGAACTCTTCACCTCTCGGTGTTTCTCCCTGTAATATGGAATGGTTACTTTTATAAGTCGAGTCAAGGAATATAAGAGATGTTAACCGTGGGTAAACGAAAACATTTAAAGCACTGAGTGATCTGATAGAGATAAATAAGAGTCATTGGTAAAGTTGAATAGACGGATGAACAGGGAATCAAACAGTGATTGCGGTTTGCAAAACTATAAACGCCTAAAGTCAACAACAATGAATTGGGTGTAAGGCTCGAGTGTTGATGCAGGGTTTGTCACAGGATAGACTAGCAAAAAGTGAGCAACACAGAATTTGATGGTAACGGAAGTCAGAAGAGCAATCAAGGCAACCGCTGATCGTGCTAACAAAAATGGGCCCCAATCAATGCAAGCGCTGAACGCGCTGACGAAAAGTGAGAGGTCTAAATGATTTTCCGATTCACAATGCCTCTCACTTCGTTGTCCTCGTGATCAACTGTGTTTACATCGGAAGTCCTATATTTTGACACAGAAATGGTGCTTCAAAATATTCAGTTCACGTACAATGAGTGTCGGTAAAGTTGACACAGTTATGGATGGACTTGAAGCCATTGTCCCACGTCAACGAGATTTTCCATGTGAAAAGGATCTCTAAGAGCTGTCCATCATAATGGTACATGTGATTCAGTGCAAAATCACCGGAAAATCCATTTCTAGGCCTCAGTTCTTGTGGAGTTCGGGACTGTGGAGAGGGGATAAGATGGAATGACGAGGCTTCTGAATAATACAATTTCGTAAGCGCACCTTTTGAGGAAACTCCTACTTCTTGTGAGATTTCTCCACTCCCTGATAAGGTAGAAAATGCGGTCCATGTGTGAGCAGCACGGGAGTGCATGGGCCGGAAACCTCGTGGTCTCGCCTTGGCTCCGCCTACAAGCTCCAGAAAAGTTGGGAGGCATGTTGTGAGGTATTGGGCAGTTTTCCATGGAATCACTAGACCATTGTGATCAGGAGCCCCTAGCAATTCTCTCGCTATGGAATTCTCGAAAAAATTCAGGGGTGAGACAGCCCTTCAAGAGCGCAGTAGCGCGATCGCGTCGTGCGTGAAATCGCTCCCTTGCTTAAAAATTTCTTGAAAAACAAAAAAAAAAAAGAACTGCTTTGGAACTGATCACTGGTAGATGGGATCTTCCCACGAGTGGTGGATCTAACCCTTCTGCTACATACTTCCACGACTGAAAGGATGGAGTGCTATATCAGATGTTTTCCTCATATTCTGGGAGAATTCCCCCGAAAGTCTGCTTTTCCACCACCCCCCCCCCCCCTCCCTAAAAGAAGACAAAATGTTCTCGATGATTTTGATGCGCATTCATGCGTAATCGATCAAACTTTAATCCTTCTGAACACGTGAACCCACCAGGAAGAAATGTGCAGGTTCACGTGAACATGCCTCCAGAGTCACTCAACCACGGCTAATTCGAACTGAATTGGCGGTCACGAACAATTTGGTCGCACGGGTGTTGAGTGATTTGCCCTTTCGGTCGTGGTGGACTTCTCAAGAGGAATTCCTAGCGTTGCAAAGCCGCACAGCTTCTGGATTATAGCAGCAAATGATCGTTTTCTGCTGTCGAAAGAAGGACTTTTTGTTGGGAAATTAAAGAGAGAGACGTTGGAAGCGAACATCCCACGCGAGAAGATTAACGACAAGTGAGACGAAGTAGAAACCTGTGTTAAGATGAAGTTAATCTGAAGCGACAACGTCGTCGACCATCTTCCAAGATATCAATAAAGTTGGTTGTGCTCCTGTACCGGCTATCTTCCGTTCCACCAAGGAAGACGGGTGAAGAGAAAATGAGAAATAAAGAGACGCTGCAAAGTGCAGCATTTGAAGAGGTGGTGAAGTGCAGACAGTAACCAGAAATAACCGACTATCGTCGTGTTTTGAAATTAATTATGACACTGCGGTTTGTCCCGTAGATGGTGTTGTTTGATCCCTAACGCTGCGTCATACTTAAATGGCCTTAGAGGCCTTGCCCATCTTCCCTTAGCCTATAATTCCTGAAATGCACAATGAAAAATCCAAGTTACACGAATGTTCCAAAACGACACGATTTTTCGTCTTTGAGTAGTTCTACAAAAATGCTTTCGAACAAAAATTCAAAAACTGATCAAGAACCCAGGGAGTGATTTTGAAAGAAAGAGGATGTACCTTCATTATGGAAATAAAGATGAGGAGAAATCTAGTAAATCTTCGAAGATAGAGAATGTCAAAGTGACCCCTTGTAAAATCAGACATCTCATAGTTGACGACCTAATAGAAAAAAAAGATTTGAAAAGGAAACAGTTTAACTTCCATTGCGTACTGCTCCCTTGTAAGGAGTGTGAGCCAAAGGCATAAGACTTCCCCTATCCCCACCCTTCCCCCTCCTTCCTCCATCACTCATCAATATGGAGGGAAGCCCTAAGCTAGACGTACCAAAAAGAAATAGAAATCAGGAATAAAAGACCCACCAACATCTAGAATCTTTGGACTTTTCATAGGCCATGCAGGGGTGTGGAGAGTTATGCCTGAAGCAAGCGGCGCTGGCAGACCCTGCAAATGGCCCATTGGCTAAACTGACCAGTCGTAGAGCTTAGCCGCACCCCTTTCCCAAGTATAACGCTCCACACTCGCCATGCAGAAATATTTAGCAATAGAATAACCAAACCACAGCAAATAGTAAAGTAGCCTCAAACTTAGGTAATTATAACTGTTAAAAGCGCAAACAAAATTTTCTTCATGGATTTTCTTCAAAAGAAACTGACAACCCTCACTTATAATTCCAAGATTTCATCGGCTGCCCCTACACTCCATGAAAAGTGTAGCATTCGACGTTGCTAGCGGTGTCAATTCCGATGCATATCGATTAATGGTGGAGCATCGCTGGTATCGCTGTTGCGTGAGCCATTTGAATCGATACGTATCAAAATCATGGCGCGAGGTGGTTTCACACTCTAGATGATATAGCAGGACCTTAATTAATTATATGTAGTAATGATGAGCGGATTGAGTGACCTAGTGAAAGAGCGCTATACGCTATTTTTCGGCATCCCGAGAGCTGTAGGGTCCGAGTTTGCTAACGATAGGGATCACAGTGAATATTGTACTCTACTGTATTCTTCAGAATGGCGACAGATCTGAAATAACACCCCACTAGGCTTTTGTGTGAACTGTGTGGATGAAGAGCAGGTTGAACCCCCCAGAAGTCACTGAGTTTCTTGGCTTTCAGAACAGGGACTCCCCCCCCCATAAATAGGGTGTCCCCAAGCTGATCCCGTCCTTGTCCATCTTTCATCGGGGTCTGTGGAATGATCTCTTCATCTCGCACACCTTTGAGAAACTAATCAGTTTTGATTGCCCATTAATAATGGCGAGAATTCGGAGACTTGCGTAAGGTTTTTTGTCCTGTTTCGCCCTCTCAGTGTTGGGCGGTCATGAGTACATGTGCTATGTAGACGTTGAAAAGAAAACCTTCGAATATTCTCGAAAAAGGATGGACGTGTATTTCGGAGAAAAAGGAAGGGCTAAAAAAGGTATACTAGAAGATTCCCCCGAATGGAAAGCCTGGACGATTTCGACTTCGTTCAATGTCAAAAAAAAATTCTTCAGCTCTTTGGAAGTTTCCTACTAAAAAGTTCAACATGCACATCAGACAGTTGCTCTCCAAATTTTCTAATAATAAGGAAAAGAAGCATAAGAAGGGGAGGAGACAAACCTGGGAAACCTCCCGATCCCGTTTTCTGTCCACGAAGCAATGCGATACCAAGCGTTGAGGCTTTTTCTGCTGCAAATTAGTGGTGGTCGTGAAATTTCTCATCGTGCACCTTCGATCAGTTAGTTCATCGGACGATGCGATGAAATATCGACGCCGCGCACAGACATCCGAGCCAAGGAACGTCTGGAGAACCCCCAAAACACAGCCAGTTCTTCCCCAGCAACCGACACTCTTCAAAAGTTGTCGGCACGATCGTCGTTGATTGGATTGTGTGACCAGCGATTAGACTTTTTTGAACGGGGAAGAATGCTGTGCAGTGATGAAGACATCTACGATGAAGAAATTGATGCAATGCAGCGTAGCTTTCAGGTGCAAACTTTCAGGTGTGGAAGTTTCGTGGATTTCTTAAGAATATTTGAGGCCCCCATTCAACCTCTAACCCCGGTTATTCATTCAAGAAGACGAAAAAAGCTTGTGGACTGCAGAGTTTTTTTTCTTGTTGGAGATTCTGTTGCTAGCTTCGAAGCAGGAGACTTAAACAGTAACTAGTGGTAAAAATAATAAGAAATACCCACCCAATAGTATATAAATCATAAGCACTATTCGTACCTAAAAAAAGACTCTGTATGGACGCACGCACGCAAGCCAGCGTCACCATCTGCATGTCCACTCTTCCCACTCTGATTACGGGATGCTCATCCTTGCGATACTCATCACACGAATAAATCACCTGTATTCATGAGAACTCCTGCGCGAATGGTTGCGCGCGTCCGACGCACGCACCTAGACAGCCTAAGTTTGCTTATGATTGCTAGGATAACCTCGAATTCTCTCCTAAAGTCCTGATGGCCGAGAATTCGTAGCTATATGCCCAGGAAAAGGAAGAACTATGTTTGATGGGAGTTTGCAACAAGATCCCGTCATGTATACGTCATATACGTCATACAAGTCCCTTGCAAATTTCATACCGTCTTGGAGTCTTGGAGCAATTTTTCTCATACCGAATTTTGCTTTCTCATGCAAACAAAATGCAAGTCTTCGGAATCGTGTAAAAATTACATGCAAATTCCACGTCTGCTACGGTTTAAGCCCTAGAAATACCCGAGAATGTGGTGAGGTGCTGCATGAACATGAAATTCTGCGCGCTCGCCGCGGTTCCCTCTGTGCAGAGAACAAAGGCGTTCGACCTGCGTGCGTGCGTGACCACTGACTGTGCTTCATGGTGTGGGAAAGCGTTAGTCCATGCGAAGTAGCTATCGAATTAACCTTTTCATGGACATACTTACTTTATACAAGATTCTTGCGAGGAAAAATATTATAGAAAGATATAATGAACACAGAAACAAGAATTAACCATTTGCCATTGAAAACACACGAACGTCCATGCTCCAACAGCAAACACTAATGCGATCAAATTCAACGGGTTTACTGTAACTGCGAGACCGTGCAAGAAACGTGTAC
This sequence comes from Ancylostoma caninum, assembly GCA_037903475.1. Classification (NCBI taxonomy): domain Eukaryota; kingdom Metazoa; phylum Nematoda; class Chromadorea; order Rhabditida; family Ancylostomatidae; genus Ancylostoma; species Ancylostoma caninum. Next base: position 238,291 of record JBAJFG010000149.1, read on the forward strand.
GTGCCCATTCTCGAGGACGGAAGAGTGGTCAGTGAACATTGGACACGAGGACTTTCTCAAAAAAGTTGTTGCTAACGTTGGCGTTTAGAAACGCTCAGAAAAAAAGAGCGTGTGGTGATTTCTTTTTAAAAATGGAAACAGCGGATTTTATGCCGCCATGTTGAAAATGAGTTCAATGTTTACGGGCGATGAAATGCATTACCGTAACTCATAGGTGTTACAAAGGTATACAGTGGGAGAACCCAAGCTTGCTTTAGGAATAAAATAAATGGAACAAGGGTACTGAAATTTGTGAGAGGACTAATCTTCAATATCCATATTGTTCGTGTTTTTAATGCCATTTATTTGCAGAATATTCTTATTATATGTTTATTTAAAGCAGCATGCACTTATTTATTTATTTTTAAGTGTTCTCTCCTGATGGATCTGCAGCGAGACCTCCCTACATGAGAATAGCAGAAAATCGTGCAAAATCTTCATATTTTCCGAGAGCCTACTTTTGTCTAGATTCTACTGCAGGCCTAAATGCGTTGCCACTTAGATTCTTGGAGTTTCTTTTGAATTTTTCTAAGTAAGTTCTACATTACTATTGCACCACATTGAAAGCTACGTACATAGATATTTCTTCCAGTTTTGCGGGTGAGAAGGGCTCTGTTACTGCAATCATTCTCCTCAACCAGTGCCTACAAACGAGTGGACTAGAATTTTCAACATGTGTGCAAAAGCATTAGTAAAATACTTACTATTTTAGCGGAAGTGTGTGAAAACGGCAGACAGATCTGGCCCCGCCCATTCTCTCCCATGAAACGCAACACGTTTTTCGATCTGTGAATGACGAGATCTTTGAAAATCTGTAAGCTTCACCTTAAGGTAGGGTAGCACCACTCCTGTTTGAGCAAGATGACGTCTCCTTACGAATTTTGGCCGAGTTACTCGGTTTTTATGACTTTTTTCACTATTTCTATGCCGCCATGGCTCCAAAGCAGGTATGAAAATCCCTGAATTTTCAAGAAGATCGAAGAATTACTAAAATTTCGGGAGGCTGGTCTCCTATCGTTGCTTTAAGAGGAAATAACCTACATATTGTATTTCTATTTCCAATTTGTCATCAGTTCTGCCAGAACAGTATGGAGCGAACAGCTTAGATTGGCATACCGCAAGGCCCGGCACGAAATTCTTCTATGAAAGGATACATACCTGATAGCATCGAAAGCGTAGCCGTTTTTTTCTCTTTCTCTGAGGAATCTCGTCCGACAAGGTCAATGTTTTCACAAGGACGAGTCTGCTTGACACCACTTCTGGATTCTTGCGATAGAAACAAAAAGCAGTATCAGCCCGGAAAAAAATCACATGTGGTATACCACTGAATCCAAAAATTTCCGGAAACTCCTGTGATTCAAAGGGGGGCGGAGCTGTGCATGAATTTTTCGAGATGGAGCCAGTTGGAAAAAAAAAACTAAGAAATAGCGAAGATTTTCATACTCTACCACTATAACTGTAGAACTTCCACGTGCTAAGTGATCTGAGTTGACCTTGCAGCGAAGAAATCTTGGTAAAAACTATTTTAACCCTTTTAAGTCACCTCTTACCCATGGAGTTGAGCAAAAACAGAAGTGGTTAGTCTATAGTTCCGCATGTTTTGTTTTTCTTTTCTCTGAGAATGTCTTGTTTTTTTTTTGCAGGTGAAAAAAGTAGGTGCTATGATGAAGATCCGGTTCTTCATACACTCGAAGCGTTAGTTTGGAAGGTATTCACGTCATGGTCGGTAAAAAAATGAGATGCATATGACCATGTTTGTACTGAAGAATTTTTTTTATTCCCGGTAAATATAGAAATTAAAGAAGGAGAAGATCATACTAAAAATTGGTAACAAAGAGTAATGGATAGTAAAAGAGCAAGAACTACGTAGTGGTGAATAAATACTCACCTTTGAAAAAAAAATTGCACGAAGTCAGTATTAAACGCCCACCAAATGAGAAAACAAGGCCGGCTCCTTCGCTTCCTCCACCGGGACGAGCATCCAATGGATGATAGTTCTCTGAAGGTGCTGCATGATGAGCGATGACTGTAATGTGTGACGTGACAACGTCCATAACTTCTGATGAGGTAAAAAAGTGACTGATAGGCGGTTACATTCGGCTGGGGATCATCATGACAGTGTCATCTCTACGCTGCTCTCAACTTGTACGATTCATAGCCGGTGCTGGTTGGCAGAATGCCGATCGACAGCGAAACGACAACTCCTCAACTCATTAAGAAAGTTTTTGGAAGTGGTCAAATGAAACAGGTATTTATTCCGCTTTGCAGGATTCTTGATTTTTTGTTGGATTTGGTGAGTACATGCTTAGTCATCCTGAATTAGAGGTTTCCTATAGCTTGGGTCAAATTAGTCGCAAATCCATGCATTTCTCTGGACACCAAAAGCATATTTAATCTATGAGTTATCAGTCTACCAGTCTTAGGTCTATTAGTAATATCCGTAAATGGTCTACAGAGACTAGGATATCTCACTGATGTAGTTGATTTCCGATTAAGGCGGCAAAGGAAGGATACTCTGTAATTGTGGCGATGCACATAGAGCTTTATGCATCTCGCAACGCTGATTCCAAATCTGTTTTCAGTCTTCCTCGGTCTTGCCTCTATCGGGAGTTACGCCACGTTTTTCGGACGTGGTAGGGCAGTGCGAATAAAGGAGCACTAGTGAGTAACATCATTTGGCAGTGGCACAAAGGTTAACCTCTCGCTCTTCTCCAATACCCTCGCAGGATGCCTTACGCATTGCTAGGGGCGAGCTCAAGGACGTCAACACGATTCTAAGTTCCCCTAGGAAACGACAGTGAACCGATTGGCTTCGCGAAGTCAGCTCACGCGATGACCTCACCTCACAAGTCAATTGAGAAGTTGTGGACAAGTCAGTTGAGAAGTTGTGGCCAGACAAAAGTGGAAGTAGTGTGAAAAGTCGTGAAGGTTGCTGTAAGTTGTTCATATTTGACTCACGAAAAAATCGAAGCGAAATGCAACATTGCATCGATGAATTGCAAGCATTTATGTGAAACTCGTCCAATTTGACAACGGTTGTCATGACGTCGTTTCTATGCCAGTCACAAGACGTTTGTTCCACTCAACCTGTGATGGACGGTACTGCTACCCATTTGAGAAATGAGATCAACTGTGACATGTAAGCCGATGATAGCTGCTTGCTGACCTCACACCTCCTCACTCCCGTCAGGTCTCTGCACGAAGTCGGCTCACCGGAGGGGATTACTACTGTTTGTCACTTTCGAAATAGACACGAACATCGACATAAACGTAACCGGTCCATTTTGTAGCTTTATTTTTTGAAGATAGTGCAGCAGCACAATAGCAGCGCGATCGCAGCACAGTAGCAGCATGATACCGGCGCCATAGCTTGAGCTTACGATGATATTTCGGTACGATGAAAGTCTAGCATCTCAACCGCATTGCTGTGGAAATACAGGGCCCGGTGCTCATTTCCTATACAGAATAGCAGCATAACAGCAGCACTACTCCTGTGAATAGGAAAAAAGGCGTACCATTCTGATAAAGATGGAAACATCCTGAAGGCTACAAGCTACCAGCTCCTCGGGATGAACTTCCGCTGATTATCGAACAACAGAGAATTATAACGACATTACAGAAGGTTACACAACTGAGAAGCCCCGGTTCAGCACCACATATGTCAGCAACAGACGAGGCCCCCATTCGTACAGAGCCAGATTTGTATGAAATCAGCTACTTGCTGCAAGGAAGGTGCATGGATCGGAAAAGGGTTAAGACCTGGCCATGTGCCCAAAAGCTTCCGCTGGTGAAGGAAAAAGAGTCCTCTGCTCTATTGGATAAAATATCACCTGCATCACCTGTGCTACGTCTGTTCTTCAAGTAGACCGAGCGGACACCAGTAATTCCTCCATTTGTCCCTCTCGCTTGTCAGAGTTACCAAATGGGTTTTGCTCACTCGGAGGTCACAAATGCATGGATTGAATAAATTTCCATGCACATATTGGATACGACATCTGGTGGGGTAGCCACCACTGCCCAGCAATGACAGCAGTATTGCAGCACTACGTGGGGAAGAGAACTTTTCTTGAGTTATTTGGATTTATCCAGCAGCTTTGATGCTCAGCACCGTAGATTGAGACTGCTGAACTTGGGAAAACTGCCTAAGCTGTGGAACTACGTTCTCCAGAGGAATTAATAAACATGATGAATAACAACATTCGTAACTCCCAGAGGAACAACAGAAAAACTGGTTCGATTTAAACAAGTTCTGCGGAACTCCCGAAATACCGCAATCAGGTACTTTGACCTGAGTACGCAATTGTTCAGCAGTCATGCAGGCGCAGGTGACTGAATTGTACTCAGAAGAATTTGAGGGCAATTAGTAGAAACCTGTAGGCGGAAGACCTGGAGCGACGCCAACTGCAAAATGGCAGACGCTCGCCCAAGGAGTATAAACTCCTGATTTCCGGAATAATGAGAAAGCCGAGATAGTGAGACAGAATACGAACTACGTTGTCATCAGAACACACCCATGTTTTCTGGCAATACACCGAAAATAGCTATGTATTAGGAAAAAACTGAAAGAAAATAGGAGAGAATGATTGAGTCAATCAATTGTGAACAACGTTTTTTGCCAACACTTTTCCATATCTGGGAAGCACCCCATGACAAATGTCACAAACAGCTTTTTTTTTCGTGGCAGCTTCCATGAAGTGCTGTTTACAGGAGTGGATAGGGCTACTTCTTACCGTAACCCTTCTTCTGGTGTTTGCTGCTGTGCCCTTCTACGCAAAAGTGCAGAATGTATCAATGTATCAGTGGTCGGTTAACGTGTGGTAATTGGCAGTCAACTCAAATTAACCGTGAGCAGTGAGAAGTTCATCAGCCTCTGCCCAGCACGGATCTCTAGCGCATTTACGGATTCGCTGGGTGCGTCCTGGCGTCGAGCCGAGAAGTTTAAACCCTTGCCTGGGTAGGGTAACCCAAGTAACCCCTGCTGTTGTCGCGCTGGCTGGAGGTCAAGCGGTTCTCAATCACTAATCAGCGGCGTTTTTGCCACCGACACCGGTGGCGACGGTGGTGGGAGGACCGGCGACGAGAACTGGTTGAAATCAGAGATGCGATTACGATATTTACGTCAGACAGCGCAGAGGTTATATAGGAAAGGGCTACGTGCACGACCCCCAAAGCCGTATAAGCGCTATCCTGAGCGCGTAGAGTAGTCGCTTCGTCTATACTCGCCGCCGGCGTCGTCCACTAGGTATTCAACTATGCCGCTGCACAGGGCCAACATCGTTTCGCACCTGTCGATGTCGTCCATTGTGAGTTGTTGGGTTTTCCCATGAGGTCTGGGAGCAGTTCCGGCTTACAAGTTTGAAATCTCCTGGATCCTCGCTTTCTGCGAGCTTCTAACTGCAATTTTTGATAGAAAAATTCGCAGTAGTTGAGTTATGGCAAGTTATACCTACCGTTTTGTCCCTTCAAATTTCCCACATTTTCGGCTTTCTCTGTCTTCTTGGCTTTCTTCAGCACTTCCGTTTATTCCTAGAATTCTTAGTTATTATTCACATCTAAGAGAAATCCCTAGATTTCCTTGCAGATCCACAAATCTCTGGAATTTTTGATTGCCCTAACATCTTCATCCGACTTTTCCAATATGGCCATTCCATGATTTATGCCAGTACGGGTAATTCGATCAGAACAAGTTCACCAAAAATTTAAATAGTTAACTTACCAAGCAAACTTTAATAAAGCCCCTGGAGCCTTGAACCTCGGGTTCGGCGCGTTCGTCGAGGCTTGGGCGTCCTCGAGTAGCTGTTCAAAACCCCTTCAACTTCTGTAGTTCCGTTTGTCTTCAATCCTGAAGAGTGTTATTCACTGGGAGTTCTAAATGCAAAATCGGCCATGAGAACTCATCAAAGGCATACGGTAGAGTGGGAGACTGTGATTAGTTTTCTGATAAATTTGTTGGAAAACTCTGCATACGTGTGGAAATCTAACCAGATAAACCGGATGTTGCAATTTTGGTCAAATCTTTTCTCCTTGAGATTTTTCTGGAACGAAACAATTTTTAGCTTTTAACTGGTGTCTTCCCCGGTGCCCGAACAAGAACTTCTTTGATAACTCCTCATAAGCTGAAACGCAGTCGCACTGCATCGATTTTTATAAGTACTAAAAGCACAAGGCAATGTTGACAAGAATAAGTTCCGGAGCATTGTCTGGAATTTTGAGATTCTTCAATCCTTCTCGAGAGTAAATTAAAAACTGAAATCGTATATTCCGAGGAAAGTGCGAAAATCAAGCGTTATTGATCAAAAGTGGACTGCTTGTATCCTATAATTTTCCGCGATTTCTTCGTGGGAAAAACCGTCGTCCATCTTGCTCTGAGGTTTATAACTCTCTCTCGTACATAGCAGTTCCCTCAAAATTCCTCTATCTTCCTTCTGAAGTAGGATAGTAAATATAAAAAACTGGACGGCATTTATCGGTCTGTTTCGGTATGTTCGAGGCAATCCACTTCATCTTAGGATATGTATTAGAAGCATTTGAAATCCTGGGCCCTATGAAATAACTTGCTGAAGAGAGCGCCCCATGTACCAGGACAGCACTCCTTTCTCCCAAGCACCACAAGCACCAATAACTGGTTACTGGAAGGATGGATGCCTTGGTCGGTCAAGGGTGGGCATCTGACCAAGGATTGTGTGTGCGATCGTGGGTTTCTTTCCACTGCGCTAAAGGCGCCTCTTCAAAGCAGGAAGTATTGAAATCTAAGAGTTTCAGCAGTGTTTTCCTTCCGCTATTGCTGCGTTACGAGCGAACACCACAATACACAGCGTTTATTTTGAATGAACTGTCGCCCCAGATTAGCGTTAGAGACCTTAGCCGCAATAACATCATTGTCGGTGGTGTTTCGGTCAAATACCTGTGCGCATCTCGTCAGAGGGGAGATAGCAATAGACAAAAGAATAAGTTTGCACTTTCGTGATTACTAAGGAACGATACTCCAGGTTACGGTGGGTATGTGGTGGAAACCGTACCTCTCACCTACCACATAACTTCGTCTAAGAAGCAAATTAGCAGGAAGGCTTAATGGTGTTTATATCTGCACCTCAGCTGAGGCGATTTCTAGGCATAGGGTCCTTCTGAACGAGGATGTCCCCCTCTACCTCTTCCGCTCCCCTTACCCCGGAGAAATTCTTACGATCTATCCGCTTTGAGCAGTGCTGGGCGGTACTCTTGGGGCTACAAGTTGCTGCATAGATCCTTAAGGAGTGGCTCGTTTATCTTGAAAACTATAAAATGACTGTGTAATCAGGACCTGCACATCTTTGCTGTTCTTCGAAATGCAGGGCTGGGATTCTTGAAACGATAACCAAGCAAACCCAGGCTGGCAAACCAACTCTTGCCGTCTTCGTCTCTTAGCACTATGTCGTCAATATGATAACCAATCAGGCTAGCCATCCTTGGTTCGCCTGGTTATCGTTGAACCCCAGTCCTGTAGCCATGTGCCCATGTGTGGAAAAAATGGAATCGAAACAAAGAAATTAGAATCGAAAACATTCATCATCTTCCAGCTGTAAGGAAAGCAACAAGCTTATCCACATATCTATCTAGCTCACCTAGGTTCTTAGGAAAATAAAGAGAACATTAAAGGAGAAAGAAGAAAATGACAACATCTTTCATTACGTCTGTGTTCTTCCTAAAGGCAGAATGCATTTTGTAACAATACTCCTTCCTTCCGCGAACTAACAGCAGTACCCAGCGAGTGTGAAGGCGTAGAATGCCGTCGGAGCTCTATGATTATTAGCTGTAAATATCACATCATTGGACCGTCTAGTACGACCTGTCCATACTTATTCACCTAAAGAGTTCTTTATACTGAGCGCATGCGTTCGATACACGTGCGTTTATATGATGAAGGATAGGCGCAGTCGCAGCGCTGACGCAGTTCAGACGCAGGGGAGATGCACGTTTGTGGCCTCGCGGTAGTCTGATTTAGAGTGCGCATGCAGCATTGACCGGTCTGAGCAATTTATACTGGATGCGTGCGACTGACGCGCGTGCGTCTATATAATGAGAAATAGGGCTTAGTCGCATTGCAGTCACAGCACAGACGCACGCTTCACCGCTGCCGTGCGTTCTCTTCATTGAGGATGCACATGCCGCGTTGACCAATGTTCATGAAAAATTCTTCGCAAATGACTCGTGCGTCTGACGCGCGACTAACGCACGCATCCATTAAAACCGCGCTTATTTGCAACGCCTTTCAACGAAACGAAGAAGTTTCGCAAATGAGAACTCTGCAAATTATGTACGAGAAGCACAGGTTACTGCGCTCTGTGTTCATCTAGATCATAATTTTCTTATTGTCAACATCATATGTCGAATTAAATTAGCGTTAGGTGCTCTAGAAATCGATTTGGAATGTTTCTGGAAAAAGTATGACTGGTTAGGAACAAGTAGAATCGTTGCATACATACTTTTTAAAGATTGGTGGGTATGACACCTTAGCTTTTCTCGCTTCCGAAGAAATTTGACTGATTTGAAAGCTTGCGAACAAAAGTCGCGTATTCTATTTCGCACTTAATATCAGAAGGTCTGTAACCTATCGACGATCGTGCAGCTCAGCCTCTTTTTAGAGGGATCAGTTTGAGAAAATATTAAACCTCAATGTCCTGAATGTTTTTTCAAATAGAAACCTCAAATGTTTTCAAGCTAATAAGATCATATAAAGAAATTTATATTGAGATTTTTATAAAAATTCCGAAGCAGAGAAAAGAGCCAGAGTCTGCGAAAATGTGGAGACGCGCGAAGGTGACACCATGGTCAATGGGTGAATTATATGTAGCTAACAGCCGCAAGAAACATGCCAATTAAATTTCCGCTTGCAATGCTTTCGTCAACTCTGATGTTCTAAGGTGGTGCAAGAAAAATAGCGTTTTTTTTTTTGTTGACTTCATTCTTTCACAACATGATAAACTACCCATCTATTAGCTCCAAGAGGCAATGATTCGATGAGAGGCAAACTGAATTGATTTGAGATAGTGGTGGATCTCTGTCAGTGGGACAAAGAGGCTCATCTTGTGACCAGCCCTAAATAGGCTCATCTTGTGACCAGCCCTAAATATGTATTAGGTGTTAACATAAGTCCTTGCACTTTTTTTCGGATGCACTTCTCTCCACCAACCTGCCATCTTTCATCATAAACTATTCGAAAGCACTATTCTTTCTCTACAAGAATGTTGTAAAACGTTTTCTTGAAGCTATAGTTTGCTTGAGTTTTAAGCCTGAGAAGTGGAGTAACGACTCATTAGAAAATAGCACAACCGACAGCCACCTATCCTGGCTATCGGTTGAAGCTCGAAAGGCTCTCAACACTGGCCAACGGACCTGTTCTAAGTATGAGGTAGATGTTTCACTTAACATGTCTGGTCATCAGCGAGTTTCTATGCTCGACGAAGACATATTTTCTTAACGACGCTACTTACTTCGACCAAACAGAATTGTTTCACGAAGACCAGGGATGTGCTCCGAAGGAATCGTGTGGTCTAGATGGACATCATACTTCTCAGAGACACCAAATAACTGAGGTAACTCTGCTAAAAGAGTATAGTCGCGAGGGTCTAGTCATCTTACCGGGTGTTGACGTCAGACCCCCCTTTCCGAAAATCGTCAAACTGCCGCTCCAACAGTTCCAATGACGATGTTCTTCCGCGCTTATATTCTACAGAGCTTACACGCCCAAAGTGTATGGGATGCTTCCTGGTCCCTACTGAATACTTCGATTAGAATGTAACGGATACGGGCTCAGATGATGTTCAGGCGAATTTCTACGATGGCTTTCGATTAGCTGGGAGTTGTTCACGGCTCTGAGAGTAGTTTGCTTTGAATATAAACATTTTGTGGTTCCGTTATCGTTAATCTGTAGTACTCTAAATAATGTGGCAAAAAAAACGACAAAAACTCTCAAATTCCTAGAGTGTTCCTAGAAGTTGTAAGGAATCTTTTCCATACCAAACCACATTACCTAGACACTCCGTTACCGCTGGTATTTCTTAGAAATTTTTCGTTTTCCACGTGCAAAACACTAGATAGTGTTGACATACCAAGCACAGCTCTGAAACGACAACCGAAACCATAAATAACGTGCTGAAGGAAAACATCGACAGCTCTCAATCATCTGCGAGAAGTTCGATCCAAAGTCACTTTTGGTTAGACGTGCACCACACCAGAAAATCAGAACTGTCACAAATGCGGGTACGCCCCCGGGTGAAAAAGTCGCGATCAGAACTGAGAGGATGGAGAGATCTGGTATCGAAAGAATCTGACGGAAAAAAAAAGATACACGTAAGAAAACACTTGATGGATTAATTTCGTCAGTTGCTGTTGGTGATTGCGCGTTTTCTGCGCGACGAAGCAAAAAAGAGCAGAAATAGACAGAACACAGATGAAGTAATACGAGTCAATTAACTTGAGTAATTTAGTTATTCGAGATTTGCGTAATTATCTTTGTTCTATTGTTACTTCCACTTCTTTATCTTATCCATTCTTGCACTCGGAAGCCATAAATGATACTCTACCAAAAACTATCGATTCAGAATGGAGTTATGTATTCTTACTGAAATTGTTTGAAACCTTATTTTTGTTAGCTCCCTGAGCAGATCTGACAATCTTCTCCTGAAAAATAAAAATTCACCCACAAATACATATTTTTGGAAGAAATGGAAGCAGCAAATACAGAAACTGCTAACATCCATTCATGAGAATTTTCTCTTCCGTGAAAACAAGGTTTTAGAAAAAATTCTGGATCGTGATATTAAATCCATTACTAAAAACACACGTGATAGCAATTTCCAACCTTTTGCCTCTGATTTACAGCGAAACCATACATATTTGGTCTTGGGACTGTGAATGAATTTCTGGACAGATAATCTTATGGTGCCCACTATTATGTTATTAGGTTGTAACATAATTTTTCGCAGTTTTAAATTTTCGACAAAAAAAAAGTTTCATAAAAAATTAAATAACAATAGATATCAGCCGGAGTATGCACCATAGCAGTCGCTGGTCTTTGACGTTTTTATTGCAGGAGCTCGATTCCGCTGCTCCAAAAATCCGTGAACTACAAGGCAAAAACCTGAGTCGGGCAGTGCTAGAGGTCACTGACATTGGCAGATCGCTTCTCGCACATTAGCCGTTCCGGTGGTCTGATAATTGGCGCTTGGTTAGAGATTGATTTGTGCTACAGAAGAGCTTAACTTAAAAATTTCCCGTTGGCTCTTTGCCTTTCTGGAGAGTTCAATCATCAAAATTGAGGTGTTTTTCGCACCGAGGTAAACTGGTGTGATTTCCACAGAGCGCGTGGAACTTGTTTCAAAATTTCACCCATTAGTGTCCTCAAACTGTTGATAATTGTAGTCACGGTGGAGAAAATTCCGCTTCAATTTGCTCAAATTCCAGAGAGAAAAATGACATAATTAAGATTCCGCGTTACCAAGTTTGGTGTCTCCGCCTGATGCCCGTTCAAAATTTAAATGGGTGCGAAAGCATTAGGGAGAATAAGGATGGCCTCGAGACTACTATGTCCAAATTTGGGAAGTTGTGGTAAAATTATTACTCGTGCATGTGCAATTACCGGATTTGCATTCCTGAAAGATTCACTCCAAAATTGATTACATTTCAAAACAAGATTGAAAAATATGATTCACATTTCAGATTGTTCGCGAGATCATGCGCTTTGAAAACGTACAACTGCTACAAGCGTTCAAAATCCCTATTCAAAAACAGCGGAAACTTATGTCACAACCTAATAGATTGACGGGAAAATGTTTGTCACTAACTATACACTATCGTTCCCATTCTTGACGCACCTTGTTTGCGGACAATAAATAGGAAAAACCAGCACTTTCTTGAGGAGGCGTTTATGCCTCTAACATCAACTCGTAAGACTGCTTTAGCGATTTTTCCACTCCACGAGAATGCAAAAACTAGAGACATTACCGATTTACGATCCCCCACTTTAACGTCACCTCTTCCTCACTTCGAATCAGCTGATCACATGGTTAGTAATTCGCTGTGACTACATAACGAACTAACTCCTCTCTCCGTACGTTATGTTGTCGCTGCCGACCAACGTGATCATAATTGGCTTAAATTCGGCACTTCTCGTCGTTGTCCGTACAACATTTCCTCGATTACATTCCTTACTTTCAAATCTGGTTTTTTTTTGCCTTAGAGAAAAAAAGGTTTCTGTTTATTTCCGTTCCACAGAGGAGTTTCATCTTTCCTCTCAGGAAATCTAAAAACCGTGTTTTGCATCGGTATGCATGGGTTTTGCATGACTTTGAGAAAATCGTGGGTTTTTCGCGGGTTTTGCATGGGATTTGCATCGGATTTGGAGACGCATGGGTTCTGAATGGGTATGCATGGGTTTTGCATCGATTTAAGCAATGCTGAAAATTATTGATTGATAAAACCGGGTTTTGCACCGGATTAAACCGGGATTTGCGTGTATGGGTTTTGCATCGATTTGTGAAGAAACGGTTATTTAGATTTTTCATTCATTATTTCCATGTTTTTCACAATCAGAGTGCTTTATGTATGATAAAAATTTACTCATTGCGATCTCCATAATTATGCCAAAAATTTGCAGGTTTCTCCGAAATATGAAATTATTGCATTTTAACATAGAGAACATTCATCAGCTTAATGTACGATGCACCTCAGTCGGAGATCCAGCAGAAGTTGGCCCGGTCAAAAATGAGCTGAGAGAGGAGTTATAAGTGCGCAATTCGGTGAAGTTGCAAGGTGTGCGACGACAGCGCAGTATTTTTGTTCTTGCGGTTCCCGTGCCCCCCTCCCCCACTCCAGGACGCGAACTGGTCATTACAAACCCATGCAAAACCCACGTTACCTCATGCAAAACTAATGCAGAACCCATGCAAAACCCGGTTCTCAAACCGTGTTCTGCATGGGATTTGTATGGGATCTGCATGAGTGTGCATGACTTATTCGTGAGATTTGCATCTTTCAATCCGATACAGAACACGGTTTTATCCCATGCAAAACACGGTTTCTAGATCTCCTGAGCTCTGGAGCTGGGGAAAAGTAATAAGGAAATCAGGGTATTGTTCTTTGGAATATTTGTTATTGTTGTGAGTCCTGTGGTCTAAATGCTGCACCAAAACCGAAGAGCCCATGAGAACGGAAGCAGATCAAAAGCGTTAAGCCGAACTTGGAAATATCGGAATTTACATCTCTTTAAAAGCAGTTTACCTTTGTGTATTACCATGCCTCTCCTGTTTTGATTTGGATATAACAAAATTGCTGCGATTCTACGTACTTCAATAGTGAGAAACCTTTGCTAGTCTTCGTTTGCTCTAGAAAAGCTGCCAATTTTTCCATAAGGGCTATATCGGAAAGAGACAGGACTTGCTCTGCTCATTCCTGAGAAAAGCCACTCTTCTCAATTTCTACCTAGATTGGTAGATATTTTCTACCTCCATCTAAGGATAGATTTTTCAGATTCCGCTTGTAATTCTTACTTGTAAAACTTGTAAGTGCTCCCCTTTTGTTTTTAAAGATTCAATTATTACACAATTTATCTTACACATATCTACAGTTTGACCAAAAAACTGTCAGATTGTGCTGCTAAATTAGTGTCAAATAGGTTACGCTACTCTTCTCACGCCGCAACATAGTGCTACATTCTAGAATTTTAATTATTACATGGTGGAAAGGGCCGAGCGACTTAGAATGGCGATTGGTCAGTTCACACATCTAGCTAATCACAGAGCTCGATCGTGATGCTCTTTCCAGGTATAACGCTTCACTCGCCCAATTTTTTGTGATGGACTGTATATCATGACTGTAAATCTATAGCTGTATTTTGATATATCATCCAGCAAAATTCCCGATAATTCCCTCAGGCAATTTTTCAAAAACCAAGGAAAATTGTGGAGAACTGAGAATTAGCATAGTTGGTGGAGTACTAAACACATGTGAACTTCCTCACTAAATTTCCCCACAGACTTTCCTCTCCAATGTAAGAGCAGCAGAAAACCATCACATGGAGGGAAATTCATTGTTCTTTGAAATGATCTTATGAGAATATGAATCAAGCGCTATGACAACATAGGATGATATGTTGATGTAATGGCAACATATGAAGAGAAAAAGTGCAACAACAGCGTTTGTCGATTCTCTCAAAATGTTGTTCCTGTCCAATTGACCCTATAATGTTGGAAAATTTCATCAACTAACTTCCATGAACCCAGTGGCAGCGAGCCTGCCTGCATTTTTGGGCAATTTATACTAGCTGCGTGCGTCAGTCGCGCATCAGTCGCACGCATCCATTTACAAGGGATTTCCCGTGAAGACCGGTCAACACGGCATGTAGATCCTCAATGGAAAGAACGCGCGGCCGCCGTCAGGCCGTAAACGCGTGCGTCTGAGCTGCGACTGCGATGCGACTGCTATGCGGCTGGGCCCTATTCTTCATCATATAGACGCATGCGCGTAGGTCGCACGCATCCAGTATAAATTGTCCTTCTAACTGAAATTCCTGTGTTTCTAAGAAACTCCCCTCCACCATGTGTTTGTTTTCCAGGCCTCAATGGAACGGTACGATACGGGCAATTTCGAGGCATCGGACGAGGAACTCAAGGACAAAAGTGATGATGGCGATGAAAAGTTGTTGTGTGGCTACGGCAGGTGAGCAAGCACTTCATATAGAATTTTCTCCGACCAAAGTCGAAACGAAGCTCCCTTCGGAAAGGCGTAATTTTACGAAGTTCCCTACGAATACCAAAGCAATAGAACTATCCTAAAAGTCGCTGCAAAAGGACAGCAAAAAATTGCCGTGTCTTGTCTTCTGACTGTGCGGGGGTTCTATGGGAAGGCTTTCTTATCTAGATGGCTGAATTGATGTGAATTACAACTTCTCGGACTCTTGACCATTTCACGGAGCCCATCTTGTGTGCGGGAACACCATTACTGGGCCCTGACCAATTCCACGGCTTGCTCTGCAATCGCCGACAAGGCGCCTCCTTAAGGAACGAAAATAAAAAAAAAACCTGTCTATGATTGGCTTACAAAGGATTTTTTGAGACGTGACTTGAATGAAGAAGGAATGAAGTTTAGAGCCGGACAACGTGATTATTTTTTGCCTTATAAATGACAAACATCAGTCGAAGGTAGCGCTGCCGAAGCGAAATGTCGTCTGCCGATGATATTCCTTCTCCCAGTAAGGATGAATCCTGGTAAGCAGGAGAACAAATAATTTTTGACGCCCTCCGTGAAGAAAAGTGCTACTTTTCTATACTGAATTGTGCTTTTAACAGATTTTCCACCATACGCATCAATTGCAATCGATTTTTCGAGATTTTTCTCTGGTTTTTATAACTCATTTCATTCCTTCTCCCTAACATGGCTCAAGTTTTTACTACATAGCTTTTTTTTGCAAAGCTTCCGTATTTTCAAATATTGCCATACTTGTGATATGTAATTTCCAGCTGTACCCCCGCATGGCTGCAACGGTTTCACAACGCGAAATGCCTACTTATAATGCTTGGTATTTGTGCTTTTATTCAGGTGGGAACTTACTTCCAGAATTCTTAGTTCCTTCCAAAAATCTCTATACCGTTTTCAGAGTTTCGTAGTAAACGCAATTTTTCCCGTTGGGTTATCCACATTGGAGAAGAGATTCAAAATGACCAGGTTTGTCTTTGCAAATTCTGTGTTATACGTTATCGCCAACCTGCCCAGATTCAAAAGATGTTGGTCCCAAAGCTCCTGCAAATTCATTTGTATTAGAAACATTGTTTTGACGTAGGAAAATTTGGAATTTTTTCCCTAAGGAAGTCTTCAACACCGTGACTAAGCTGGAATCAAGACGCGCTATTTTCTTCCTCAGCCTCAAAAACATGTATAGACCCCAGTGGTGCAGGGTCTGCATGCATCATTGAGGTTACATATGGTAGACGTGTTGACGCCCTGTTAGTTATGGGTAGGCTCTGTGGTGCTATCATGTTTACCCTGGGTAATCTCAATGATGCATACGGCCCCAGATCGACTTGTACGCACCGCACGGTCTGCGTATGATCACTCCGACCATCTGCGCATCTCCACAATCTATTGATATCTTAGTTCTAATTCGACCAATCGTGGGGCGCGCACATGCGGGTCCAGATCATTACATTCCTCTATATGTGCTCATTCTTATACAACCACTAGTCAAAGCGCCTATGTAAATTTTTATAGGGATCTTAGACCTTGGATTCTTAGACATCACAAGTTCGTCGACTAGTCTTGAACATTTCTTCTATCACAGGACCTCATTTTCATTTTCTCAGTACCAGTAATCTTCCAATTTCAGTACACACACAGGAATCATCTCTAGTTGGTATGACTTCGCTGTACTTCTTGTTGTATTTCCAGTGTGCCATTGGGGAAATAGCGGTGAGTTTTAATTCCAACTTAATTTTGTAACAGCTTAGGCTAGCGTGGAAGGGTACTAAATTGAAATTTATTGAAAGAAATGACAGTATTTGTAGGCAAACCATTATGGTTTTCAAATCATGTATTCGATAGGTAAATTCTGGTGATTCTGCAACGGCAGCTCCTGCCTGGATTTTTTTATGAAGAATGGAAGGAAGGCAGTGGAAAATGAGTGAAATTCAATGGGAATTTAAACTTGAACAATCGCACTTACCCAAGAGCACAGCGCTCACGTGGAATTTATCCAGAAATTGGCATAGTTTTGCGAGATGAACGGCCTTCGCATCAACTGCTGCTGAAGCTCCCTTCCTCAGTGCAGCAATTGAAGAAGGATGGTAGCAGTTGAGGCGAGGATGACAACAGATAGAGGGAGATGCCCACAAGTGGTGATCTTGAAGTTCTGGTTGCATTTCTGCTGCACAATTTTCAGAGTTAATGATCCCTTCATTTTCTGTTTACGCCCTAACATCAACAAAGTTTTGTAAAACATCTGCAGTAATTTTTTGTTATTGAACCTCCCGAAAAAATATTTTACCCCAAGTTGCACGATTCTGCACGATATACCCACGATTTTATCAGGAATTTTGATTTTCCCGGAAACGTATAGAATATGTATAAATGAAAATAGGACCACAAGATAAACTGAATTAAAAAAATCTGTTGAACAGGCATTCATCGAATAACTTCCCTAGAAATCCCAACAGAAACACTGAAAGCGCGGATTCACACTCGATTCTTTTTTTTAATCTTTATCTCCTTCTAGATCTCTATGAAACACTGGAACACACAAACGATACGAATAGTTATACTTTTCACTGACACAATCCCAATATTCCAGGACATAAAGGACAGTGGATCGGATGGGGCGGAGTGGTTATGGCCCTCGGCTCGCTGGTCTGCGCCATGCCGCATTGGCTCATCAGCCCGTACAAGCCGGAGCATTCCGAATTCAACACGACCGACTTCGGGCAATGCACCTATAGGTGAGATTCACCAAGATACTAGAGCCTAAGACTGCCGCTACACTCCACGTGGAGTATGGCACCCTGCGTGCCCGTAACCAATGACATTGATTTCGGTATCTATCGATTTTGGGCGAGGCATCGCCGGCGTCGCTATTGCGAGCCACCAATAATCGATACACATTGAAATCGATGTAACCTGGGCGACCACAAACTTTGGTCCTCAATCCACATGCATTATAAAGGAATCTAGAGAAAGAATATGTAATTTCCCCTGAGAGCCTGTTCTTTTAACTTTTCATACATTCCAGGGATCTCGAACCGGAACATTGTGACAAAGCGTCGATCTCATCCTATTTAAATCCATATTTCTTGCTTTTCGTCCTCGGTCAAACACTACATGGAGTCGGATCGACGCCATTGTTCTCTATTGGAACCACCTTCATCGATGAAAACGTTTCACAAAAGGCTTCTCCTGTGTACTTGGGTGAGCTTCACAGTTTCTATCCCGAGGATTCACCTTGTAAGCGGGTTTTATCTTATGAAAATAATTGTTGGAATGTTAAGCATTTTTTCGATTTTTTCCGATGAACTCAGAGAAGCTCCGGCAGAACAACAAAAAAACCACGGTGACCGAGCAGAAAAATTAGCACGGTACTTCCTGCACTGTTCTTTTGGACATATGCAGGCTACAAATCCATGGCCCAGATACATAATTGAGTTTATCCATGACAAACTTGTTGTCACTTAAAATTACCCTTAACTTGGCATCCGTCAACATGCTTACCATACTTGACGTTGTCTATACTCAGCTGCTACCGAAGAGTATCAGATTACCCACTGTTCCAATGATGCATCTATCCAGACCCATTTCAACTTTTGGATGGGTAACATTCATTGTTAGTCACTGAAACCCTGCAAAATGTACTCGCATTTCCCCTTCAAATTGGCTTTAATTTCACAACAAAATATAAAACACTAGAAATCTTTTAAAGTAGTAATTACAAGAATTCTAGGATATTCTTTTCCGTGCATTATACAGGTATATTATAGAGGTAGTGTGCAGGTATAGATACCATGTATTACCAGGTTATCATCTAATTGAGAAACTGCATGAATTTCCCCAAGTAAGCCGTTTAAATATTGTAAAATAATTGATTTTTTTCAGCAATACATGCTGTTTTAACATCATTCGGCCCCGTCATTGGAGTATTCACCGGTGGCTTCTTGTTGAACCTCTACGATGATTTTGACCGAGTAGATCAGTGAGTTTCGAGTCCTGGTACTAACAATACTAATCTTTTTCACTTTCAAAACTTCTTTTTTACTTTTCAAAATTATTCCACTTAAATTTAACTAAAAGCAATTGTATGAAGAAGGAAAATTTCTAATACGATCTCCAGGTGAGGACTTCCCAAGAAATCCCCAATTTTAGCCCTCCAATCGCTCGTAACGACCCTCGCTGGATAGGAGCATGGTGGGTCGGCTTCCTGGCTTCCGCAATCGCCGCACTTGTGATCGCCTTCCCCATACTGGCATTTGCACGAGAGCTTCCTGAAGCCAAACGACATCGAGCAAAAGACGTCAATCAAGTAGGCGATACATGATATTCGCCGTTTTGAGGGCCAATCCGACTGCTCCAGGGTTAAATCTGTTTTCTCAGGTCCACGCTGTCAATGGCGACGTCAACGAAAAAGCACCGAAAGAGGCGAAACAGCTGCCCATTGTGGTTTTGGTGAGTCACGCCCAATTTCACGCTAGGTCAGCAACAAGTAAAATTCCGGATTGTTCCAGAAAATCTGCCGAAACCCGACGTTCATCGTGTGCATAGTGATCGGCATCTTTGAGTCAATTATCATCAATGGATTTGCAGCCTTCATGCCAAAAATCCTCGAGACCCTACTCAGTACTACTCCTATCCTTGCTTCTTATCTGTCTTGTAAGTTCACTTCTTGTTGCTGTCGTTGAGTAGAGCACTACTATACTCCACATCGAGTAAAGCACAGCGCGTCGCTGCCCACTTTGTGATATCGAATTTGATGCGTATTGATTACCTGGTAGCTGCAGTAACGTTCGAATTTCTAGGAACCTCCGAATTTTCGAATATTCAAGTTTTCGAATTTTTGCGAACCATGCAATTTTCAAATATAGGAGGAGATTCGAACTTTCGAATTTTTCGAACCCACCGAATTTTCGAATTCCTGGAGATCCCCGAACTTTCGGATTTTCGCGAACCACCGAATTTTCGTATGTTCGAACTTTTGAATACTCGAATGTTCGGATATTCATTCAAATAACATTCCATTTTGTAAAAACATTTTGTACCCACGCATGTAGGCGAGCAATGCGATATGTTTCCCAATCACGACGAGTATGAAACTTTTCGGGTAGTAAGTTTCATTTGTCGTTTTGGAATTTCTCACAACTTCCTTATGAATGGAAGCTTGTGTTGCTTTGGAGTTGATCCCTTATCGGTTTTAAAATTGCAACTGGTTAAAATTCCTATGCTTAAGAACGCCCATCTCTTTTGAGGTCTGAAACCATCATTAAAAGATCGTGAAGTGGATGAAACCCTTCGTCCGTGAAAAGGTTTTCTGTTTGATACATATCTCTGTATTGTATTTCAACAAAAAAAAAGCCGTAGTAGAGAATGTAGGGGTATTGACGCGGTAAAAATAATCAGCGATAGTGATATCAAAAGAACACTGCGTGTTACCCCGTTCCTCATTGTGGACTGCATGCTTGTGCGTTGAATGTCAAAACCAGCAGAACTTCTATAACAAGAAGTCGAAGCATGTTTGGGCGGAATAGATAATAAGAGGATCTCAAGATTTTGTGTGGACTTTGAATTCCATAACTGACCGTTATGTACTTAGAGTTTCATCGAAGCAGTAGTTCCTAGAAAATACTTGCACAGATTAGAGTGCGGACACATTTATTATTTTGCTTTCTGTAATTCTATACTTGTTTGAAGGTAAATGAATAAATGTGACTCGGATTTTTCGTGCAAAAATTCGAAGATTCAAAACCAGTAACGAAAAATAAGATTTTACAAGTTCTTGATCAATTGCTAAGTGGAGGTGCTTACAAAAGGAATCCACATTAAACTTTTGGACAACATAGAAAAGTATTTCCAGCCTATCCCTCTGTCTATGTGCATGATTCTTCCTTTCTTTTTCTTCCTCACAAAAATATACATTCCTCCTGAACCGCTCATAATTTCAGCTGTCGTTATTTTCGCCGCCGCTGCTGGTGTCATGGTCGGTGGAATGGTGATCCGCAAGCTCAAACTACAGGTAGTCATCGCGCTCTCATTTTCCTAGCAGTTTTCCCAGCTCACGCTGAGACTGCCATTTAAAAATCATTTGGCAGAAGCAAACTCTATTTAAAAGTCTAAGTCTTCAGAAAACATTTGATTAACTTTTTTAGTTATTCCATTATATTAATTAATCTTGTCAAAAGTTCGTCGTTGAAGGTTGGAGGAATGCTCAAGATGATTGTTGTGTGCCATCTGATCGCGCTGATCTTCACCACCGGTTTGCTGGTGCACTGTCCCCAGCGAAGCTTCGTCGGAATCAACACCGAATACAATGATTTGTGAGTTCAGCTGAACCTAGGCGCCTGCAATATCCTAGAAAAAAATGAATGTTCCAGAACTATTCATACGAACATCGACATTGATGTGAAGGCAAAATGCAATCAGGACTGCTATTGTAAGGTAAGCTCATATACAGTCCAAGGGTGGATGTGGTGTGCATTCTGTACTAGGGTTGTGCTCAATAATTTTGCATGGGTTGCCTCCTCTCCAGCGCCCTTGTCAAAGCTCTGGTTTCCAGGATGAGTTCAATCCAATTTGCGAGGAGGACACGGGTCGAATGTATTTTTCACCATGCTATGCTGGATGCAGAGATAAACAAGAGGAACATGGAGTACGTTTCTTTGCTCTTTGTTGTTTTCTTTGTTATTTTACTTCTTTAACGCTGAATGCACAGAATAGCACGAAGTACCTATGATAACAAAATTAGCAGTATAGTGCCGATCAATCACTCATATGTCCGGTCTGGTTTGCCGCGCAGCATCACCTGCGCGGCGTGGTCTAGGCGTTGTGGTTATCGGGCGTTGCCGCTATCTATGTTTTGTTTATGTACTTTCTTTTGGGTTGGAAACAAAAGCATCAAGAAAAAACGATGGAGATGTAAGAAAAACATCATTATCAGAAATGTCCGCCAAGCAGAGCTGATCTGCCGCGCCGCATGCATGGTGCAGTGCGGCAGGCCAGACGGTATTCACTGATACAAAAGTGATTGACCGGCACTGTGTACACAGTGGTATCCCTGTCAGCACTACTTGTTGTTCCGTTTGGTTTTCGTGTTGATTGTCTGTTCTCTTAATTGAAATCTAATCGAATCTTTAATAACTTCAGAAGAGCATTTGGTCGGACTGTAGTTGTCTTCAAGAGAATTTCACCACCAATCCAGTGATCCTCCATTCAGACACGCTCGTTCAAGGGTTAGCCATTTGTTCTACTGCAAGCACTTATTAGCAAAAGTAACTAAAGACTATAGAGTCTTCTACATCCAAGACCACTTCCACTGATCAGGCAATGCTTTCAGATACTGCAACATCGACTGCGGTCATAGTGTCTACATCTTGATGGTTACCCTGTTCATAACGGTAGTTGCAAGTTTTGCATCGGGAATCCCTACCCAGCAGGTTTGTTCACTTTTCATATGGTTTTTTCTGGAGCCTTAGGACAAGGCTAGTATTTTAGATTATGCTCCGAGTTGTACCATTCGACCAGAGGACTCTGGCGCTCGGAATCAATTGGACATTTTTGAGACTTCTAGGTGAGCGAGCCATTTCTAAAATCTGAACATCAAGGGGATTCGTGGAGTTTACTACAATGTTATGGCTTTCGGTAGAGCTCTTGGCGGATGCGCCGAGACCGCACGCAAGCAAAGCCGCCTAAAAAGTGCCTCTCGACATTATTCTCAAGTCTTTAAACTGTAGGATAGCGCACTGGTGCACCAACATTTAACGAGTTTCTATCGGTGAACTTAAGGATTGACGAAAATACATCGTGTGGTACCCCAGGCTGCTTAGGAGACTGAGTGGCTCAGGTTAAACCCCCTAGTGACTCGGTCACTGACTTCAAGTACTGTCCTCATGGCGAGCTTGAATCAGGGTAAGGCAGCTGTATCGGCAACATCCAAGCGAGAGGCTTATTCTTTTCAAAAGAGAACAGTAGACACTAAAGCAACAACCAAGCACAACGTAGAGCTCATAAATTAGTACTCCATGTTAAACCATCGCGGAAAGATATGTGTCAACTCACTATACAGAACCCGCAGTGAATTTGAGCTACCTATTCGAAATCAGCTTGAAAATTGCACATCGCGTCACGCATGGCCGCTTCGACCAAGCATACCTTCCTCGTAAGCTACCCCACTATATATTTCTCATTCATCTAGTTTCACACTTTGACCACAAATATCTGCGAAGAGCGTTTCCTTAGGATTTTTCCTTCTATCTAGAGTTTTAGGCTTCATTCCTGGCGGAATCCTCTTCGGTATGATGATCGACATTGCATGCCTGGACTGGGAGGAAAAATGTGGTACACAGCAGAGCTGCCGTGTCTACGACCCAACGAAGTTGAGTTGGACCATCACTGCTGTTGGTAAGTTGCGTTAAATCTTCGATAGTTTAGAAAATGCCCAGAAACCCCTGACAACCGGGTGTTTTGCAGCGATCGTGTGCAAACTGCTGTCGATCCTGGCGACAATCCTTGGTTACATGACCTATCGACCAACGGATCTCGACAATGCCGCGTCCATCCATACGGTGGACTCGCACGGAGCTCTTCAACTGGTGGTGAACGACGACAGACCACCCGAGGAGTTTGGACCCAAAAAGAAGTCTGTGGAAAAATCTGTGGATTGACATAGGATCCCATGGATGTTGCTAAATGTTAAGTTATATGTATTTGGATCGAAGTGTTGAACTCCTAGAGAACTCCGCAGTTTCATACGTGTATTTGCTTGTTGCCTAAGAAATCTCCTCAGCCAACTAAGTATTCTGAAGACCAAATCACTTCGCCAGATGACGTTCACACACCAGGCCGGTTTTCGTGGTGCATTAGATCTTTCTCCTTGTTTTTTCTTCTTTGTTTGGATGTACGACTTCAGGTGTTTTTGTGTCTCGCTTTACTCAGCCAGTGATTCAGACTTCTTGTCACTTACTAGGTCATTCCGCCTACATCAAAGTCATTGAGTTGTATGCCTTCACTAGTTTCACGTTCATCCCAGTTTTCACTTGCCAATGTTGCGTTCATTCCCTCATTGTTTGCCTTTGTTTCGCCTATAACGATTGTGTATAGATCAAAGATCATTATATGTTAATATGAAGATTGTTTTGAACACTTTGTTCTGTTTTGGGCTCGGGAACGACTTCGGTTCAAGAGGTATGTATGGTTATACATAAGAGGATGAACAACTCAGAACTCAACAACGAAGCAGTGAAAACAAGTTGTCGACAAGCTTTTCGGGCGAACAACTTGTCGACAAGGAAGTGTGAAAACAACTTGTCGACAAGCTTTTGGGGAAGCAAGTTTCAGATGCGATCAGAAACTTGTTTTTGGGGTTCTGAGAACACGTGTCAAAACATTTATTCAAAAGCTAATGTGTTTCCATTCCCTAGGAAACGCTAAAGATTCCACATTTTTCTCCACCTTGTTTTGCTTTCCGGACTACCTTGTTTGGTTTGTTCATACAGTACTGGCAAGTAGATATCAGCTTTAGAATCTGTTAACTTGAGTTCGTAATATGCCCATTGATCTAGCTCAGTTTCACTAGGAAAATTCCTGCTTGAAATGATACGGCGTCTATGGCGCTTATTGTTAGCTGAGAGCACTTTGATTATCTAATCCTTCAGCAGCTGCAGCGAACATTTATCATTCCCCCTTTTAGACTTTGGACGAGTCGAATTGTTAGAAGGGAAAGTTTTGTGGCGGTGAGCAGCAGCCTTTGTGTAGTGGTTCAGAGGGTTTGATTGACTACAAAATTTGCGAATGCAGAGGTTTGCCTTCACATGCCACTAGAATTTCTTATTGGAAAGTCACTCGTGAGACGCAGATAGGAATTCCTCTCCCGCTCTTGAGGGAGCAAATGGAGAAACAGTAGCTTACAGTAGTAGACCTCGAGAGAAAAAAAAGGGTAGGTGCATATAGAGACACTATGTAGTATAGGATAGAAGAGTAAGTCCATTCTTATCTTGCGTTCCCTCAAATCCCCACAGTTATTTCGCCTGGGAGTCTTCGGCATTGGGTGAGTACAACAGAATTTAGCAGGAACAGAATAACACAGCACTGCTCTTTAACGCGCAGTAAGAAGTGTGTAGAAAAAGGGGGGATGATACAATTGAGCACTTTAGGCGCGGGGGGAGGGGTGACATGCGGCTATGATAGCGAACAAGCCTCACGTAAAGTGCGCGCTATATGATGCTGCTCTTGTCTAGAACAGGTTCATTCTGTTGTTGTTCATGGTGCTTCATGGCCTTAAGACTGGGTTTCGGGCTACCTTTATTCAAAAAAAAAACACACCAAAGTTTATGGCAGGATCAGCTAGAATGTCACATTTTCACGCTTTTCCGCAGCCTAGTTATGAAGATTTGGGAGTTATAAACTCCCTTCAGCCATGGAGCAGTCTTGCAAGTAACTTCAGTAATGAGTTTAGTAACTTCAGGAGTAAACGTTCTTCCAGAAAGGTACAAGCTTTCAATTTTGAACCACCGCCTATGTGGCGGCCATGAGCTTTCTTAGAAACAAAAGCACAGTTCAGGGAGTGGGAAGAGAATTCTGAAAAAGACTGTGAGGATATTAACAGCTGCTATAATGAATGCAACTAAACCACTGATCGCGCTGCGTTCTTGGCAACTACGTATGGTAAAAAGCTGGTAACGTGGATTTGGAACGGAAACACTACTGGTCTCCCCATAGCAAGCCACAATTTTTACTTTAATCCCTCTTATGAGCATTTCAGCGAAATTCTCTGGGAGAGAGGCTATGGAGGGGCAGAAGCCAAGCCAATTTCTTAAGTTGGTGCAAAAGTTCTGTCGTTTTTCCTTTGTCGGCTTTATTTCTTCCCCAACTTTATCGAACTGCAACCTCAACC
Source organism: Ancylostoma caninum (assembly GCA_037903475.1). Taxonomy (NCBI): domain Eukaryota; kingdom Metazoa; phylum Nematoda; class Chromadorea; order Rhabditida; family Ancylostomatidae; genus Ancylostoma; species Ancylostoma caninum. Next base: position 263,939 of record JBAJFG010000149.1, read on the forward strand.
AGAGGTATAATTTCTATGATTACCAAGAACCACTTCTTATTTTTGAGAATGCCCCTGGCGCACTATGTTCAAACACGAGAGCAGGCAAAGCGGAAAAGCCAGAGACTGCCATTTTTCACTCAGTATGTGTGGCGGTGATTTTGTTGGTTAGCAACAGTTTTTGGCGCTAGGGGAAGGTGGCAGTCATACCGCAAAATTATTAAAGAATGCGATGGGTGGTGAATGTCAGCAACGTTATCGAGATTTGATCCAGGTCTTGGGAGCAAATTTTACCAGATTTCGGGAGCGCAGAAGATGGACCTTTACGCATCTTAAGCGTTTTTCTTTTGAAGCATCTTCTTCAGAGTCTTCATTCCTTTTCCAAACCCCGACATCTCGGAGGGTAACTTTTTTCTGGTCGGTGATGTGCTGCTACGGCTGTTCGACAGCAGATATGTATTATAGAAGAGCCCAAATATGGCACTTGCCAACTCCTCGCCAGCTACATACAATATGGGCTTCACCTCGAGATTTAGTGCGAGGTGCCTCAATTTTGGTGTAGTGAAAAATGCACCTTTACTGGAAAGATATGTAGAACTGTACAGTCCCACATTCAGCTAAGGAAGATCCTTTAACTGGGACATCGGATTTCTTCGTTTAAAACACTGTGTTGGCCAGACCTTTTCCTAATGCAATATCTCCTTGGAGAGCAAGAACACTTTTGTTCCAGATAATGCAAATTCATTTATTTACTTGTGTATCTATTTATTCATTTATTCGTTTATGTTATTTGTTTATTATTTAGATGAATAAAGGCGTGCTGAAATTTCCCTCCATGCATCTTCTGGTATGCTCCACTCTTTCCAGCTCCCTCCTCCCTATAAATTTTACAGTATAGCAAAAATCTACTAATAATGGCGATCGCAACGGCTCTTGGTTTGAAGAAATATCTGAAGATTGAGTTGAAATACATAGGTATCTTGGAATGTGTCCCTTAAAAACTGCCATTGTTTTTTGGGACAGTTATTATGTATATCAATATTATGCACACATACTCATCTAGAAGGGGTTGTACGCCAAACATTTTTCTTCTGTCCAAGTTCACATATCCTCATGTGCGAGTAGGTTGTGCAAGAACTTTTCTATGGACACAACCGTTAGAGAACAGTGAGGCTCAATAAAGAGAATAATTAAGTTCAAATATTTGAGAACAGAGTAGCGATAAGTATTTCTGCAACTTGGGTAACGGTCTACTCGAATCTAGCCTGAGCAAACATAATAAATTTGAGCGAGTTGAGTCACATGTATCTGATAGAAAGTATAGCAAGCATTTGTGATTATCTTCATAGTTTCAGACGACGATTGGGGGAACTGTTCGTAGAATTTTCAGAAACATGTAGTTTTTTCTACCAATAGATGGGATGATAACCAATGCCTCGCTGGAAGCATTGCGTCATACTTGCTAAGAACTAGCCCACAATTTCCTCTATGCTCAGTTAAACTCACTTCGTTTATTGCATATGCCGGGGATAATGTCCTCCATATCTACACTAGAATGGCTCCAAACGACGCAATCACCGTCCGATGCTGGCGGACACTAAGTTCCGTCTGGAATTTTTATATATGAAATGCATGCATTTTGTTCTCTTAAGCAATTTTTGCTAATTTTTTTTGCGGGATTGGGCAATAAGTTTGCACGGGTTTTCTTTCATCCTGCTTTTTTACTGGGATTTGAACCTCATTCGACCGCGTAACGCGGAAAATTTCGTAGCTATTGCTTCACTCTTAACGAATGTTATAATAGACACCCTCAATTTCTGCTACGCCTAGCTTTCTATCCATGAAGTGGTCCCTTCGATTTGACAGAAACGAACACATCCGAGTTGTCCTACTGCTCGACTTCAGTCTATCAAATGCAAATCAAAAAGCTAGAGAAAAGTAAGAACTCTAAAGGGAAACCATTACTGCTGAAAGGACAGCATAGAAGCGAATATGTGCTCCAGAGTAGTCAATTTTGGCCCAGAAGGTCCCCCTTGTTCTGAACCCGCAGCTTGCAGAATAATGAGACAATTATCCTCCAAGTTTTGCTGTGTAAGTACAAAAGAGTCATTACGGTTGTTAACTCTCAGCAACACCTGAGTTCAACTGAAATGCTTCGTAAAAAGCCTCGATACACTCACACCCGTACACTTGTCAGTACGAGGTGATCCTTCCCATTGTAAATGCGCGACTCCTCTGGGCAAAATTTGCAAAATGATAATGGAGATGAATGGGATCAGAGGTGATTTTACTCATGCAAACTCTATGAGCCGGAGAATACCTTCAGTCACCCGCTTCGTTCACTTTCTTAGGTTTTTTTATGGAGTTCCACTCAAGAGCTCTGTACAGTAGACTGTTACAAATTGAGCCATCTCAGACAATGTGGCTTACCACGAATATGCAAGTGAGGAATTGCTCTGCCTCTGACAGCACAATTAGAGAAGGAAAGGGGCTGTATGAACCACCTTGTTAGGATAAGCAGCACTGGAATTCGTGTAAATGCCTATGGATAACTACTAATCAAGTTCGTAACTATATAGCTATCATGTCACATACATATGTAAGCGAGAGTTATGGGTGCTCTCGGAAATCTTTTTCGAATGTTCGAATTCTTGTGGACTACCGAACTGTCAAATATTTAACAGCTCAAATAAATATATGAGAGTTATTCAATCCGGTCAAAATTCTGATGCAGACGCTATCTGGTTGGGCACAGCAGTGATACCCAACGTAGGTAATCTTGTAGGCCAATCACATTTGATCCATTCAAGCTCCTTCTCCTAGAAGCGTTCACCCCTATGAGAGATCTAATAATGTTTAATGGCATACTACCAATCAAAATATTTCGCTGAGTTAGACTTTTAGAAGTGGCGTCTACATGCGAACAGTTAACATTACCTAAAATTTCAAATTAACCCTGGAGGTGAGGGCTTTAGTCATTTTCTCGAAAAAGTTGGAATTTTTCAATGGGAAAAATCGGTTAATGAGAATAGCTAATTTGCAAAAAAAAAACGCTTCCAATGTGCCCACTTCGATGTCGGAACACAAGTTAGTTTTTTTATTATAGTAATACCTCTAGCTCAAAGCTTACTCGTGTGTTGGCTTCTCCCTTCCTATATTTGCCGCAATCCTCCTCTCAATTGGTCCCATAGGAGAGAAGCTTTAGAGCTGTAGGTAAAAAAAGAATGACGGATTGAAAATCTCAGAAAAAGCCCCGAGAGCTCCCAAACATCTAGCGAGGCAATTTACAACGTTGTTCACGGTTTCTGTTTATTTGTAGTTTTTTTTTAAAGTTGGCTTCTGCATACTAGTGAAAATACGTACTCAGGATCGGATAAACTGACAAAAAAACCTCCTTTCGTATTTCTGCACTTTTGCGCATTTTTCTAGGTTGATAACCAAAAATTTCGTGCAAGTAACGCAAGGAGGAAACCCTTCAGAAACCTCGAAAATGAGGAAAAATGACAACCAAGTACCATATGATAAAACAAATTGTTTGAGTGTAAAGAAAAATTGGCTCTTGCCTTTCTTGGACTATTACGGGAAAATGTGGTTTCCTAAAAAAATTCAAGAAAAGGTTTTGAATTTTCCTTCTCTTTTCTTTACTATAATTCATTTAATTATGTATATTAATGGGAATGGCCAGGCATCGGAAGTACTTGTTCTTGGAAAATTGTATCCAGCCATCATTATGGTAGTGTCATCATAACATCTCAAGAGTAGCAAATAACTGTAATCACATGGTGGACGCGGCGGGTTTCGATCCCTTGGCATCGCGAGTGGTGGCGGCGACACATCGCACTGCGCCACGCCACAACGTCGGTGGCTATGCCACAGCTTCACTGCTGGATGCGCAGAATTGTTAGTTTTTACTTCGGAAGTTACTTCTGGAGCTCCTCTTTTAATTTGGTCATGCATTTATTCTTTATTTTTTCTAAAATCCAACAGTATCTGCAATTTTCAGGACAAGATATAATTTTCTTTTCCAAAACGTCCGACACTTCGATGTTGCATCTGATTTCCAGATTTTGCACCAGTTTTCAGTCATCCATGAGCACGCCAAGGTGTTTTATGTGCTGTAAATGTGAAAATGTAGTTGAAATAAGTAAATGTTGTCCTTGCTCATAATGCGAACCTGTACCAAGGTACGTTTCTCCAGCTACGTCATTTGGATAATGTTACATCACATTTTTTACGCTGGCGCCAAAGAGAGTAAGTACTCTTCATAGTCCAATTCCCTCTTAGGCTCTTTAGAATATTTGCGAAGAATCTCAATGACATTGAAAGTTGACGTCATTAGTGCAGCACGCCACCCTATATAACCATTCATTCGATGTGGCTTCTATTTCAGGTGGTGTTCCTATGCTTCTTATCCATCTGGCTATATGTAGAGAAAGGCGCTTCTAGTTGTCATAGTTTGTCTGTCCTTCACCGTATATCCTCAGGGAGGGCGTGCGTTTGGGCTCAGCCAAAAAAAAGGCGTGGCTGGCGGTGTCCCGCGGGTACGCACGCAGCGCGCCGCCGCTCAGTGACAGCCGGCGAGGCTCGCACAGAGGGGTGAAATTCTTAAATTGTAATTCTCATTTTCTCCAAAACTTTCCCATAGAAGGCTAGTTGCCATGCTGATCGCGGAATCGGTATCCATTTTGTCAAATGACGTCACTTCTATCCATTTGAGGTCCTAATCTTCGTGCTCAGCCCGTGAAACAACCTCGCTGCACAATTTTTCAGGGAATTTCAGAAGCGTATCACATCTCTTTGATTTATTGAAATTTTCCGAATGGCCCCTTTGGGTGACAGTTTCATTTTGAATGTTTCGTAGTGGCAATTCATCGTTGTTAGTCAGTAAAAGTAGTGGAAGCACGCAACAGTCACATTCTTCTATGTGAGTCGGTGTAGCTGTCAGTTGAAGCATAGTAATAGCTGCATATCCATAGGGCATCATTCGCCACGCTCCTTTTCTGGCTGAGCCGAAACACCTCGCCGCCTATCCTCAGGCGATAACACCGGGTCACCTTAGAGGGATTTACCGATTGAACCCTGCGCTATGCTCGGGCCATCCTGTGTTATTGCCTGGGTCACTAAGCGATTGGGAAATCGCTCGCTATTTCATCGCTACAGAGACGGTGAGCAGACTTCCTAACGAAGATCTATCCGTTAACGAGAAGCTGGATTGTGAAATCGCTCTTTTGTTTTCAGTCAATTCTCCTTGATTGTTGTTATCAGCTGGCAGTCGCCAGTTCCAAGAAGATCTAGGCGAAATTGCCTACTTTCTAAGCAAAACCCACCCGGTCAAAAATTTTGCAAGTAATTCCGTGGTGTGATTTCGTACTTCTTCATTCTCCAAAATTGTGGTGGCACTCCAAGTGATTCATACTGCGACGCCGCTGAGTTATAGTTTCCAGACGTGAGTATAGCAAAAACTCTGCTTTGGTGTTTTCCGCGGCGGCGGGGCGTTTGGGCTCAGCTAAAAAAGGTGTGAATATCCGCGTGGCTAACGATGCCTCGCGGATATTCACACGTTGCGCATCCACCAAGTGACAGCCGCGCAGACCCGAGCAAAGGGGCGTGGTCGCAACGCGTTCGACCGAAGGCCCCTATCACGAGCGCGATCGAGGCTCGCCGCGCGGCGGGATAACTATCCATTTCAAGTGATACACAAATAATCAGCCTTGAATTCGCTTAGCATCAGGCACATGCCGAAATCCTACCTAGATTATGAAATATCCATATCTCTGTTTTACAAAACTTGAAAGGAATGATAACCTGTTTCACGTGAAATCTGGCATTATAAACTCTATTTGTTAGTGTAGGAATGAAACGCATCTGCAGTATGTTTGGGACCGAATGAAAATCGAATAACACAGTTCATTCAACTATAGTTTGTTCAGTTTAGAGCCACCATCCGAAAAGTTGCAGGGTTGAGAAGAATTCAAGTACCAAAACCTTGTGGTCATCCATCATGACTTGTAATTATGTTTGTGCTTCGGAAATCTGAAGCGATGCAAAGCAATGGAAAATACAGAACGTTTTTTGGGAGAAATGTGTCGAAGAATTCCAATTTCAAGTGCAACCCTGTGTTTGAACGTGTTGCGTCTTATGACGCACGCACACGCAATCGCGAAGATGCATCTACGCTCTGATGCACACGCACAAGCACGGAGCAGTCACGGCCGCGCGCGACGTCGTTGTCCGAGTTTCCCGCCGCGCGGCGAGCCTCGATTGCGCTCGTGGTAGGGATCTCCGGTCGAACGCGTTACGACCACGCCCCTTTGCTTGAGCCTGCACGGCTGTCACTTGGTGGATGCGCAAGGTGTGAATATCCGCGAGGCATCGTTAGCCACGCGGATATTCACACCTTTTTTAGCTGAGCCCAAACGCGCGCCCTCCTCCTTTGTCTTTTAGGTGCGTGTTGCTAAACACAATTGGTTGAACTCCGTTAAACACTTTGTAAGATAATTTGAAGCATTTTATTTGTATCATTCAAATCAGCTGACTATAGTCGGTAGGTGCAAAATGTACTAATATCGCAGGATCAAAAATGTGTTGAAACTTTCTTTTCGAGATGATATGATTTGCAAGATATAAAAATGATTCTAAAAATGTTGTTGTAGCACGTATGGATCCATTTTTTATATTTCTGGTGAGTACACATTGGAGAATGGGGCAGATGTATTATAATCACTAAATTATGTTTTAAATTGGTGCCTTGGTTTTCCGCTTTCTTAAAGTCCGGTAATGTTCTTCTTATGTGCTATAAAACCTCTTTAGAGCAAATCGTGGTGGTCTCTGGCATAGGTATAAACGATGCACTAAGCACATGCATGTCATCAAATGCTTAAAAATTCACAGAAAGCAATTTCACTTTTGTTTATTTCTCATGGTTTTCCTGTATAGTGCTTCTTCAGGGAAAATAGTTGGGAATACGCCGTGGAGAAAAAGAAAACCGAAAAGCGTGCGAGAATTAGAGAGGACGGCGAAAAAAGCAAGCAGTACACGCAAGCACTCGACTATCATCGCATCTGAAACAGACTCTCAAATCTCAAACAACGGGCAACGTTATGTACCTTCCTTGCCTACTCTTTTGGCAAAGACAGGCACTTTTCGAAATTTTTTCTCTCCTTTTCTGCTTGCCAGATGAACCAGCATGACTTGCTATTTTGGAGCAATCCAATAACTATTATCTATTGCTGCCATTTGGTCGAAAACGTCCCCGACGCTCTGTCAGAAAAATGGCGAGATTCTCAAGAGCCCATTTTCTGCACAATTACCATCGGCCGAAATCCGCTTCCGAGAGCTAACTTGGGTTTCTTTAGCTTTTTAGGCAAACGATTCACAATCCTTCATATTGGTTAAAGGCAGGGGTCCACCCCATTTTCGTAGTTCAGCTAACAGCAGATTCTGCATCTACTCGGCGCGATGGTTCCAATGGTATACATAAATTGTCTCAGAATGGTCTATAAACCCGTCTTCCAGGACGGGGTCTGTAACAGTTTGCCAACCCGAGTTGACATGTGAAGCCGTTGATCTTATCGACTGAACACGCCAAGACTCGTTGATCGACGCGGCAGCCGTGGCAGGCAGCCAGCACAGCTTGGAGCGATCCGCCTCCGGGCTCCAAATTTTTATCCAGTTCGAGCCTTTCAAAAATGGGGATTCCGTCGCTTCTGTGCCTGTTGATGTACATCTCAGGGATTAACATGATGAGAAGGTCTAGGATATGTTGGTAAATCCAACAGGCAGAACGAGGTGGCCCTCTGCCTTTAAGAAGTCTGCCGTTAACAGTCCGGTAGCGCAGAGCTGGCACCTGGGTTGACTTTGTCCGCAATTACGACCTCGTCCCGAAATCGGCCAGATAATCTAATTTTTACACTTTTTTGATATGTATGTGGTGTGATTCCTTCCACTCTGATGTTTTCCTACTGCCATTTGGTAAAATCTCCTCCAAGACGCATTCTGCGGACAAAGTCGTAATTGCAGACAAAGTCACCTCAGGTGTCACCTTTGGGCTAACAGACCACATGCTAGCTCCTTCAGCTCCGGGAACCTTTATTTTGCGAGAAAAAAATTCGCCAAACATGATTTCATGAAAATGAAGGTCTTCAACTTGTTTCTCACAGCTCCCAAGTCCCGTGCAGAGAGATTCACAGAGATGGCTCATACAGTACGTAAGAAATAGTACCAACCGACCAAAGAAATAATTATGTCATCCAAGATTACGTTTCAGTGGGATATGGAAAGATTCAAACTAGACAAAAAAAACCTGAGGAAACTTTTCCACCAACCCAATCGTTTAGTGGAGAAGTTTTCAAATCTTGTATTTTTCTTTTTTTTTCATTAATCACGGGCCACAGTCTATATGTATATAAGCCTCACGGCTAAAGCATGCGATCACGTGCTATTCCCCCTACGCCTGCGCTCTAGAAAATTTTGTTGCGCAACCATGATTTACATAAGAGGATAAACTTCCCTCAGTTCACTTCCATGCACTGATATCGCATCGAAAATCCAAAGCAGCAATTATTTATTGGAAAATAGGAAGGAGAAATTCTCAGAACCGGGAAATGATATCACATTTCCATTTGTCGTTGTTGCTAATACATATTTCATTAGTGCTAACAAGATAAGGTTGCAAATATACGTATGTATGTGATAATCAGGGCGCAGCACGTGGTAGTCACTGCCCAGCAGAACTTAGAAAGCATCGTGCAGATTCAGGGACTCTTATTACCAGTACCCGGGGCGGGACGATTTGATGTGATTGACAGTTCTGATTCGCAGGTGTGACGCAGCGATTGATAGCCATACATAGTTTCCACTTCCGCTATGCGGTGTGCATAAGCTGAATGAAAACGTCACGGTCGATGCAAAGCTGCGAAGACGTACGTCTAAGCTGCGTATGAGATGCGTCAGAGCTGCGACTGCGACTATCCTTCATCAAGTGGATGCGTGCTCGCCAAACGCACAAATCCATTATAAAGTGAACGGATTATAAACCAGTTCCTCCTTACCTTGCATGTACCACTGGTGCACTCCAGTGATAATAAGGTGTTGCTCTCACTGCAGGTAACCGATAATGTAGAAATTTTGAGTGCAGGTGTGCGCTATGCCAACCAATATCCGCATCTTTCGTTTTTTTTTTGGAGCTGTTTTCGTTTTCAAAAAAAAAATCAGAACTAGCGAAAAAGTGATCACTGATCAGTTTTGACGTCTTTTTTCTTAAAAACGAGGGTGGTCTCACAAAAACGAAGGATGTCATTGTTGGAGGGACTTAGCCTCCATTAGTTGCGCGTTGTGGAACTAACTGCGCGCAGAAAATGATCCCAGGTTGGAGGTGGAAACATGCACCAGTGACAACTTTCTGTATCTGAAAAGGATTGTCGACGCATACGGGCGTCGGGCCTCAGTGAAATAAAATGTATGGAAGGTTGCTGCTCCTCCATACGGCAGCCGGGACCTGGCTTCCTCCTCTCGTGCTGAGATGCTTGATGGTTGCCTTGTGACGGGGTTGGCCACCTCCTATGTGGAGGGGCCTTGCAGCTCGCCACAGTTGGCACTGACATGGTGTCCATCCCAATATGACGTGCACCGTATCTCGCACAGGTGCACTCATGTTGTTCAACATGGGGGAATTCTTCATAGCCAGTTCTTGCGAACCCGCATCTGTACTATTACAAGCACAGGCATAACCCCTTCATTATGATGGCTTCTCCTTATAAATTTCCTTAAGTATGGAAAGTTTTTTTTGCGTGGGAGGACAGGCCTTGACCTGGACTTCTCCTCCTATGCTGATGAGGCCTGGCGGTTGCCCTGTCGGCAGCCGGGGCCTGGCCTCCTCCTCCTCCTGTTTGGAGGGGCCTGATGGTTGCCTTGTGGCGGGGCTGGCCACCTCATGTGTGTCTCGTGGCTTGAAAACGCCACGATACGGGTGCACGAATAAAGAATGGGTCCGCGGTGGCTCAATGGTGGGGTAAGCGTCAGGATACGAGTCCACTGATAGAGACTGTGTCTGCAGGGGACCGTGAGTTGGGGAAAACACCACGATACGGGTGCACGAATAAAGAATGGGTTCACTGTGGCCGACAATGGAGAAAACGTCAGGATACCTGTTCAATGAGGGAGAATGGGTTCGCCCTGGCCCAGTTGTGGGGAAAACACCAAGATGCACATATGCCGGTAAAGTAAGGGTGCGCTATGCGCTCATTCTGTCTGAGTCGTCCACATCTACTTCCTCCCAGTATAAGAAAACAGAAACTCATCAGTTCGACTATCTCATTTACGTTAAACTTGACTCATTCTCTGCTTGGCTCTGGTTAATATTCTCATTGCATTGATGCACTGAATTGTTCACAGGTACTAAAGAAATCTGGAAAATATCCCCGTGGGTTGGGAGTGGCCGGTCATAACAGGTCCATAGGTGTGGAAGAAATGTGACAAGAACAATAGGTAGCATCATTTCACCGAAAAATACCTTAACGTGTAGATGCGTGTTTAGGAATTTGCAAGCAAGGCTAGAATACGAGAAGACTGGTAGACCGCTGTTGGCGTAGCCGCCATACTGGTAGAATATACGCACTTCATGAGGAGGATTTCGTGTTTGAGCTCACTCAGATAATGATTAGTCTTGTTTATCTGTTAATTTTCTAACCAGTTTCCCATGTGTGAAGCTTTTGCACGGACGTGGATGCCCCACCCCACTTTCTAGCGTCCCGTATCGTGTTTCTTCGCCAAAAAAAATACTCATGAAAATAAAACTATGCATTTCCTTCATTATTTCGAGAATGTCTGTTGCTTCACTTAGATCAGTGTATAAGTGTATATCCATAAGACTTTCTTTCATATGGATCTAGGAAGACTCTTTTTTTTCCATTTTCAGTTCTGTTTTACCTACCCCAATTCCTCGGAGTTCTTTTCTAGATAGGATTGTGAGGAGACCTGTATTGCCACTGAGACTGGGGCTACACTTTGAGTGAAGTATAGCGGTCAGGGTCAAGCGAGTGTCGATAAATTATCAAGGGGGGGGGGGTCGTACGGGGGGGCTGGGGAAAGAGGGGGGTCGTAGGGGGGGGGGTCGTGGTCGGGAGGGGGGTGCCTTAGTGTGGAATAGGAGGTAGAAAAAAAAGGTAGAAAAAACGGAAGAAGTGGGACACTGAATTATCCATGCACAGAATTTGTTTTGACGTGATTAACAGACTTTGACAGTATGATTTGAATAGTGAAAAGTGGGGGGAGGGGGTTATAGACTAAAATTTTCGCACGTCCGTACTGAAAGTCCTACCCAGTCCTGCAGGCCGGTAGAAAGTCATTTTATGGACACTACCCAATAGTGCTTTATCCCCAAGTTTCAGGTCTCCAGCTTTAAGAGGAAAGATTCAGCACGGGAATTACGGAGATGAGGTTTCGTCGATAAAAATGGCCTTTTTTCCATGTTTTTATCGACGGAGTTGAACCGCGGTGGAAGCAGCTGCAGAAAAACGAGCTGTACAGCCTGAAAGCGCAAACCTTCGCTATTAAAAACCAAAAAAAAATTGAGACCTCAACGAACCAGATCTTCTGATATTCGTATCCGACTACAACCGACTACGACTATGTCTCTGAACGAGTCAAAATTTTAGGCTGAAATTTTCCCACGTCCATACTGAAAGTCCTACCCAGTCTTCCACCTCTATAAACAATTATTTCGTGCTTTACGGTCGATCATCTCGAATCTACTACAAGCGCGTGTATAGCCTCGGAGGGGATCGAACCCTTGACCATGTCGATGATGTGTATAGATGATTTTTCTTGATGTGTTCGAGCCTCATTAGTTAAGTAAGCAACATTGCATAGTTAATGCACGTTTTTTGTCCACCAAGTACATTTCAACGTTTTCCAAAAAACTCCCAAACAACTAGTTAGATACAAAAGAGCCTCTTTCTCCTTCCTATGCTCTGGCTCCACCACTCTCCTTCCTATGCTCTGACTCCACCACACCTCTCGCAGTATGAACACCTGAAATGGAATATCTGAATATCTAAATTCTGCGAGTATAGAAGGAAATTTGTGTGCGAAGGGACGGAGGTCGTATTTTTGGTGGCTCAAAGGGGGGGGGGTCGTATGGGTCGACTTTTTACCATCATCACGCTTGACCCTGATAGCGGTAGTTCCAGCGACGGAATCAGGAACCCCTTTCACCAACGCGCTCCATCTGTCTATAACATCATGGTAACGCTCCTCCCACCCTTATCTTTCAGATATAACTTCTTTGAAACAGGAATTTTCGTTCAAAGAAAAATCATGGAAAAATACTCGCGGAACAAGTCCTCAGCAGCAATTTACAATAACATTCACCGGCAGATATGTAGTTGACGTTGCATTGTCACTGAAACACTAGAAAAATTTCCGCCTAAATTTGTGCAACACACCACGACCAGAGGAAGTCCTTCGCTGTTGTATGAGGAAATTCTTATAAAAAATGAGAAAACTGTTCCATTTTTTCTCTCTTTCTGCTGATTTCCCTTTACCGTGACTTTACCCTGAACCTACTTAATTAGTAAATCTATCACTATAACTAGCAAGCAGTAAGATTGACCTACCTGGTCAATGATTCCATTCCCATAGAATACTCTGGAACGTGGAAGATGGAAATGAGAAGTACACGTTTATGGCGTCGCGACGTCATGCTGAACTTGCCACGTTGATCGGTCTCCACAGAAATTCTTTCGCAAATGGTTGCGTCCTCCTGACGCGCGACTGACGCACGGCTCTGTTATAACCTATAAAAGTTAGATGTATGCGTCAGTCGTGCGTATGCCGCACGCATTCATTTGCGAAGGACTCTCTACGGAAATCGACCAGCGCCACATGCATATTACGAACGAAATGCCGCATGGTCGCAGCGAGGCTATAAATGCGTGCGTCTCACCTGCGTCTGAGTTGCGTCAGGGCTGCGACTGGGCCTATCTTCCATTATAGAGAAGCATGAGCAAACGAACGCATAAATTTGTAGACAACAAAGCCCTGTGCAGACACAGCTAATTATTTTCTGAGTGGATGGTGAGAAGACTAGCTTCAATGAGAAGCACAGCTGATGCTCTCTCTACGCTTCCCGATGTTGGCAAAATTCTCACAACTCCCGATGGAATAGGTAAAAATCAATATTAGCTTATTTTCAGCGTCTTATTCTATTATTATTTCCAACATCACCTGTTATCAAAATTCCAAATTTGTTTTTAATTCTCAGCAACTTCGGTTTCCAAAATCTTTGCTATCCAGGTCCCCTTTTTGTGCTTTTCTTTTCCAGTGTTTGTTCTCGACCCTACCCCGTCCGCATTCGCCGCTGGGGGTAGACGGTGTCTGAAGCAAGCTTTTACACTCGGCCAATCCTCCCCTTCTGCTCTAGCTCCTAGAGCGACGCGGTGTATACTTAAACCATCTAGATCAGGTCATATCTCTTTTACAAAAACAGATGTGGAATTATCATTCAGAGGCAGAGGAGGATCGACCACCAATCAGCAGTTTTGAAGTTCTCGATCGAAAACGTGGATAAGACCTACGAATAAAAATTATGATTGAAAAAATCAAAAACCTAACAAGCATAGAAAAATTAAAAAATAGCTAGCTTTGCTGCCATGAATTTCTCTTCTACAAATTGTGCTTACCACTTCCATAGTGGCTTATCCTTTCCCACGTTTCTATCCGGTTCTGAGAAGTTTCCTCCTGATTTTACGACTTCTGCAATTCCGATGTGCTTCTTCTGAGCTAACAACAGAAATGAATTTATCGGCGTTGTTTAATCCTAGTACATTCCTAAAAGTACAGAGGCAGGGCTGGCCAGCGACCAGACGACGACGACATTTCAAGATGAGCTGCGAACCTTTCACATGGCTGTAGTATTCAAAAAGTGCATCTTGGTTCTGATCAGTGCCTGATGGAGTTTTTCTCTAATTAAGTCGTCTTACCAGCCATTTCTATGAATCATCTGACCAGTAAGATTCTGTGTCGTAAGTGCCTTAGGAATGACATTAAAAAATGATTACACCGAGCAATCCACACTCACCTACGTGGCACCGATTATTCTAGAAGATGCTAATAAAAATTGTTTTTTGCGCCAATTAACAAACGTTTTGGATAGCTGAGGAAATGTTTGCTCAAACTACTGTTTTGCGACTTCTCTTGTTTTTTTTCTAAGTACTTCTTCCCCTTCACAGCAGAAAACAATGAGAAAGGACCCTTGCCTATCTTGCACTTAGTATCTTTTGTCTTCACACTTTTCATTTTATCACCAATTTTCCTTAATATCCTTAGGAACTCTGGTATACCTTGGTGCCAATTCATGCCCACTGCATGCGTCTCAATTTACACCCGATCTAGTAGTGAAGAATAGGCCGAGGACGCACGCACACATAGCGCACGTTTGCGTTTGTCGCTCCGAGCGACACAGTGAGGTCTCATGCCTCATCTGAAACTAATAATTGCTATTCGAAAACTCATTCATAACATCCTTCGTGCGGTGTCGGACGTACAACGCAGTGCGAGTGGGCCCTTACATTCGTAGCTTGTGCCTCTGTTTGCTGGTGAGACTTGTTTTACTCAAAAAACGATGAAGTGGTGGATATAATTTTGACGCTTCCCGCCTCTCTGGATAGTTGTAGCAGTAATGGGTTAATTATGGAAATATTAACCCTACGTAGAATGATGACTTCTGTGCTTGCTTTGGCTTCTAGTTTTTACCGCAACAAATCTGCTGCTACTGGGCAGATGGAAACGCTCCTGAAGCCTGAGAAAGTGATAGATGGTCGAATATTCCAATCGTCTAGAGGCGCTTCCATATTTCTGCACCTTCTCGCATACCGGCTGTTTCATGCCATTCGGTGACTCATTCTTCTTCCACCCATTCCCTCAGCTCCATTCCAGTGAACCATGAATTTCGACGGTTCAAATTTTGGTAGTCCATGTTTGTTTTGCTTCCGTTCGGGGATTTAGATTACCCTCAACCGGTTGTAGAACCAGCACTTCTTTCCTTTAACCGAAAGTACATAAATAATCGAAATTGGCTGGTGGTTCAGATCTCAAAATTAAAAAAAAAACGATTTTATATGTTTGTTGTGTGTAAATATTCTACACATGACTTTACCTCTTACATAAGATAGAATCAGTACCTTCAATAGGGTTAAATAGAAGAGAACAAAGCGCTGTACAGTATTCTCTTTCTTGCTTTTCTGAAGTTGGCCTACAACATCCGCACAATATGTCATTTCTTTATTTATTAACAACAGGTCGGTTCCTCAACCAGGCCAGCAGTGACACATGCCTCCGTAGAATTACTGTTTTCCTGATGCTGCAGGCACCTTAATCGTCATTTTCTGCTTGTTTAGTTTGTTTTTCACTCGCGGAGAGCTTGATTTCTTCAGTTACTCATCTGCTCATAGCCTCTACTAATTTAGCAGTGCATGGGATTTCAAAAATTTTCGAAAAAGTCGTTTAGGCCAATTCTACATACATATCTTCATATTTCATGTGATTCGTTCGTGTTGTTCGGTCATCATAAGTAGGAAAACAAGGCGGATTCACTACATATGGTTCGTTTTAAAGGATAAAATAATTGGGAGACACTATGGAAGGAAGCAGTCTGGAAAAGTGCCTGACATGGAGAGGAGAGGACAGAGAGAAGTAGAAACTGTAGGCAAAAATATTCAACAATCATAGGCTTTGATACAGTGCATCCATATCAAAGGGCTACGGAAGAGCTGCATTCTT
Source organism: Ancylostoma caninum (assembly GCA_037903475.1). Lineage (NCBI taxonomy): Eukaryota > Metazoa > Nematoda > Chromadorea > Rhabditida > Ancylostomatidae > Ancylostoma > Ancylostoma caninum. The sequence continues at coordinate 279,695 of JBAJFG010000149.1, forward strand.
CTCTTTCTCGGATTGCTTGAAAAACAATTTCTTCTCTGTTTGGACGTTTCTCATGAATACTCGATGTATTTGTGTTTAGTATGTAATTTTTTTCATACAAACATAAGTCCTGATATCCGGAAATTCTTATGTTCTGTGTTTTTCATGCAATACATATGTTTGGGATTAAAAATTTTCTTGCACCTTCAGCACACTCTTTGCGCTCTTCAGGAAATTACCCTTGGATTTCTCAACATCTTTAGATCTCCATTTGTAAAAAATCTGCTTCCTTGCTTCGTTTGTCACACTGCCAAGAATTTTTAATGTTATGATGCCATCATTCGAAGGTGCATCAATCATCTAACGATCACCGCCACACCACTGAAATGCAAAAAAGTTTGGGGATTTTCAGAGCTCCTAAAGGAGTATCGTAATAGTTTTTCATTTTTCTCGTTCTTGTCTCACTTTTCTGATGTTCCCCTTACATTCCGGAAGATTTCTGTAAGACTAGCCCTTCATTTGTCTGCCATCTCACTTACTGCTTTCAAAAATACATAATGTCATCGTTGCTCTGCATGCAATGTGCGCTGTCAAGAAATGGCGTTTCAGATGATAAGTCCACCTTATCTGATAGCCCAAAGCGGATGTAAAGCCGTCCTCCTCACAGCGAGCTGTTGTGTTTACGCTATGCAACATGGAAAAAAGAATGGAATATTTATAAGATGCCTTCACCAGCTGTATTAACAAACCCACTACCACGAAGTCGGCATTTCCTCAACAGCCATTGTGTTTGTTTCGTTTACTTGAAAATGCGCAAATTGTATGGTGCGCTGAGTCATGTGTGTTCTAGAGAGATAATAGCGCGCTTACTCTAAATTCCGCGTTTTTTTAAAAATCCTCCGCATGTGTGAAGAAATGTGGAATCTACCTATCCAAGAATCATAAAAATTGCCTTCCTGCAGTAAAAAATACTATTTTTCTCTACTTTTATGTATTCCATGTTCTCCTGTCGTAAAACCTGGGCATCTTGTTAAACAATTTCTCCACTTGCTCTGCCGTACAGGTTGTTATAAATACTTTTTATTGGCCGACGTTTCGGCAACACGCCGTTATCAAGGCCTGAAAGTGGGTCAATTTTTACGAAATCGCGATCTATAAAATCAAACACCTATTCTGAAAGGTGCATTCGACTCATCCCGAACAGCTAACGGCAAACATCAGACGCAGGAGACGAACTCACCAAATATGCCACCGAGAGGCGGAGAGTGTCCGCACCACAATACGAGACTGTCACCAGCGGATGAGTGAGCATTGCTCAGCTCGTGCTATCTGGGACAATCTTATAGCTCGCATAATGGTAGGAACGGCATAAAGTCACTGGTAATCGATATGTGCTCGTTTCTGTCGTTCATTCTTGGATTCCGTGCTGAAATCCAGAATGCCTCGAGAGCTTTCCTTGCCGAGATTTCTGGCTCGTGAGCCAGAATTGTGCACGCTACTTCGTAATCGCTACCATCGTGGTCGTCGTGTCGGTGTTTCCCGAGTGGTTTAACCAAACTTTCCCGCCTTTTACTAGCCAGATGTTCATTTATTCGTACATGGAGCGGTCGACCGGTCTCACCGATATAGAAGGCATGACAGCTCAAGCATTCGATTTGGTAAACAACTCCTGTTTTAGTGCAATCCCCATTCCTACCGTATGGACAAATGACGCAATGATCCGTATTACATGTTCTGTCATATAGTCTATTTCGGACCAACTGCCGTCTGATGTTGTCATTAGGGATGTTAACTAGAACAACATCATCCTGCAGTTGTGCCCGAGCTAGACATTTATTTATTGCGCTGCTTATCCTATCCGAAATGAAAGGGATGCATAGAGGAAGTTTTTTACTACAGTCATTCGCTTTGCTTTCGCTGCGGGCCCTGCAATGTTGCTTTCCTTGTGAGACGTACCCGTTTTCGTGTGCTATCGCTGATGCCAACTTTGCGGATTCATGGCGTTCTGCCTCGCCGCTACATACTTCCGTTGCTGTTTTGAACATGTTCCGAATGATAGCACGTTTGACATTTATCGGGTGAGCCGACCTGGCATGTACGATTATGTTCTTGCTTATGCTTATTATGCTTGAGCTGTCATGCCTTCTATATTTGAGACCGGTGACCGCTCCATGTACGGAATCTGGCTAGTAAAAGACGGGAAAGTTTGGTTAAACCACTCGGGAAACACCGACACGACGACCACGATGGTAACGATTACGAAGTAGCGTGCACAATTCTGGCTCACGAGCCAGAAATCTCGGCAAGGAAAGCTCTCGAGGCATTCTGGATTTCAGCACGGAATCCAAGAATGAACAACAGAAACGAGCACATATCGATTACCAGTGACTTTATGCCGTTCCTACCATTATGCGAGCTATAAGATTGTCCCAGATAGCACGAGCTGAGCAATGCTCACTCATCCGCTGGTGACAGTCTCGTATTGTGGTGCGGACACACTCCGCCTCTCGGTGGCATATTTGGTGAGTTCGTCTCCCGCGTCTGATGTTTGCCGTTAGCTGTTCGGGATGAGTCGAATGCACCTTTCAGAATAGGTGTTTGATGGTATAGATCGCGATTTCGTAAAAATTGACCCACTTTCAGGCCTTGATAACGGCGTGTTGCCGAAACGTCGGCCAATAAAAAGTATTTATAACAACCTACGTCAGAGCAAGTGGAGAAATTGTTCTACTTTTATGGTTCTCAAATGTAGTAAGATCTGACAGTTGCCTTGAATGGTCGTTATAGAAATCAAAATCTTTTAGAGCCCCTTTCATGTGACTATGTCGCTCCAAAGCTGGCCCCCAACCTTTGAAGTTTGGGCAAGAACTCGATTCCGAAAAAAAAGCTCCGTCTTTACCTCCAGGAAAAGGATTCACATTTTTATTTCCATTCTCCTTGCTGCGAATAGTAGTTCAGTGGTAACATTCCTTCCTTTCTCAGGATGAACACGTATTTCTTTTGTTTTTCTGCTTGAGGACGCGGCTCGTTAACCCACTCCTTAGATGCTGAAGAAGATTTCTGAAAATTATCTGGGAAGCTGATTGCCTTCTCTTGCTACAGTGCTCCTTTGAACGTTCTCAGGAATTTGTAAAATTTTACTACTCATTAATTTTCTGAACATTATCCTGAAGCAGGTCCCTTAAGTGAAACATAATGAGGTTTGTTTGACAAACGATTCCATTCTAGGTATTCGGAGATCTCCTAGGAGTACTTGCGAATCTGCACCACATTTCATTAGCAACTTCCTCTGAACATCTGTCAGCTTCAAGGGAAATGGGTGTTTCTTTTAACATTATGATTACACTCTGCCAAAAGAACTTTACCATGACTAGTGCCCCATCGGGAGACCAGAAATTTGGGTGTGGTAGCCACTTGAGGTCTGTGCAGAAGTTTACGTGTTAAATCACTTGCGAAATCTTGAGAAAACTAACAAAAAAGCAGAAATAATTATTAAATGAGCTTAAGTACGAAATCCTCCTTATGACATGAGTATATCCCACCAGTCTGGCTGCCTGGCTAAAGACGAATTCATCACCTGTATTCCTCTGATGCTAGCACTATAAATTTTTCATTACACTCTACATATAAGGTTACTTTCCCATGTCCCACTGATATATCTTCTTATTTGATTTCACGACATTTCCTATACGCCTATGGACCCGCAATGGCCAGTCATTTCCAACGTTGAGCAGAGATTTCCTTTATTCGACTCACCAGTTGTGAGTAATTTCTTGCAACACAATGCGAACAATCACTCGAGATGATTCAATTTGAGATTGTTGTCGGGGAGTTCCAACTGATGAGTGTCTGCTTGGATATTTAAGAGGAAATACACAGAGATGCTAGACTGGGAGGTAAATGAAAGTAAAGTAGAGAATAAAGCAGCAACCAAACTTTGCTCAAATGAGAATGATAATGAGTGAGAGATGGAGCAACCTTCCAGATGCAGCGGACTCCTACGTAAGGCTAACACATACTGCTCTTGATGCGTTCGAACACCTCTCGACTGGTCAGACCGTCTCATAACGTTTTCACCGGACACAGGCGCACCTTTACCAGAATGTGTACTCCGTGGCTTGGCGTGTACCACAATACTGGACGGCGACGGACTCACACTCGATCGATGTAATCGCATTTCGGCGTTCAACACACTATTAGGCCACGGAGGAGCGGCTCTCCATCGGTGGACCTGTACACTGGCATTCTCCACCTCTTGGATGCGTGATTATCTCAATGGTCTCACAGTCATCAGCGTTGCAGCCTCAGAATCACTCTTTGCAGTTGACGGTGTTTTTCCGTTGCTGTGAAGATCAAGTTGCCACCAGAATCTAGAACTCTAGCTTCATTAGTGCCAGCAAATAAATATATACCCAGCTTCGGCTCCCATGCCTAATTTTGTATCCTATCCGGTGTTACAAAACTATTCCTTCAAAGATCCAAGATAAGTCCGCAAAGTCAGCTTTCACAACTCAGTATGTACCAGTTGTTTTGCATGATCAGGCACGCCATGCTGGTGTATTATTAAATAAATCAGGTGTTTTCTACACTATTGGGATACGGGGCACCCATCCTCCATCAGTGGACCCCAGTTTCGGACACAGGAGTAGCTAGGCGGTGGGGGGGGGGTGGGGAGCATGAGAAAGGAAGTGGCGTCACCTCCGCTTCTGGAATGCTGGATGCAAGAACAAAAATGGTTAAAAACTGTTAGTCTTAATGTTAAATAATCCTCTTATACAATTCATGGTAATGCAACACAATTTTCTAGAGCGCAGGCGTAGGGGGCTGGCACGTGATCGCATGCGCTCGCAGTGAGGCTCAGTTATATACTGTGCCTCGCGAGGATGCGAAGCTGACGGGGCATTCGGCAGATGTTTCGTCATAGGTGCATAGACGTAGTGGAAGTCGGATGTATTCAGGATTTCGCGCTGGGACCTTAGGTCTTGAGCGGTCTCGAGCCCTCCAAGCGAGACAGTGTTCACAACGACTTGACGTTGCATAGCAGCAATGTGCGGAGCAGAGTAGCCCCTCTGCTGGAGCTTTGCACAACTGGTTTCAGAAAATGTTGCAACAGCTTTACTCCGTTCATTTTTCAAACACGGGACGATAACCATCTCGAAAGGAGGAGTGCACACCACAAAGGCCGTAGTGACAGGATTCACTCGATATGCTCTTTGCGCTCTCAGGATATGCTCTTTGCGCACCTCTCATTCAGGTTCCGTGGGGATTATGCAGCCTGACGATCCGTCTGTTTACAAGAAAGGCAGTACAATCAAATACACAGGATGAACGAACGAAGAACGCGGTGACCTTACCCGTTGCGACATTTTCTGAAACCAGTTGTGCAATTGATCAAACTTTCTGAATATTTCTCAACTTTCTCCAATTGCTCTCGAGAAATGCAAAGAGTACGGGTGCACTGATAAGGACAGATGTGCCGTGGCCCCATAGTTCAGAAAAACATCAGAATGGGTGTCCACCGATCGAGAAAAAGACCCAGCAGTGGGGAAAGCGCCAGGATACGGTGCGCGAATGGAGAATGGGTCCGCCGTGGTCCAATGGTGTGGAAAACGCGAAGATGCACGATTGCCGGTGGAACAGGGGCACGCTACGCGCTCATTCGTGTCTCAGTCGACCATGGCTATTGAAGCAGAAGCTCATCAGTTGGACTGTCTCAGTGACGTGAAGCTTGAATCATTTCAGGCGATTATTCGCACGATATTGGATACACTGTATTGTTCAGGTACTAAAGCCATGTTTAGGTACTAAAGTCATGTGAAGAATATTCCTGTGCGGAGTTAAGAGTGGCTGCTCTTAACGGATCCATAAGCATGTGAGAAATGTAACAAAAAAAAGTAGATAGTATCATTGCATCGGAAACTCACTTAACATGTAGATGCGTGATCAAGAATTTGCGAGCAAGGCTAGGATCGCGAGAAGACTCGAAGCCCGACGTTGGAGAGGCGGTCAGACCCGTAGAATATACGCAATTTATAGGAGGGATTTTGTATTTGAGCTCAGCTAATGATTATTTTAGGTTATTTGCTGATTTTCTAAGCATTTCGCATGAGTGAAGCTTTTGGAAATACCTCAAGTGGCTGCCCACCCCACTTTCTAGCGTCTCGAAGGGGCCCTAGTTAATAATAAATATTTAAGAAATAATGAAAATAAAAACAGACGAATGAAAACAACTAATACAAAGTTCTTGTTATTGCATAAAGTAACCCCGAAAAGTCGCTGACGAGATTTTTGGTAGTTTTTTCACGTGGATCAATGGAACTTATATCCTAGAATGATCTCCTCCTGTTGTCGTTCATGACCCATTCCATATCAAGGCTGCGTGACCATTTGGACCCTACAGTAAGCCTACAGTAATTATAGGGTGGGGACGCGGGACGGCTGCGGTGCGTGCGCTGCCGCCGATAGGGCGGGAGCGCGAAGAAATGTGGACGAGCTCTCTTAGCTCATGAGCAGCAAGTAGCTGTAAATTTGCACCTAGAGGTTATTGGACGTGCTGAGCACGAATTTCACATCCATTTCGCACTATGACTTCATCTATCGCGGCTACAATGGATAGACTGAAGTAACCATTTCTCAGGATCTTATGGAACTTTGAAAATGGGCTGTTCCCTTTGATAATCTAGTTTTTTTTTTGATTATCATAAAGCTGTCTAGAACCGATGAACTAATTAAAATGACGCAACACCTTGAAATTACTACTATAAGGGTTACATTTCCTTAGAGATTGATAGATTTCGGTCATTAAATTAAAGCCATTGAACTCTCAGTTTTCCTCATCCGGAAAGAATATGTAGCATATTCAACCATGCTGAAAACGAATCTGACGCCCCATCTTTCGCAATTACATTTGTCTAACCTTTGCGGTATACACATCAAAATTGTTGTTGTGTGATTCAGTATTTCAAGGGTGAGTTTGTAGTCCTTTTAAAGAATTACCGCCGTCCCTTTTTCTCACGAAGATGGGAATGGGAATATCCCTTGGTATGATATTCAATTTTTTTTATTGATTCAACAACTACTTTTCCCAAAGTGTTAGTGCATGTATGTGACCTCAATTACGCAGTGGTTGGCAGATTTTCCCTAAGGAACTTCCCGAAACAAGATGGCATATCCTTATGGCGACGACAAGTCCTTAGGTGTTAGCACAGGTCATACTGAGAACGGCAAAGACATCATATCCAGTCACTCCAAGGAAATTGTAATATAATAGAATATAATGCGAATGGAAAACAAACAAAAAAGTGTCCTAATCCAATTAACAACGGACATTATCCGAAAGTGCATATGTATGGTATTTCAGGTAAACTTCCATCTGTTTCTTCTTGATTTCAAAAGGAAATTCGCAATCTTTCTATGCATCCGAGCTCAAAATCAAGATATCACAGTTTTCCGAAAAATGAGCAACACAATTCAAAAAATTGCGTAAACTTAGCTTCAAAAGTTTATACAAATATTAGTAAGAGGGGCAAGATCTGGAATGTAATTTTAGAGCTACACCAGTACAGTATAAATACTGTTGCTTGTGGCATAAATAAAAAATCGAAGAAAAGATCCTCACAAGGAATAACACATTGACTAAATCACCCATTTTTGTAAAGTTTCAGAAGATCCTGAGGAATGCAATAAATTCCACCTGGTCATACCGTACAAGGTGACGTTGAGATGCAATTCGAATGCGAAATTCGTGTTCAGCACATCAAATAACCCCGAGGCGTCCATTTTCAGCGTGCGCAAGTTTGCAGTTTCGGCCCATGTCAGTGTCGGCCACGCTCGCTTTGAAGCAGCAGCTAATTGCTGCTCTCGCCTTATCTAAATTAGTGATGAGCAACTCGTACAGGCCTTCGCGCTCTCTCCGCGACTTGCCGCGTTGACCGCGACGCAACGGCCGCTCCGCAGCATACGGCTGCAAACAGTCAACCAATCGCGGCGTTGTCCCAGCCAGCCGCTGACCCCGCCCTAATTGCTAGGGTCCAAATGGTCCGTTTCCCCATATCAATAGTAACGATCTTCCTAAGAAGGGAGCTGCTGGATGAAAATATCTTTAGGTCGAACGTATGCAGACATGCCAGTGTTGTTCGTTGAAGTTCTTCGCTCAGCTCACGGAAACTCGTCCACTATTCTTACCGACTTTCTTCGCGTGAAAAACATTGCTGAATAATTTTTCCGTGATTTTCTGCTCACCTTGCATTGGGTCCGGTTTCCGGTTCAACCTGTTTTTCCCGGGCGTCTCCATGACTATTGAGTTGGTGCACCGCTCCTGGAGCATTTTCCAAGACCTCTTCTACGTTCGGAACTCTTATTAACCCACGAGCCCCTAGCACTTCAGAGAAAATACGCTCTAAAAACTCATCATTCATGTAATGGGCCCGTCCCTTGTTGATAATCCGGATTTGAATTCATAAAGCAAAATTCCACCATTAGCAGATTGCACATAGCATTAGTTTTATACATGAAACACAGCAATGCTGTGTAGATCCGAGCCAAAAATGATTTAGGCAGCAGATTTTTTGGGCTACCAGCTCACATGAATACCTTTGCAGGATATCGCAGACGCAGGGAGCGAAATTACGCTAAACGGTGTACTACCACCAATTGCCCCGGAACCTTTGCACCCACCTAATAAAATAATCGAACAAGGCCGAGTTCCCTCTGCACGGTGACAAAAAAGTCAGTGGGCAACAAAGACATTCAAAATTATTAATAGCTAGCTGAAAGACTGCTGAAGGAATGAACCCCGCTTGTTCCAAAGCTGCCCCATGCTCCAACAAAGCGGTTTTTGGCAAGGTTTCGCTCCTCTGCTGTATCTGCTGCCAAGTGGCTAGCGGCGCAATTGCGTAAGTTACCTACTGGACTATTGAGCGCGAGATAGGACGTTTGGATCCCTTCGCTAACTTCCATCTTTCATTTCCGTATTCACCACACCTTTTACCTCATCTGAGGCAGTTTGAAATATTCAGGTGAAGTATCGGCTCTCATCGCTATTCAAGATTTTGATTTGTAAGGAACAACGACGAATCAGAACTCATCCTAACTCGTACCCACCTTTATAAGAAAACGGCTTCTCCCTATAAGTCCTCTTTCTCATCCATGTTAAAAAGGATGACCTTGTTATAGTGGCTGATCAATGAACTACGTTCGAAGTAATGAAATTATTCCGTGGCTGGTTCACCCGAAAAGCCAATGTGTTTCCACCTTCTAAACACCTGTTAATAGAGTAAGAGGATTAAAAAGCAAACATGTATCTGCAGCGGGCAGCATGTATCTGCCACCCACCCTCTGTCTGATGGTCCACTGTCTTCCCCACTCAACCACTCCATCACTGAACAACAGCAGCTGTAATATGTACATATAGCAGTGCAATGGAAGTTGTTTTTCTGGAAACCAGTACAGGAATGAGATACACTGGGTGCGTGAAAAATATTGACCGCCTTCAATAGTAGTACTACAGCGGGTGCAGTAGAACTGCAACCATATAGCTTTTACAGCAATGTGCGGGAGGACCGTACAAACTAAGTTTCAGCAGTCGTTGTCAATCGAACCGCCTTTGGCTCATATGCCACGCGAAGACAGTGTGACTGCGGAGTGCCACGAGTGTTGATCATCAAGTTCGTTCCAGCTTTTGACTAAAGCGGCTCCTAGCGAACTGGTAGAGCTGTGGAAGGATGAGCAGGACTTGCTTTTTAAGATACTTCAGATAGGATAGCCTATGTGAGTAAGGTGATTTTCATTTGGAGGCCGCTTTTGAGACGCAAATCCAAGCGTGAAAACGACCGTGGAGCTTTCGGATTCATGTGAAAGATTGATTGATTGATTGATTGATTGATTTTGTCTTATTTCAAAGCTGTGGATACGCATTCAGATAGAATACGAGTTCTGATTGAGCAGTTACCATTACTAAGAGAATGTATAGTAGCCATTTTGATCTATGCTACACATATCTTGGACCATATGTGAAAGATTGAAAAAACAAAGCGAATTGAAAGCCTCAAATCACCAAAGCCTGCGACGAATATGATGATCAGTACACCGGGTCGAATTCTCTGTCCTCGTCGTGGCTGCCACATTAAACTCTGCTGACGAAACATAGTTCGTAAGGTTTCTCCCTACATTTCTATAGGGTGTGCGTGGTTACATTCTCATTGCGAGCGCTGCAGCACCGTTTTTTTGAAGGCGGTCAGTACAATACTGCTCACGCGATCGTGAAAACCGACGGTCGCCCCGCGGAGTCACCGTCGCACACCGTTGCTTTCGCATAACTTTCGTAGAACTGCACCAACCAAAATCACTATTCGATTCATCTCAAAGAGATCTTTTAGAGGACCTACTTACTGTCGAGGAAAACTTTAGGTTTACTGGTTTTGTAAGAGTTATCGATATCGATTGATGCCGTGTAATGGATAGGGCTAGTAGTAGCTCAAACATGCGGCGATAAACTGAATTTTAAGCTTAGATCCGATTATATATAGTAAATTGAAGCAGAAACCCCCGAAGTCAAGCGTCTGGAAGCTGATTTTGGCAAATTCCACACTAATTCAAGAATTTTTGAATTCGCTAGTAGCGCACACTACTGCAACGGCCCGAGCAAACTTGAGCAAGGAAGAACAGTAGGTTCAAGATAATTCTTTGTGAGCTTTATGATCAACAAGTGCCGCTGCTGCAGGCCTACTAGTCTTGGTGTTACCTTTGCCCAAAATACAAGCTTTCGTTGTGTCTCGTGAAAAGCTCGATGTTGGCGGAGCTACAATTCGCTAGTGAGATGAGCTACGGATCTCCTAAGAGAACTTAATAAGAAGCCGTATGTGTGCTTGCAAAAAGTGAATTGAAGCAGTTCCGGCTGTCATCACTTGTCAACTAAGGCTGCACTAATTTTGCTGAAAATTTGGCCGCAATCTTATAACCGTCTCTAGCAGCCCTGGAAGAACGTCTAGAAAATGGGAGGCTATGTGCTCTGAAAGAGTTCTTGAAGAGCCATATTCTGGATCAAAACGGGAACTTCTCGAGAGATACGATTTTTCGGCAGTTTTAGCTGCTTCAAGGCGTCCCGGTAGACCCTGAGCATGGGAGCACGTAGCGTTTGTGCTGACCCCCAGGTTCTACTAGCTACTACTAGCCTTATCCATTACCTGGCATCAATCTACATATCGATTCCTTGGGCAAAACCAGTAAACCTAAGGATTTCCTCGACAGTAAGTAGGTCCTCTAAAAAATCTCTTTGAGATAAATCGGAAAGTGACCAAATCGTTTTGATTGGTGCAGTTCTACGAAAGTTATGGCGAAGCGACGGTGACTCCGCGGAGCGACCGTCAGTTTCCACTATCCCGTGATAAGTATTGTATTTTTTCACCCACCCTGAGTACTGTAGTACCTTGTCCAACGAAGATTTGAGCCAGATAGGATTCATTCCGATCTGCGTGTCTGGCCTCTTGCAATCCCCTTGTTAGATGAAGTGAATGTTCTGGTAAATTATAGTCACAATCGTCGCTTCCCTCTCAATGAAAATCTTCTGTGGTCCATTTTGCTAGTGTTTTGTTTTTTTTAACAATAATTTTCTCCAATCACTCTTGACCACTGCCACACAAATTGCTCCAATCGGGATAAAAGTCCAGATTTCTCGTCGCTTTGCCCGCCATTTCATTTACACAATTATTTTCCAACCTCAATCCTGCATTAACTCTACGATGTGGGCTATTTCTGTGAGAGGAAATCTCCTAAAATTCCACGAAACTGTGAGTTTCCACTAAATGAAGGTCGTTAGAGTGACAGTAGTCTTTAATTATTCAAAGAGTGGCTCTGCTTATACTATAATACATACATACATGCCCTTCTTCAAGAATAGTGTTAAAAAGGTACCTTTATCCCAAGAATCCCCATGAGTTTTACTTCGAGACATTCTTCGAGACATTCGAGACATTGGAGACATCACCCATATTTCTTATCAATTCCCTGGTGTTGGCTGCATAGGTGCGACAGTCCGAGCTAAGGCACAGACCCCTTTCACTTTGGGAGGGGGCCAATAGATCCCCTTCACCAAATCAGTTACAGAAGACAAGGAAGTGAAGAAATCAAAAGTTTAGTAAAGTGAAACTGAACAAATTCAATGGTAGAGGATCGATTCTATTGCAGTCCATGTGAAAAAAGGAGTCAGGAATCGAAATGACGTTAGTGTTGAATGGAGCGCGCAATGTGACCATTACCGCAGACAGGGAAAATGACGAGCGAATTTCTGTGTGAAGGATAAAGAATTAGATATGAGTGAAGGGTATCTAATTGAAGCTTAAACCTAGTAGAGTTTACATGTTAGAAGTGGGAAGCGATAGATAGCATGTTTGCGGAGAAATTTTTGAACACATAATGGTATGAAGGTTCGTGAACTAACCGGAAAGAGGATAGTCCTCCACAATTTGCAAAGATTTTCTCTTCATTTTCATGTATGAGTTGTGATAGTTAGTGTAAGATGAGCAGGAAAAAAGTGGTACCAACAGGACGGTCGAAAACTCTACAAATTATGTGTTTTTCAAAGGATTCCGTCTTATGTTTCCGAGAAATTTACAAATCCGAGAAATTTACAAATCCGAGAAATTTAGTATTTACATGTATACATACTAGGAAGGATGCGCTTTCCGCCCATATACAAATGTATGGGGGAAACCCTTTTCTGGTTGAAAAATAGGGTGGGTGAGCCGAAACAACGGGGCATTCTCGTGCCCATTGTTAGACAAATGGCGAGATAGTGCGATGAGGGAAGAGAGGCGCGCGCATGGGGTGAGAATGGCTTCAGAAACATTCTCACCCCCCTTCACAGAAAAAGAAACGCAACCACATGAAACGAAATGTGGTTTATCAGTTAGGGGATTGGAGGAGGAGAACATAGGTACCCTTCACTCCTAGGTTTCATTTCCGAATAAAGCTGTAATAAGCAAAAATAGCTCAAAAGCAGGTGTAATTTCAGTGTCAAATTTTTGTATGTAGGAGAGAAGAAATGTTGTGCAGTTGTGTATGCATGAGTGGACCATATCATGAAGGTGTGCTGAGGACTATCTTCATTCATGTAATCAATGGCTGTTTCCTCATTTGAAAGCAGTATCCTAGAGCATCCGCAGCACGATAGCGATGACTCATCGCTATCGTACGGTTTCATGAAACTGTTGAACGGTGTGTTTGCAGAAATATATTGCAAGATTTGCTCAGTTTCCATGGCATTTGAAGACATGTTGGGTATTACATCAATGGATAGGGCATTGACACTTACCAATACCACAACTCTTACTATTAGGTGTGTGCAAAAGTTCCGGGGCAGTTGCACCTAATTTTTAAAGCGCCATAACTCGGCTCATTGTCAACATTTTTGTTCAAATCAAAAAGCATTGAGATCTGCGTAATGTAGTCATTATAGCATAGGAAAAATTTTTTGCAATACCGCCAAAAATTACAGGTTAATATTTGGAAGAGCGGTACATGCCGGTTTTGAGTAGGGTCTCTTCATTAAAAGTCTTACAGTGGATGAAAAGACATAGGAGCTCGATAGAAGAAAATTCTGTTGGAGAGTGGTCCAGAGAGTATACGGGGCAAGTTAGAATTTCGAGGCCCGAGTAGTCGGTCAACATTGTAACATGCCAGTATGCGTTATCCCGCAACAGCAGCGGATGACGTAGGTTCGCCTGTGTTGGCCTTCTATTTGAGAATTCTAGCATAATTATTTTATACAAAAGAGCGTACTACTCGGAGATTACTATGCATAAGTTTGAAAAAAAAAACATTGCGGTTGACTCAAGTTGCTGCCCATGGTAGGTCAAACAAATTTCTTGACACTATAAGGATGGTATGGCTATTTTTAAGTGGGCTGCTGGAACCTAGATTCTGAGATAGTCCTTTATTTTTGTAGTAAATGACCCGTTTTCTATCAAGAGTAACAATCCTCCCAAGAAAAGAGTTGTTAGGATACTCTTAGATCGAATATTTGCAGACCTGCCAGCGTGGACATTGGTGTTCCCTCGCGCAACTCACGCAAAATCCATCTTCTATTTTTCCTCTTCTTACCGATTTTTTTCAAGTAACGGGAAATGGTTGGCTAATTTCCTCGTAATGTCCTTCTCACTTTGCATTGGGTCCGATACAACCTGCTCTTTCAGGAGGCCATTGAGAAGGTCAAATTGCTGACCAGCTTGTGCAGCTATTTCCAAGCTCTCAGCTCCGCTTGAAATAGATAAGAACCCACCAGCCTTTGGCATTTTGGAGAAGATATCCTAGACAAACGCACTACTAATGCTATAGGCCCCCTTCTTTGCTGATCATCCGAATTTGAGTTCATAAAGCAAAATTCCAAGAATTAGCTTACGGCACATAACATTGGTTTTATACCTAAAACACAGCAACGCTGTGATATCCACAGGAGCCATAAGTGGAGTAGGTAGCAAATGTTTCAGGCTACCAGCACCCATGAAAGGCTTTGCAGGATATCGCAGCTGCAAGAGGCAAAACGACTTTAAACGACGAACTACTACCAACTGCCCCGGAACTTTTGCACGCACCTAATAAAAGGAAGCTGAAAGGCCCCCCCCCCCCGGTCGACACCCTTCACTTTTTTGCACGGTAACCCCCTTCACTTTGGCAGGGGCGTTCTCACCCCTATCGCAGTTATGGTTGGGTGCCAGTTTCAGGCTGTGCCGGTTGAGCTTCTGATCGCTAACACTTCCTGTGTTCAAGATTCCGCCACGGATACAACATTAATCCTGATGTGGAAATGAAAAACAGCTGACGTTCTGGCACGTCATTGAAGGTCCAGCTGATTTACTCACAGCCTATCGATGAATTTGCTTCTAATGACGCTTTTTATTCCGGTTCCATCGGAATCGCTGGAACGGAATCCACTGCTTCGTTTCCTTCCTGATCGCATCAGTTTCAACTGCCAACTACGAGACATAATCGCCATGGAGCTTATCATGCTTGTGAGACGCCATTACGTCAAATAACTATGAGTTTCACTGGTGTACACCAGTACCTCCCACTCACAATTGCTCAAAAAACAAGTTGTTGTTGGGCGGATAATGAGCGGAACGTACAATTTTTATGAGATCACGCAACGAGCCCAAAGATAGGACGTATGCACGGGTGGGAAAGTGTTCCTTGACCCCTTGTTCTGGCAGACAATTGAGATCTTTGGCACGAACATCTCTTAGGAACCTGTGATTTTTATCTCTCCTCCAGACTTCATCAGTTTTCACGATGAACACTAGTTTTTATGCACTCAATTCTTTTTTTACTTCCTCCTCGTGATTAACCTCCAGCAATTACAAAAAGACTCAACCCATGGCAAGAAATGGTGTCAAGGTTCGACCGAGCATAAACATAGCGAATATTCAACTTTAGACTTGTTTGAGCGATGGACTTAGGTAATTTCGTATTTAACAGTGATTAGTACAGCAGCTACTGTATTGAACGGCTGGTATCCATTATAGAATGCAGCACTCATGCAAATTTCGGTGTTGGAAATTTTGCGGTATATCGGGATTTTTAGGGATGTTGAATTCATCGACAATGATGAAGTAGCGCAAAACACGTGGAAAACTAAGGAAGTGGTGGCGGTATTTCCTCTGCGTCCAAAGCGCGGCCGACAGGTCCCGCCACAAAAACTTGGAAATGGTACGCATTCCACTTCACCAACTGCGCTAAACCACACCCGTACACCCAGTCGATAGCGTTAGCTGGCGTGACGAAACCCTTTTGTCCATTTCGGCAGATGTGTCCACGGCAGTATATTTGTAGGTAGGCGGCTATTCACCGTGTTCAAGTTACTGTTGCGATTGTCCAGGAGCTGGCTACATGCTAAGCGACTCCGTTCAGAAGTGAGAATTTCTGTGAGTGCAGCTTTTTAAGAGCAATTCATTGCGCATTTACGGGTATATGAACTGTTCAGAAAACTTCAGCCTTCGATCTTTTGAAAAAAAATTGGAAGAGCTGCTACATGTTACGTGGTACAGTTGAGAAGAATTGTCCATGTACATATACCTAAACCCAGCTACTCACGTATAGAAGATGATGTTATGTTCATGATAAAATATGCAATAGAAGGAGTTGACTGATAGGAGTACTAAATCCATGTCATGCTAGTACGGCATATCCCCCTTCACAAAAATTGAGCAACGAAGAGCAGCACTCCACTAACAGCTTGTAAAACAATGACCAGAAGAAAATTTTCACGATCAGACCTAGCCACACGTGTGGAAAAATACCCAACAAAGAATCGAGGAAAGAAGATGGAAAACCTATTTTTGTTCTTCAAGTAGCCCTGAGGTACCACTATCAGACTAGAACAGGGAACTGGCTAGGAGGAGAAAGGGTGCAAAAACCGTGGGAAAGTCGTGGTCCGGATAAGCACCTGTTTCGACTCACAGCGCAGTGAGTTGTCCGAGAAGCGACCTCATCTCTTGCGTGGGTAAAAAGAGGAAGGGTAATGAAATCATCAGTTGATACAGGCGCTTTTGAAGCTTTCCGTTGTCCAACTTTAGAATGGAATTTGATCTGCGTAAAAACGCGCATCCATAGTTTTACACCCTAATGTTATGTTTTAGTGAAAATGGATTCAATCTCTGAGTCCTTAGCCATTTGTTCTCTTCTTAGCAGTGGTAAAGTACCACGGATGTGCGTCGGCTCCTGCTACTACGCAAATAGTTTCCTTAATTTTCATCCGGTGGCACGTGCTCGATCCCAGCCAAGGGTGCTGTTTACGGCGTTCTTTCTAAAACCAGCCATAAAACTGTTTACACTTGCGCTTTTGCCAGGCTTTAATCCCATTTCTGCCTTTCTTCATCTAAATTTTTTTTCTAAACGATGCTGCTCTTCGTGTAGTCAATCCCAATATGCTAGCGAAGAACTGAAGATACTCCAGAAGATTTCCTGCTCCGCCAATTTTCAAGTAGCAAGAGTATTTCATGAGAGCCGAAGGTATTGTTGCTGAATAGGATTTTAATTTAAATGTGTGCACTCTGTTCCAGAAAATCCCACCTGTGTTCCATGAGATTCGCTCCCTCTCCGATCCTACCTCCCCTCCCCCCACCCCTACTCTATGAGAAATCATATTTTGAGGTCAGATTGCTGGACATCAGCCATTTTCTTCCTGTTCGAAGATTTCGACCATGACATTCAGAGTGAAATTCGATAACTCTGATGCTACTTAGCCAGCTTTTTGACATTGGCGAACTTTTAAGGACTTTCTGGCTTACCAGCTCGTGTAGGTGGATAAATACGCTCTTTCCACTTTTCATTAGCATTGCTCGGAGACCATTTATGACACATATGTTGTTGTTCTTTTGGTTCTTTGTTTTGTTCAAAAAACTTGTTCTATTTTTCATAAAATGTCTCTAACCCATGTACAGCCCCCAAAAACTCCTTCACTTTCTCAACTTCTACGAATGAAAACCCATTTCCATTTGCATCTCTTAAAATGCCCACCTAATCGAGTCCACCAACATTTTGCCAATTGAGTTTTTTGCAGTTAGCCTGCTTTATTGAGGATAAATGTCCCATAATGACCACGCGGATTGTTTCAGGTTTAATTATAAACGATTCATATGGTGACTTTCGAGCATTTGGGACAATGCGGAACACCATTTCCCCCTACTGCTTTTTTTAACTTCCACATCCCAGGAAATTTTTTGTAGAAGGTATGGACAATCCCGGTTCTGGACCCCAATTTTGGTGAAAAGGTTTGATGGTACGTATGAATGGATTACATATCATCATAAAGTTCTCTTAATGCTGCTCCAAATTGGTATCCATTACTAGAGTTTGCACTTCTGACTTCTATTATATGTACAAGAAATTTTTCTCGGAATGGAGACTTTTTCCCCCAGAATAGAAGAGAAACCGTTATGGAGAGGAATTAGAGCTCCATCTGAGACCATGGTAGAGGACTCATTGCGAAAATAAACTACGTTAAAATAGATATGTGTTTAGAGGATCATTGACATAATTAACCGGTTTGCAACATTTGAAATGCTTTGCAGCAAACGTACAGTCGATTCCAGAAATAAATACATAAATGTGCTCGTCATGGGAGGAATTCGAATGTCGGAAGGGTAAGTACTGAAGCAACACCGCTTTTAATTTTCCGTTTTGAGCTGCTAAAGCATACTTAGGATTAAGAGGGGGTCAAACTGGTGTGGTGCCTAGCAAACCGCCCTCAATTTTCTTTCACCAAAGTATACTTACACTTTTTACACTTACTATATAGCCTAGACATCATGTCTAGGCTACATTGAGAATTTGACGACTACTTAGATCTGACCATCTTAGGTCAGTTGTTGCTCAGCAGCACTCAGGGTATAACGTTCCCGTTCCAAATATCCTGTCAGCGCTTAAAATTGGACGCCTAGCGTTTTTCATTCACTCCATATAAACTCGATAATCCTTGAGATTTTCCATAAGAGCTTTTTTTTATCGTGCCAATGCTCCATATTATGAAGTGTTTATCTTCTCAAATTTCAAATTGATCTATAAGATAGCGAAAAAATGGAGCTGAACGCTTTACTCTCCAACTCATTTCTCGTAAATTACTACCTCTTCTTCTGAGAAATCATAAGAAACTGCAGCCAATTCATCGAATTTCAAACAGTCTCTATGGACCTAGCCAAAGATGCATCATTGGAGGGATGGGTAATCTTACACCCATAGGGCATGGTTACTTAGCCGTCTATTGACAACGTCACTGATGGGTAAACATGTTTAGTGGTACCTGTTAAATGGTAAATTTGGATACGTTAACATGTTTGCCGTAGGTAATGATAGCTGGTAGCTAATGATCCGCTCCGAGACTCAGCAACACTAATTAGGCTTTTTACCGACGACTCGAATGTAAACCTTTCGTTGAGGCTCGGAAGAGCGCTAGAGGAGTGGACCACTTCTCATTAAGCTTTTCGCGAATTGGTCACTCCGCTCGTTATAAGAAAACAAGCACCTTTTGTCTGCCAAAGGTAGTCGGAGAGGTTTAATTGTGCGCTCCTCATTGTTTCCCTACAGTTTTCCAGAGAAAACATACGACCTAAGCCTGATGCATGGCTACGAGCTAGTGCACATTTTGTACGGCAACACAGATCACCTGTCTTTTATGCTTTACCTATTCCATTATTATAATGAAGCATATGGTCTACTGCGCTTTAGGTGTACTTCTTCTCACTCAGACATTCATTGTGACATTTATCCGCTTGAAATAAAGTTGGAAAAGGCAAAACATGCAGCGAAGAAGCTTTGCTTGAAGGAATGAGAAGGCCATGCTGACACTACCTGTTCGAAGGCCTAACACCTTTCTTAAATGACGTAGCCCGACGATTATCACCAAAAGAGTGGGCGAGAAGCAATCTTGTGCCCGGAAGATACGTAAACCATGGTGTAAACAGAGCCTGGATGCATCATTGAAATTACACCATGGTAAATGTGTTGATGCCCATGTTAATGACGGGTAAACTTGTGGGAGTCAAGACGTTCACCTTGCATAACCTCAGGGATTCCTGCTACCCCGTACACATCCGAAGAGAATTCATATGTTTCTCGTGCCCAAACTCACAGGGTATAATACTTGGTTAAGAAGTGATAATTTGAGCCAAAATCTATTACCATTATCGTGGACATAAACCAATTCTTCTCGAAATTCTCCGAGTTGAAAGCGTTGGGTTGGATTAGTTTCCTCTTCGAAGAGATTTCTGAAGAAATAAAGCAGAAGATAGCGGAATTTTGTTGGATTTTTACATCTGGATGGAATTTCTGCCTCACGCCATGGTTGGGTACTCAAAGGCGTCTACTTCATGTCATTTGGTATTTCAACGCTTTACTTCTCACTCGCCAATCCAATGTTTGCTCGCATTCCTTGAAACGACAACGTGGATTTTTGCGGATACATGGGACTATCCAAGACACTTTCAAGTTCAACGATTCCTCATTGAATTGACTACCTTGTCTCTTGCATATCATCTACATCTCTTCTAGAATAAACAGAACATCTGTAGAGTATACTTCCTTTCTGTTGACATACTTTTGTAAGACGTAATTTTGCATTTCTTTGTCTTCTCCTCTGAGTAAAGTAATTGCGGTGGAAATTCAAAGAGAAAATTGCTCGGAATTCCCTGACGAAGGGCCATCCAATGTCCTTTGGAAAAGCATGCAAAAGGCGATAAAGTTGCGGAGGTCGAGATAAGAGGTCCCTTGCTGTATTGCTAGAATGTCCGGACATCTCTGGACAACAGTCTTTTCAGTCCCCAAGTCCGGTCGTCTTTGAACCTCGGCATGGTGTATCAGTATGAAATATAGTTTTGTAGCCGAACACGAGGTTGTTAGTGAACCATTTATTGGCCAATTTATTATTATTTACTGGACAACCTCGTGTTCGGCTACAAAACTATATTTTATACTGAAACAGTCCTTTTTGTTAACTTTTGCATTCAGTCTCTCTGCAGAAGGCGCCACTTTCCATAGACACCAAGGCACTGAAACAGACCCGACCATGAATCCTGCAGTGATCTTTACAACTTCACTATATAGTGTTTTAGCGTTTCCGCTGTTATTCAATGGGCCTCTATCAGCAAATATAAAAGTATGACCCAAGGCCTATGGAAAAGATATTTTTAACACTTCTGGAATTGGAATTCTCCTCCTTCATGCTCAGTTTACCTACACTTATTTTTATAGTTTAGTTTCTATTAGCACTGATCTATTGTAGCAAGGAGTTTTCTACAACTTCCTTTTCCAAAAGTACAGCCGATTAGGTATGTGTCGGACCATAGATGTTATATTTTGCCTTGCTCAAGAGTGGAGCTGATCCTTGAGGATCAGGCTGAAATCTCTTCATGAGCTGTGGACTATCGGAGAAATAGAGAAAGATTTTTCAAGTTTTAAGTTTTGCTTCGAGGATAGAAGATAATTGGGGAAAAGTGGGAGTTGCACGACTGTGTGGTTGGGGGATTCATACCCCCTTCCCATCATTAATGTTAGCGCATCCTTCTTCGTGAGCGGGTGGATTCTTTTGCAAAGTCCGGATGTGAATGAGGACGCATTTAGGATAAAGAGCGGAAAGTGAGCGTCCCGATTCTTCCTCATCATGTGCTCCGCAATTTTTCCTGGCTTTCTGATAGTCTGATGATTCGCTCACCATCCATCGGAGAATTCTTTTCAAGAAACTAATAGTCGCATCTGTGGACAACGTTTTTCCCCAGTCCTAGCACTTTTCCACACTTTGAGCACCCTGCATCTCATTTCAGAGGAAGAGCAAAACTTGACAGCCAGCGTAGTGGAAAATTCGCACCCGCCTTTGCTCCGCCCCTGGTAGCGCCTCTTTCTGTCGCATTCTGACCGGACATCGGCTCCTCTGTGTTAAATAACACATGTTCTGCCCTTCAGAATGACCCCATATGAGGGCTCCATATGACCCCATAGTGAGTACGAGTTGTTGTTGTTGTGGACGAGTTGCCCGCCAGCACAATTTCCTCTTCCCATTCTTTTCGTTTCTCCGCCACTGATTTATGGCAAGCATAATACTGAGCTCTTCCTTCAAAACAACCGCAAATTGGGGGTAATCTCCATGGCCCCCAGGGGAGCGCTTGTTCACGTTTGTGTTTTTACATGAACTGTCCTACAAAAAGCCTTGCTCTCCAGGGAATATAGTTGAACTCTTGAGCTTTTGAGCCTGTCTTCAATTTTTCATTGTTTCACTGTGTTCGCCTGTTTGACAACGTTTTTCTGATTAAGCTAACAGTTGGAAAAAATCTGAAGAAAGCTGGAAATTTCTATATCGTAGCTAAAGATCCACATCATGAGTGGATTGCTGCTTATTTCCTTGATCAGAACAATTCGATAACCCACGGAAAATACCGTAGTTTTCTGCTTGGATGGAGAGGAGGGACGAATGGCAATAATTTCGCTAGTAGCCGAAGAGCAAATCGTTTCAAAATCAACTCTAAAATATAACAATTTAAGTATGATTGCTCAAAAAGGAGTACTGAAAGGTAGATATCAGAATTAAGCTAATACAGAGATTTTCACCTATATTGTGCAGTACTCATCTCTCATGTCACCAATGATACCTCTTAAGTTGAGTCCAAGCACTGGAAGGATTGTAATGAGTAAGAATTTAAGGAACATTCCTTCGTAGGAGAGTGTGATAGAGGGGAACAACATGTTGTTTGTCAGACCGTGAACTCATCTCCCCTATTACAACTCTCATATTTCATGGATTCCTACGAGATCGCTGGGAACAAGCTCAATACTCTTTTTGGCATTAGTAGGCACTTTTCTTCTTCTTTGATTGGCACGTCTGAAGCCTTCTCTGGCTGAACTCTCAACTCCCACTTTTCACGAAAGGAGCGATATGAGATTAATTATAGCTTTTGAGAGGGCGAGCTGGAAAAGCGTCGTTTTGGTTCTACTTGCTCTTTCTTCGCATCCTGTTGACAACTAAACAGGGTTTGGTATTTCATTCGTAGAGTTGAATGGCATTCGATTGGGCAGATCATACCTTGGCTCACTGACTCCAGACTCTGAGGAATGGGATCCCGACATAACTTAGCTGAAAATAAAAAACTGGTAATGACATCGTGTCCTGCTTCGTAGTAAAAAGACTTCACAAACGTTCTCAAAAGAACTCTCTCTCTCTCTCTTTCTTTCTCTTTCTGCAGACGTCACATTTTTTCAATAGAGTATCCACAATGAGCCTTGAACGTATGGTCACTACACAAATCGTGTACGTCACGCTACATCCATTAATCTTTCTGGAAATGGTTTCTTTTCGACCTGCCTCTTCCAGACTGTCTGTTTTTTTCTGTTTTTCGTTGAAATGAGT
This sequence comes from Ancylostoma caninum, assembly GCA_037903475.1. Classification (NCBI taxonomy): domain Eukaryota; kingdom Metazoa; phylum Nematoda; class Chromadorea; order Rhabditida; family Ancylostomatidae; genus Ancylostoma; species Ancylostoma caninum. Next base: position 302,556 of record JBAJFG010000149.1, read on the forward strand.
CGGGTGTATATTCGAAATTCGCAATACATCGGACACATTTAGGCAGACCTGAAGCTTGACTCTAAGATGCTCAAGTTAACCAAATTCTTCTTCTAAAAATTGTTTTGGAGAGAGTTTCAGGCGAACACCCTCCATACCTCTGAAGAACTATCTGAATATCAACTTATCGTCCCCTTCTCTTTAAAGGCAGCACCCAGGAAAATTTTCATACGTGAGGTTTGATCGTTTTTGAATAGCAATAGTTCCAACAATTTGGCGAAGAAAGTAGCGCGCAAAACTCAACTGTTTCTGGGATATAGTTGGTGAAATGTCCAAGATCCTGGATCAGTAGGATCAGCGTGGGGTCGTTCGATCGAGTTGTGGCGGCAACGGATTGTTGCTGCCTGCTAATTTGGTTGTTAGCCATTTTTTACTTGTTATTGTATGGCTACTTCATGGTCCTTAACTTTCCCTTTTTTGCATTACTAAGCACGATAATTTTTTTGCTTATTACTCAACAAGAAATGTGCTGGTTTAGTTACTTGTATGGTTGATCTTCGCCAGTGACGCGTTTTCGAATTTTTTTCATTGATCAGAGATTGTTTTGGAATTCATTGGTGGTTCTGCCATACCTTGACTGGTCAGGCCATCTTTTCCGAAGTTTAATTTCTTCCATAAACTTCAGGAAACATGGCCAAAAACCTCTTTGCCTACAAAACAGCTAACAGAAAAGGCAGCGGTATTGACTTTTTTGGATCGGTCCACATTCAATAGGTCGCGCAACTCGACCCAACCTGCTCGAAACCGATGAGCTGGGGTGTTCCAGAGAACGGGGATTTCGAAGGTTTCGACTGTTTTCAGCATTATAACAGTGTTAAGCACACCAGATTACCCCGAATTGGACCGAAATCTCGAGGTTGAAAATTTCCGTGGGTGCTGCTTTTAACTGCTCATAAAAAGTAAAGCGTCCCAGAAGATTTTTCCTTGGAAATTATCCTCATTTTTCATACAATAAAGTAAACATGTTGTTGAAAATAGTCTCCAAATTCGTTATAGCATGCTTTGCCATTCCGGGAAAGGCTGGAATGTAGTGCAATGATTTCGCGACCTCAACGAAGTTTGGGTGGAAAAAATATTTGCAAAGCCAAGTCGAAAAATATTGAAGTAGTTGGAGTAGCGCGGTACGATCGTCACTGATGAAGAAGTGGAAGGTCGACCATCAAATTACGAAGACTTAGAAGTTCTGGCAGCCGCTGATGAGAAGGAGGTTCGACTGTCGAGATTCTTCAGAAATGGAGTCTGCTCGTTTCGCTAGAGAAAACCGGTGGAAACTCGAACATTTCGAGCTTTGTGAGAAAAGTCGCGAAAAAAGCCGTATTAATTGTGCGCCAACCTAATATGTTTCCATAATTTCACTTCATACCAGTTGTATAGGTATATTAAGTTAGTTCTGGTATTATATCACCCGAATGATTCACGCCTATGTGGTCCAGGTTTTGTGGTTTGGGACAGATAAGACCCCAATCATTGAATAGTGTGTTACCCTCTAGGGTCATAATACCGCAAATTTCATTGTGGTCCAGAAGTTCACCTTACATTACTTTGTCTTACGACCAAGGTTTTTCCAGCCGCAACAATTCCATAAAAATAGCCTCGGTAATGCTGTAAGTGACTAAAATATTAGGTTGATGCATAATTAATGCGGCTTTTTTGCAACTTCTTTCTCTTGATGAAGCTTTTCGAGTGGTTTTTTCGTCAAGACAATCTTCATCCTCCACATATTGAAGCTGCTATCGAAAGCTGCATCTACATCCGCCATCGTATGCTCTATCACATCGGGAACGTTGGAATGCGGCACAGTCATTTCGCGATCTCAGCGAGCTTTTCAAAGATGAACCAATCAGCGAGGCTAATTTGAAAGATTGTTCGTATTTATAAGGTGCGAGTTTCGTAGATGAAGAAAAAAGAGGTTCACTATCAAATTCCGAGCACGAAGAATTTTGGGCAGCCGTAGAAGAGGACGAAAGCTTGACAATCGGAATGCTATCCGAACTCTTCATTACGGGAACGGTCATTCCTTCAGAAAAGCCTGGAGATTGGCTACATGGGGCCGTATGAACTCTCGGACAGGAATAATGTTGGAATTTCCACCGGTTTTCTGTGGCAGAACGAGCAGGCTCTATTTCTGAGGAATCTCATCAATCGAAACCCCCTGCTGCCAAAAGTCCATAGCCGTCCATGCTTCGTAGGTCTCTTCCTTTCTCGTGTGTAGGATCGCACCTTCCAACTTAAAATACTCAAATATCATTCGACTCGGCTCTTCTGTTTTTTCTTCGCAAGGGAAGGGCATGAACTCAAGCTGCGAATTCAAGATGACACCTATATGGCTCAAAAGCCTGTCCAAAAAAATCAACTAAATACTTGAAATTTGCTGCGTGGTCAATAGAAGCTCAGAAAAGCGATACAAAACCAATGTAAACTGCAGGATCTGAACCCGCGCTCATGTTCACGATGAGCGAGAAACTTATCTTTGCGCTACAACCATTTGCCAATGTTGACTTGTACTCCTGCACTCGTACAGCCCTACCATATGCGCCTGCTGAAAACAAGCGTAACTTCTCACAGAGCCAAGATTCATGATAGATGAAAACGAAATTGGAGCCAGCATTGCGAGCTGCATAAGGCAATATATACATAGCCACAATTCTATTGTATCCATAGTGTCCTGCCCTTGCTACACGTGGCATTCTGAACTTCTGTGGACCATTTAGTAGATTTCAAGCATAGGTCGTAACATGGTGTCGGACAGTCTATCTACCCATATAGGTCTTGTTATGTGTTAGCAGCTTTTCTTCGTGCACTTCCCTTGTCAGCCAAAATTTCATTGAGATCGCGGAATGACTGTGCTGCATCCCTTCTCGAAGTGATATAGCATGACATGGTGAATATGGATACGATTTTTGATAGCACCGTTACTATAAGAAAGAAGAGGATTATTTACGTTGAAGAACCTTTAAAGAAGCGTGAACTGTTGAAGAGGAAGGGAGTCGCAAAAAAAGCTGGGTCAATTGTGCATCAGCCTAGTATTTGCCTGCATATAATTAGCTTTTTCTTTACAATATTTACTAGGTTTTGAGTAATCTTCTTCTCCGAGCATACAAGTGTTAGTCACGTTGAGATAACATCGCCTCGCCCGTGATAACCCGCTAATGAACGAGACCGCTGCATATGGCTTCCCTCACACATACATATTTAGATCTCATCTCATAAATAGAAACCTTAGCTACGCACTTGCTGTAATGATTCTCGGCGACGTACGTGCAACAACGTGGATTGACCCCAGATAGCTGCCTACTTGGGTCTGCTCTATATTTTTGAGCTCTTACAGGGGTTCGCCATTGCAGATTAATTGCCGCTTTTTGACATCTGTCGAAAGACCTTCACGTACATACTCAGAAGAGGGTAACATTCATATATTAGGTTGATTCATGAGTTCTGTCCTTTTTTGCGAATCATGTAGTGACGTATAGCTATATGATCTTCTACTGACCTTTCTTTGACATTGCATAAGCACCATATGAGCGCTACCGAATGACTGACCACCTGTCTTGAATCCCCCGATGATGGCTAAGAAACCTCAAGCAACGAAAATCCATTTGCGATACTCTACACTATTCTTTTGTGATGCTGGCGTTGGAGCAAAGGAAGTCCATCACTGTATATGTCCTGCTTAGGTGGGGATGTGCTCAATCTTAGAACAGTGAAGCGCTGGTTCAGCGTGTTCTCCTCCGGAAATCGTGAGCACCAAGATTAACCCCGTACGAAGCACAGTTCCAACGTGAACTTGAAGCCTATTGCTGCAAAATTGAGATAAAACAACCAGAGAACAACACGGCAATTGATGAGGGCCCTAACATGCTCTCATCCAACCATCGAACATGGGCACAACAGAGTAGGTTACGCCAGTTAAGTGGGACGATTTGTTCTCCACGATTTAATCCACGTGAACAAAGATAGTAGGGTCTAGTGCTCCATAGAACTCTTGGGCGGACGCTCGCCTGGGTCAAGCATTTTATTATCTGAGATGAGTTGTGGGTATTGTACGCTACTCCAAACATAGCCAGTATTGGGTGCCTACAGGAGAAACAGCGCCAGCAAAGGCGAAGCCGGATCGACACCAGAAGAAACTTCTGCTATTTGTGGTGGAGCGTTTGAGGAATTGAGCACTGAGAACTGCTGGAAGAAGAAGATACAGTCACGGCTGAAATTTATGTTCCATAACTAGCGAGATCAAGACAATAACTGAGAGACTAAAATCTTCTTCCAACGCATCAATGCACGACCACATGTTACGAATGTTACGCAGAGTTTTCTGAAGTTATCTGTGAGGGCAGCCATATGTCATCCAGCTTACTGTCCTGCCCTAGCACCATCATATTATCATCTGTTCTGAGAAATCATATGTCTCGAAAGTACTTCACTAATCGTGAGCAAGCGGTTGCCGCACTCTCAGAATTCTTCCAATCCAATCCGACAAGCGATAAAATCATGGACCTCCTCAGAAAATGGCGCAAGGTGCTCCTCACCAATAGCGAATATAACATTCATTGAGCTTGCTTAATTATAAAGTTATTCTATTTTGAAATAAAGTGGTCAACAGGAACAGAATCTATGAATCAACCTAATACACTGGCAAGGTGTTTGCTACGAACTGAGCCCATCCTTCTTTCAGAGTACACAGTGTGTGGATTCTCTGGAGCCGTGCCACCCAGCAATCAGCAGCGCCGCGGAGTTGTTGATATTCTACTTCCTCTAATTGCTATAGTACATAGCGTGTGGTGGTGCCATCAGTTCAGAATGTCTATCGTTCGAGCAATTTCTCCGCGCTTCTGGGATTCAGCTTCGAAATTTCTGCTGCTTGACCTTTCGAGGGCATTCTGCACTACGTGATTAACTCTCACAAGGCGATGAAATTCTTCAATTTTGACATGCTTATGGAGCTCGCTGCGGTAAGAACACTCACTGTGAATACTTCATTGAAATGCAGAGCGGCATTCATGTGTTGCACCAAAGTTAGAAGGGTTGCACTGCTAGCCGAGGAGACTGTGCTTTCTGGCTAATGACGACTAGCTGAGCTTTTTGGAGAATTCTCATAAAATTTTTTTGCAACAATTTATGCAGTTCTCCTCTCACTCTTAATAAATCCAGGTAGCTTTCTCTTCAGTTCATTTCAGTTTTGAAATTCCAGGAGGCAGTTAGTTGCTTGCTTCTGTGACAACGAAAAAAGTTCCGGAACTATCTGGAAGTGATCACCTAAATCGTGGTACGACAAAAGAAAACACGCTTCCAGAAACTGTGGGGATTCGCAAGGTTTATGCCTTCTGTCTTGCTGCCTACAGGAATATTGCTTAGTTTGTCGAGGTGTAGATGCTGGGCATCCTTGTCTGAACGTCTGGGTCATCCTTGCCTCTACTGGTCTATTATCTGGCGCATTCCTCTATCAGAGAATTCCTATGAGTTACTATTTTTCATAGTTAACCTTTCGCAGTCCAGCAACTGTGTGGGCTTCTACAGAATTTTTGCGACCCTGACAGTGGAACTTTTTTCCGTCTGTAAAATGGCGTGGTTTTCTCTATCATTTCTATCATTTTCTCTCTCCTGTCTTTCATCACAGATCTCCACGGCTTGCTGACAGGCAACAGCCAAAAGCTGCGCAGCCTCAGCTCGCGTTTCGCGATCTTCCCAAATGGAAGCTATTCGATCGAAGCTGTTTGAATTGGCGCAAGCGATACTCTTCTTGATAAGGACAAGTCGACATGGGTGGCCGATGCTGTGAGGTCTCCCTGGTTTCTGGAATGATGTAAGATTACCTTTATCAGTGTGCTGGCTGACAATATATGACTCTGCTAACTGATTTGTCTCTGTAAAGATGCAAAATGGAGAATGAGTGTCCGCAATCCGAACCGTTCGAGTTATGCCACCATTTCACTTTCACTCTTCCGTACCCCGAACGGTTCGGATTGTGACCACTCATTCTCTACTCTCTACTTCGCATTTTTACTAGGACAAATTAGTTGGCAGCGTCATATATGCTCGGCTAAGTGTAGGCCTGTGCTGCATTTCAACGTTTTCTGGACTGGTAAAGCATGCGATGACGAATTTGGGAACGATCGATGGCAGCTTTCTTAAAGGGAAAAAAGAGTGTCGCTCTGAAAAGAAAAAACATTCAAAAGCACTCAAGCGGAAAGAGATGCTTGCTTTGATCTACGTCTGAGCAAGTTTACCCGGGAAAAGCCCAAAGGAAAGTGGCTAGCTTTCCTCATGTTCAGGTATGCTTAGCAAAGGGGGACTATATATCAAGGTGGTACAGAAAACCAAGTAGTAAAAACATTCTTATCCATTAACTCTCGGTCTACCCAGTTAGAGCAAAACGCGGCGTTATCTCCAATATGATTCATATGGCTAGAACGGTTTCTTCGGGTAACAGATTGAGAGCCGACTCAGCCGAAATGGCCTTCCAAATAGCTCGATTTAACGGTTACCCCATTAACAACTCTTCCAGGTCAAGGTATGGCCGCACTAGGGTGAACCTACCTGGATTGGAAGGAGACAAAAAAGTACCCTTCTGTCTCCCTTTCATTTCAGAATATTTCAGCAAGGCGGTAAGAGAGGGCGAGCGTAGGTCAGGTCTAGAAGACTCTCTGAGAGACGTAGAGATACCACCTACAAACTTCAAGCAAAGGCTAATAACTAATCGCGCTTATGATCGCTTGTGCAATACCAGAATCTGCATAATTTGCCCAACGCGGCGAACAGGTGTCTGTGCGACATCAGGGGTTATTTATCTTATAAGCTGCAAATTATGCGGGGAACAGTACATAGGTGAGACCGGCAGACCGCGCGGAATCGCTATTCAAGAACATCTGGATGGCTTACAAAAATCAAAACTTCCAACTCCACTGGGCACTCACCGGAGGCAATGTCATGGCGATTAGGTGTTTGGAGTAGACGTCTTCATCCTCGCACGAGAGGCGGATATATCAGCTCGCAAAACACTAGAGGTATTTCAGCAAAATCGCCAAAAATGAACAGCAAAGATGAGTGCATTACCATAACCAATGAAGCAGCAACGTTCCTTGGTCTATGCGGGTTTTGACCTATCAGCCGCTAGGTTGGTGGTCCCCCCTACCACTAACGTTAACGCATGTCTTAAATCCTGCTTGGCGGCGTACAAGGTGAGCGAATGGTACCATAGATTTTATTCAGTCGGTTGGCCTTTGTTTAACACATGTTGGATACTTCTATAGACGATGAGACGTTTGTGGGGTAGGATGCATTTGCTCTTTACTTTCCAGGCTCTGACGAAGGCGAGAAAGCCGAAACGTTAGCCGGATAAAGTGCCATATCAATCTTGGTTATGGCTCAGAAGAAATAAACGAGGAACTATCGATCATGCCAAGATTTATTGAACGTTGAACACGGAATCTACATTTAAAAGGCGTTATTTTCATCGAGAAAGGAACTTGAGAAAAAAGCTACACTAATTATGCACAAACGTTACATTTTTAAAATTGGCGATACGTAAAACGTAATCGTGATTCTCCTCCCTTATCTCGGAGCAATCCCCAGATGCTGATGTATCCAAAAAACAGCTTCTATAGCAGGGACTCAGGCAGAGTCTCGTTCACATCAATAGAAAGGCGACCTACCATAGAAGTTTATCCAGTTCTAGTTCTATGAACTCCATCCAGTAATTTCCTGCAGATGTTTGATCAGAAATGAAGACGTCTGATCCTAAAAATATCCGTGTCGGTAGCTCATTACTCCAACGAAAGCCGTGGAGCTGTTGCTACTGACGTGAGAATATGGTATTCATCGTTCTCACGATGACGGATGAATGACGCACGGTGAAGGGTACTGATCTCTGCCCTGGCATTGACGGCGTTGGTCTTAGGATCAAGATTAGCGTCTTCTGAAAATCTTCTCGTCATCAGGAGTTTCATCCGATCATTGAACTGCCTGCTCATTCCAGAAGCATTTCACTTCATTCTGAGGAGTGAACCTTTTCTCTTTTTTTTGCAAAAAATGGACCTATAACATCGAAAAGCACTTATCCTTAGTGGTTTCACTTTGCATTGGAATAGTGTGGCTTTAAATTGAGGTAGCGGTTCCAATTTGAATTAAAATTTGCCCATTCAAAATGGTAAATCGCAGAGCTTGACCGCACTGTGCTTTTTGGGTGCAGAGCTACATTCCTCAGAAAACTAGAGAAAATTCTAATTTTTCTGGATGTGCTGTATTTCTGCTATATAAAACGCTTAGGAGGTAGATCATAGCTTTCTCATCACAAAGAGAAGACCGCTGAGTGACTTGATCCCCGAATCATCTTCCGGAATAGCATTTCAAGAGGTTGGTACGTCTTCAAATCTCATCCACCGTCATCAGATTTGTTCTCAAAGAGGCTCCCAATTTCAATCAGAAGTCCGCCAATAAGTCAATCCAGATTTTTTTCTGTAGCTTTCCTTTTTTTCCTGCTTGAGCAGTCATCTCACTTGTTACAATCCTGATCCTCGTTATGCACATCTCGTTTTGAGTCTGAGTAGTCTGCAGTGGCTCTTATTGATGTGCGCCAGAGGCTTTCATTCCAACTTTCATTCCATAATGAATGAAAAAAACACGACGAGAAAACGGAAAATCTCATGGATTCATTATGTTCTCCGTGAACATTCTGTGAAAAGTCGAACTTTTTACTCAATAACAGTGTTATAATGAGAATTTTCATTCATCCCATTCCCTATCCTGTACCTGCGTAAATACCTGTCTCGTCACTTATCATCACTGATTCGCTTGATCCCAGGATTACCAACTCAAATCGAGAAAAATTTGTGTCAATTCCTTTCTAGGTCATGGAATATGTACAAGACGACACCCAAATAAAAAATTCCGTAATCAGGAGCTGAAGTGAATTGGATAGAAGTCGTGGTGTCTATGCAGTAAACATACATCATGCATGGATGTCCTTAAGTTTATTCGTAGCATCGTCGCCAACATGCTGATTTCCGTTGTATGTTTGTGAGCGAATCACTCGGACACGAGCACTGGTGGACTTCTCGACCCTGACATCACTTGGCCACATCTGACATTGTCAACACTCCCAAAAAATTGAAACTTTTCTTGATTTGATCCAGTTTTTGGGTGAGAACACAAGCGTGTTTGTACGGAAATGAACTACAAACATTAGCGATTACGGCATCCTGAGCTAATCTATGTGGAATATTGCTCTTTGATATATGCAGTGTCGGATCCGAAGAATAGGTTCTCACAAGACAATGAGCTTCTCTCTAGGTAGGCATTTGTTCTCTCCATTTTTCTTTCCTTTTTTTTTCTTTGCATGGATCTCAAACCATGAGTTCGTATATATGTGCATATAAGTGAATGAAATAGAAAAAATCTGATTCTTTAAACTTTGGAGCAAGAAATTATCGAGATGTTGTATAATTATTACAACTATTTCAGCACATCTTCTTTGTTCCATAATTACGGAAACTTATGAATTTTGCCTTTATTCCTAATAAATAAGGAAACGAAACTTCATGCCACCACTATTTCCCAAGAGGCAATTTCCGGGCAACATCCTGGCCGCTAACAGTTCATTTTGCTCATGAAATAGACTCCCAACTGAAATTTAGCCATGCTTTGTAAGCTTTAGAGCTCACTGCACCATTGCACAGTGCACTTCTACATCTTGAACAAAAAGGGTCGATTTTCTGTAGAAAATGTTTGCATAAGTTTACCAGTAACGTATTTCCTCACAAAAGCACCTGCCGTCATCAGAAAAAGCCTTTGGGGATGCGTTCAGGCTTTTCTCCTGAACTTTCTAAAGATACTTTGAACCATATCAGTGTCGTTAGAATAGTGAAAAATTTTTGGGAACCATTTCATTCGAAAATCCCATAATTTTGAAATAGCATCAAGACTACTGGGTAAGTCTCTATGCTTTTTCTCCTTCCAAATAGAGCTTTCTGCTTCTTCTAACCTTTAGAACTAACTATACATGAATCCCTTTCCCAGGCCTAGTTCTCTTCCTAATTGTTCCGGAAGTCATACGTCGGAATTCTCTAGAATTTTCGTTCCACTAGTAAAATGCGTAGGGTTCAGTACTCAGTGATGAAGGATGTATTATCCTGAATTAATTTGAGCCTATTCAACGTTCTTTTTCAAAATGCTTTTCCCTTTTTCCCCTTCCTTTCTCAAAAGCGTAATCTCAAAAGCGTAAGCGTCATCGTGCCTGTGTTAATTTTCGAATTTCTACATATTTTCTTGTCTGTCGTTCCACTTGTCTCGTTGGAGCACACACGATTCTTGGATTTTGATACTTTCGCATATAAAATTGAAAGTAGAAAACGAAAACTGAACCGGAATCAAAACAAACTTCTGAGTCTCCTGAAATGGCCATAAACCTCAACTTTCCCTTCAAAATTTCGTTTTTGCGCTGTCTACTGAAATACTGTGATTTCTTTCCATCCTAACTTCTTATCTTTCTTTTTTCCAGCTTAGCTGATTTCAATACCACCATGTCTGCACATGATTATTTTGGTCAAATCTTGAAATTTTTGCCTTATTCCAAGATTTTAGGAAATCATGGGCAAAATAGGATTGGAAAGCAGAATAATGCCCTTCTTACGCACTAAATTTTATGACCGACAGCGCCATTCTTGGAAAATAGAGACAGATTACTGAGTGCATTCCAGTTCATTGGCGGAACCTCCCCGTTGAAGTCAGAGAGGAAAACCACCGGAAGAAATCGTGCGATTATGCGGGAGCTTAGCGGAACCCTAAGTGGTTCCGCTTCCAGTTGACATAACTTCTGCGCCAGGCCTCATGTGCATCCAGCGATGAACGTAGCTGAACGGAATTTCCTCATATTACAGATTCCGCAAATTTGCCGCTATGGAATTTCCTATTGTTGTCGATATTTTATTTACTTTTCACGCGGTCGACTTCGCTGGCCAGCAGATTCCACTGAAGGCCTCCAACTATTCCAAGAATCACTGTGGTCCGCCCTGGTTGAGCAGAGTAGACGATGTTGTTGGTTTGTCGTTGGCTGACGATCCCTTGGGGTGGAGATGTCCTTGCTGAATCGCTAAATTATGAATGCTGGTGCTCATCTGAGGCGATTCACTCAATAACTCGTTTTTCAGAGGGAGCACTCCAGATCGGCTTTTGGGAGGGAAGTCTTTCCAGAAGTACAGTTTGGAGGCCCCCGTCACTTTCCTGTACCCCTCTGCTCCTACAGCACGCTCTTCAGTGATCTAGTGGAACCTCATCCATTTATACTAATTCTTTTTCTTCTAGCAAACTTCCCTATTGGCGGGTTTTTTTCAAGAATACGATTTCTTGGCTCCTTTCATGCAGCGTAAATTGAGTAGAAGCCATTTTCCGACCTTGCACACATGTGTAAGTCTAACGGTTGGTCCGGTGCCTATTTAGATAGGCTACGGAAACGGAACCTCCCAAGCAAAGGTGTGGTCGATTGCAATAGCTGTCGATACATGATTTTTTCCCGCAACAGGTATCCGTCATGGAAGACTCCCAAACAAGCAAAAAAATCCTCCCGAACCACGTATTCCACGCAGCCTCACCTCTTACGATGCACCAATTTACGTCCCGCGAAAATCTTGGCGAAGATATCCATGAAAATCATGCCCTCTGATGTAAGCTTTGCCAGGTCGAAGTGACTGCTAGCATATGATTTTGCCAAACGATCACCAATTGATAAAGAAAACTTTGCTGGATTAAATGGCAATTTATATTGGATGCGTGCGTTTGACGCGCGTGCTTCTATACGATAAAGGCTAACGCGAGACGCATTGCTTACGCAGCTTAGACGCACGCGTTCACGGGCTTGCGGCAACCGAACGTTCCTTTCATATAGGATACACTGCCGCGTTGACCGGTCTTCATGGAAAGTCCTTCGCAAATGGATGTGTGCGTCTGACGCATGCACTCTACTATAAATTGGCCTTATCGCTCACAACATGAGCTTCTACGATGCGCCAATTTACATCCCCTATAAATTGTTTCGCCTCATTGAGCTTGATACATTGGAGCTTTGAATATTGATGCATGTACATGCAGTACAATGCAAGGGAAGATCCTGATTGGCGGCTTGTTTCCCGAAGAATGTAATTTGCGCTTTGTCAGGTCAGTGATGAGGAGTAGGTGAGAAGATGGATGGCTTTATCTCCTCGTTTAGTTGCTATTACGAGACAATTTCTCACCTGCTTAAGACTTTTCCTACACCAGGTGTTCCAAGCTTTACACTTCCTCTCAGAAATGGTCGTTACCTTGGGTGTTACCCTAAATTATTACCTAAAGGTTAGCACATTAACAATAGCGCGCCCTTCGTGACTTTTCTGCAGCCTGCATAAAAAATTCTGACGCTTCTAAAATAATTCCGCAAAAAAATCAACCCACAAGTAGAAAAAAACTTTACACTTTAGCTTTATGCATGGCCAAGGTGAGGGCCCTGACAACTGGAAAAATCTGCACTCTTGTTCGGAATTTGCTCCTTTCTTGCGTCGTCCGACTTTTTGATGTGTGACCACGTGATTTCCGAAGATGAAGCGAGGGACTTTTGTCGAGGTCCTATACATAGAGCAATGGTCAATATATCATTAAATGAGATTCTAGTCCGAACCAAGAGAGAAATAAATGTTAAAGATGTGTTGCACTTGTGGCTGAATTTCTCCCTCACTCCGATAATAGCCACCTCCATACCGGTGTGAAGTCGTGCGAGTTGTCCTCTCCCATGTCAAAACCATCTGCAGCATACCGTGGAGCATACCATGAGTGCAATTCCTTCTAAAATATGTGATAAATTCTACCAAGAAGGAACCGACATGGACAACGAGCAGTGTTCTTTACTTGTTTTGGTGATGTTCGTATTTTCGATGTGAGCTGGCTTGTTTTTTTTCTCGTGTACGCGAAGTGCGCGCGAAGTTTTTCGCTTATTCATGAACGCTTTCCGTTTTACAGTCATTTTTGGACTTCGTTTTCCACAATACGTCCAACGCGATCGGAAATTTCTATCCCGCATACCTTTTTCATTCCAAGACGTTTCCGAAATATCATTCCGTAAGTAATTCATGCATGCTGGAAGATATGCCTCCCTTCCGAAAATCAGTGTGGTGGAACACTCTGCATGGACAACTCGAAGGGAACCTGTCCTAGTTCTCACAGAAGTACCAAGACAACGAAAGCTATATAATTCCTTCATGACATGAGAAAAAAAGCCTCCCTGCACTAGTTACGATGCACAGACAATACGCTGCTCGAGCTTCACGCCTGCTATCCGAAATAGGAGGCCCAGGATAATAGGGCTTTTTTGGATTTGTTTCAACGTGGCCTCTTTGTGGATATCCATATGTATAATAGATTATTTTTCGTGATTTGCCTCATTCACAGAATCGTTTCAGCAATGCGTCGATATTTTTCCGTACTCTGTAATCACCAGAATCGAACTTCCAGCACTGAAGTCCTAAATTACTTGGCACTTCAACAAGTATGGTAGTTATGGTATGGTTTTTACTGGAAATCTGATTATGATTCGTTATAATGTAGTCGTGGATGTGGTTGTGATCTGTTCCTGGAAATTTTCACAGAATCTAGTGTCTCAATATTAGTGCATATCCAAAAGTGAGAGCGTACAAAGTCCGGATTACGAACATCCAGGTCCATGATGGTCACGCTTTATAGCTTGTATGTATTAATATGGCTATCTGAAGCTATGTGAAAATTCAAAATAAATTTATTCGAATATACTTTTTCGAATATAATCTGTAGCCACGCTTCGCTCATGACATGGGATGCGAAGTTGCCGCACTCTTCACACGAAGCCCTCTCCGAAATTGAGAACACTTAATCTAGTTATAAATATTTGGAGCGTGAGCATTTTTTATCGTCTTAAAATCACATAGACGCTTTCTGTAATAATCACAGGGTAGTTACTGGCGCTATATCAGTAATTCGCATCAGAATATCATCGCCTCTGGATTATTTTTCATCACCTCGCTGCTGATCCTTGCGATATCGTGTTTATTTTTAGCTCTTGTAATAAGCCGTGTTGATATCGTCATAGCAGTCTCCGCCTGCGGTTCAACTGCTCTAAATTCTGATTCTGCGACAATGATGGATTGTATAGTCCGTTTCAAAAGCGACAATAGTTGAGTATTTGTGCCCATGATCTGAACTTCTCGGCGAATACGGCATTATTTCTCGCGCTTTTTCGTTCTCTAATATTTTCACAACTATGTTCCCCGGTGGAATACACTATAGCAAGCAAGAGCATAGATAAAGGCGAGCAAAGTCAGCCAGTTGATTCGTCAGCATGCTACGCGTCTCGTTGCGACGCGGCAAAATAGTGGCACATTTGCGCTGCAGCTGTACTTTGTCCGTGTGAGTCCTCTTCAACGACTACTCTTCGTGCAGTTATAGGGTGACAAGAAAGTATTTTGCCAACTACAAGAAGTTGTAAAACTGGGATGAGATAGCAATTAATAGTCAGTAATAATTGTTGATAATCTGAAAATTAAACTGCCTTCTAAGTACTTAAGAAACCCTACTGGGATAACCCACTCATGGATTCGTTTGGTTTTTTAGGAACATATTCCTGAATTTCTAGAGAGGTTTCAAGCTTGCGATAAAGAGAAAACACATTACCTGATTTTTCGTTAGTTGTCATGATTTTAATCTGCCTAGGCTTAACTTAATACTTTTTCTTTCTCGAGTCATCCTCAGTGTTCATGAATTTTTGGAAACCCTAAGTGCAGAAAATGCTTAACCGTTCTGCAACCTCCATAGGACGATAGACGTATCGCTTTATTGAGGGTTCCTACTTGCGTCACCAAGTGAGGGTATTCCTTCACTTGTGTTCAACGATATGAGTAATAAGAATTGACTAGGATGGTTACGTAAGCAACGTTCATTTACATCCATATGTGTTATTACTCAAAATAACAGCAATATTGGGAAGTCAATGATAAGGTCAAAAGCTGGAATCCGTGAACATACAGATCTTTATACGCAGTATAAAGACAGTTACATATTTATGTTTTCTTGTTTCTTAGGTGTTCCCCATGCAATTTCTTATTTCTATCCAGTTCATCCAATCCATAAGCCTCGCTTTTTTTTTTTGGACTAATGCTTCATCGGAGGTGGCTACACGTAAACTGCCATCCTTTATTTTCTCAGCCCACATTAGTGCGAATGCCTCTCATACATATGTTGTAGTCGAAACTTTGTACTCTTCTAGGAAACTTTTTATAATCTTTTCTATACTTGTGAAGACTTCTACGTATGATGTGGGCGTGCATCGCTCGTGGGCATTAGTGAATCTGTTCTGGGATATTTTTGTATGTACACAATTGAACAAGAACCCTCGTTGCCATCATGTTCGGGCTTAGATGAATAGTAGATCACTTTGCGCTTGACTTTATCCCGAAAATATTGCAATAATCAGTTAACGCTGAGGTGGAAAATATCACAAAACATTCCCAATATCCGCAAAGTCTAGAAATACCTCGGAAAACATACTTTACTTACTGGAATCTCTGGCAGGACACTGGGCATCTTCGATGTTGTGAGTGATTGACATCTGTCGATAAACAAAGATAATAAGAGTACCCTATTGTTTTATTATTTCGTCAGGTATGAATTGTCGGATTTTATAAGTGATCAATTTGACAGCCGGTATCTTCGGTGTTTCACTGGATCACATCTCATTTTTTTATTCATGAAGCTACATCCTACCTCTTTCCATATTGTTTCCTTGTTTTTTGATGGGCTTTTAAATTTCTGTTTCAGAACAGCTTTTCAGGATAATTATGACCTGGAAGCTGTAGCGTGATTGGATAGGTGCCTGCACAAAGAGCAAGGTTTGACGTTCATAATCCAGTAATGCCTAGGTATTCGAGTTGAAAAAAAAATGCCTAGAAGCACGAAATCTTCACAGTTTGGCCATCGAAAATAAATGCCAATTTTTGACGTTTTTACAAAACCACGCTGCTTACAGCAGAGGAGCAGAGATAGGAATCCACCTCTACTAAGTGTATTCGACAAACCTTGCTCGACTTGACCACAACTCGTTCCAGAAATCCCACTTCTTACTAGAAAAAATGTTCAGTTTCATAAATGATGCTGAAAATACCCTTTACTACATTATCGCCACTTACGTCCCACGCTTTTAACCTGTCGGGGCAACCAAACTATCGTAAAGGCACCACCCACGGAAATCACCTCAATCATATTCACAGTTCTGAAAATCTGTGGACTTCGGCGGTACTTCAGCCGTAGAAGCTGCACTGGAAGAGTCCCTTTACCTACTCATAGCAAGTCCTTCTAGCACCAGACGGACTTGTTTCTCAGCAAGATTGTGCTGGTAGTATACGGTCATACTTGGATTGCCTGCCGCCCATCATATTTAAGAAACAGTGCTCAAAACTTTGTTATTCAAAATCAGACATTTTCTACTTGACGACCTCACACATTTTTTCCTGATGTTATGTTGGCCTGACTAGCAAAAATCCCAAAATTGCATACCTTAGCTAATTCCTCCCGTAACTTCGCTGGCACCTTAAAGCATGGAGTAACTTGCTGTGGTACTCTTCGGGTGGTCAAGAACACCTTGCCCACCTATTTCACTATCAGCCAAACGTTTTACTATCTTTTACTTCTTGGTACCCTATTCTCTCGTTTGATAACTTTAATAATTATATGTAAATAAACACTATTTGGTTCTAATATTTGAAGACTTTTTGGCAACTCGCTCATAGCTATCGTCATCATTATACGTCATCTGGCTTGCCTTGTCTTGGAACTGCTGCCTCTCCAGCTCTGCACATTTTGTAGAATTATTCAGACTGTGGCTGACTTCTCCCATGCTAAAAATCTCTGCCATGAAAGTTATTGTGCATGCTGTGTTCAAGACGGGACATCCACTGTGATACATGACATCTGCCACATTCTTGCTCGTGACTCGCTTAATAACCTTCATATCATAAATTTTCCCTACAGATGGCTTACTATAACTCTACTCAGGGTGAGGTGCTCAAAAATGCTTTTTTGGCACTTTTGCAATGATTCGAATATGTTATCTAGGCGTCTTCGTCTATTGACGAGTTCATTTACAAGAACTACTACGTGATGTCACTATACGGCATATCTAGGATGAGGAATCTCGTACCCTAACGAACTTTCAGTGCAAACCATTACCCTAATACTTTGGAGCACCCATTCTTCCTGAATAGGAGAGCTGCAATTTCCGCAGTTTGTGGTTGTGTAGGGAATTCAAGAGCGATTCCACTTGAATCCATCAAGAAAGCACTTTTGATTTGTATTGTCATGTGGACATTTCGCATAACAACAGCATAAAAGTCCTGTCTGACGAGCAAACAATAGAAGATTGAAAATCTTGACTGGAATTTCTCATTAAAGTTCTGCTTTCGCCGAGGTAGCATCACCTGAGAGGAGTACAGATCAACTTATTTCTTCTGCTTCGTTGAAATCTCCAGTGCAGCGGAAAATCTTCTTCATCCAACACGCCTATTTAGTTCCTGTTGTTCGTTCCTGTTGAGCAGGGCTTGCAAAATAGGCAAGCATTAATTATTGCAAGAATGGTGAATGAAGACATGTCTCATGTTGTTTGATATCCACACAATCCGTGATTTTCTTCCGCGAACCATGCATATTTCAAGATCGCTTACTCTCTTGAGAGCCGCCTACAGCCTTCACCTACTTTCAGTGATTTTTTCCAGACACAATGCAGTCCTGGCTCCGACTCCTCCTTGTATGCTGCTTCGCTGTTCTGATCATCGCCAGCGACCCGGCCGTGCCGGAGAAGAGGCCGGCGTTGTTGTCCAGATACGGGAGAGCCCTTCTGTCACGATACGGAAAACGATCTCCTCTACCAAGGGTCGCCAATCCAGAAAACGGTTAGTTCACTCACACGTAGACACCACAACTATTGTACAAACTACTGTACGAATATTTGTGTCCTACGAGACCTTGATCTTGCTCAGATTCTTTGCCTCCTAATCCCGGCGAATTTTGCTTCTAAGTGAATAATTCTCTTAAAAATCATGCAAAGCTAGCTTATGACGAAGGCAAACTCTGGTGTATGAACGCAAGCGCAGCAACGTTTTATTCATCTACTTGGGCGCACCAATCGACCACTTCGAGCATTCAAACTTGGCTAATTAAACCCATGGAACTTTTTGACAAGAAAGAGATGAAATAATAATAAATGCAAATAAAGGAACAGAAACTACAAATCTGACAGAAACGTGCGCGCCTTTTATACGCGCTGTGGAATTTGTTTCAACTGATGCTATCACTA
Organism: Ancylostoma caninum; assembly: GCA_037903475.1. Classification (NCBI taxonomy): domain Eukaryota; kingdom Metazoa; phylum Nematoda; class Chromadorea; order Rhabditida; family Ancylostomatidae; genus Ancylostoma; species Ancylostoma caninum. Next base: position 320,929 of record JBAJFG010000149.1, read on the forward strand.
ATTTCTCAGCGACCTCAAAAAACATGAAAGGCAACATGAGGCATGAAACATAAAACTTCTACATTCCGAACATAATAATCTGATCACTTGATCGCGTTATCGCGATATCTGGAAAACCTTTCCTTCTCTCAGAGCTATCATAAAGATTCCTAGATGGAATTATTCGCATTGTCTATAAACGTACGAAAATAAACAAAGAAACTGTAGCCTTTTGAATGTTATGCTCCGAAAACCTAGGAATTGTGTTTCGCATGAGATTGAAAGATGCAAATCCCACGACTAAGACATATGTGCTCGTGCAAAACACGGTTTGAGAGAAACAACAGTTATATGCCAGCAATGGTCAAATCCATGCAAAACCCATGAATATCCATGCAGAATCTATACGCCGTCTCCAAATCGATGCAAGTTCAGTGCAGAACCCATGAAAAACTCACGAGTTTTCACAATCCCATGCATCTATGCAAAGCACGATTTCTAGGTTTCCTGATCATTAACGTGTAGGCCAACTTCATCAGTGGGCCTTGAAAACCTCAAGGACTACACAAGCCGCCATATGCATGCTACCACACGAGACTTTCTACTAAATCTCGTATATAAACCATCTATCAGGACGGATTTTATACCAAAAATCGTGATGTACTAAAGCCTCATGGTATTATGTTTTTTTGTTATTCTACTAATGGCTAAGGAAGGAAGAAACATTCGGAGTATTAGGCTCACTACATTATCAAAAACGCCTTGTAAACTTCCCCTCTTTTTTGCTTCCGATGCTAGAACTTTCTTTATTTGAGGGTGGATATTCGTGATCTCTGCTATATTCTCCTGACTGGGTATTTTATGTTTTTTTTCTTCAAATGAAACAAAAAACCTGAACTTTAGAGCGAAAGCTGGCTCTTTTGACAAAATTTCCTTCAAAATGTATTATTAGGTTGGTGCATAATTAATGCGGCGTTTTTCGCGACTCCTTTTCTCGTTGGAAATCAACAGTTTTAGAATGGTTTTCTTTTCATGTAAACAATCCTCTGCTTTCACTTATCGAAACTCATGTCCAGGTTCACCATCTCATGGTGTACCACTTCGGAAAAGCTTGCAGCAAAGTCGTTCAGTGATCTCAACGAAATTTTGACCAAATAGAAATCGGGGAACCCAAATCGAAAAATATTTAATTAGTTGAAATGGGAAGATACAATTCTACGGATGGAGAGGGAAGAGCTCCACGATCAAATTTTGACGACCAGAAACCTTTGACGACCGTAGAAGGGAAGAAGGTTCGATGATGAGATTCCTCAGAAATGGAGCCTGCTCGTTTTGCTGCAGAGAACCGGTGGATATTCGAATACTGTTACTGTCTGAGAGTGTGTAGACCCATTTGGCTAATCGTCATGCTTTTCTCAGCCTTTTGAGAGGAAGAATCGTGGTCGAATGGTCCATATTGAAGAGTTCGGACAGCATTCTTCTTGTCAAGCTTTCGCGCTCTTCCAGACTGCCCAGAAATCCTGGTGCTAGGAATTTGATGGCCAACCTCTTCTTCCTCCATCTGTGAGGCTCCTGCTTACGAATATGAACAATCTTTCAACTTAGCCTTGCTGATTGATTTGTCTTTGAAAGGCTCACTGAGATCGCGAAATGACTGTGCCGCATTCCAGCGTTCCCGATGTGATAGAGCATGCTATGGCGGATGTGGATGCGGGTTTCGATAGCACTTTTGATATGTCTAAAGAGAATTGCTTAGGATTGTTGTGATGAAAAAAACCACTTGAAAGGCTTCAATTCTCATCGAGAAAAAGAAGTTGCGAAAGAAGCCGCATTAATTATGCACCAACCTAATACTTATGACTGTTGCACCTCTAGGCTGTAGGCTTCTCTAGACATTTCGTCTTGAAGACCTCTATACTGAGGATTCTCATTGGAACGAAAAAAAGGCTACTTTAATTCAAAGCACCTCTGATTGAAGATTCGTGACGGGATCCATAAACATTCCCCGGAGAGGTTTTAAGCTTCTCGCTCATTCAAAGTGAACGAGTTTTACGAGCAAAATGTGCTACATATATCTTACTCGCTTTACCATCACTTTTATTGCAAACTAAGACGAACCACTTTGACAAGCGCACTCTTCTTTACTAGTAAATCCCTTGCATTTCAAAACAGTGGATGGATCATCATCTCCCCGGGGATATTCACGAATTCCGCGACAGAACCATGGCTAGGACTACCGCTGATATTTGGGTCAAGCTTTTTTATTTGATTCACTGAGAGTCGGGATATAGACATTGACTTTTTCCCTGTTAGTCATTAATCTGCTGCAATCACGTTCAGAGTATTTTATCGATATTTTCTCTAGATGAGAGAGCTCCACAGATTCGAGGAGTCGACTACTAGTCTTTATGGAACTCAAAAACGCTCCCATGTTTGATTTTCCTGTATATATGGTAGCCAATAATTACCCGTACACCTAGTTGAGAGTGAAGAAAACTGACTTTTCTGCCGAACTTATTAGGTTGTTCGGAAATTTTTGAGATCAACATTGTTTGGAATTTCTAGATTTTAGTGACTTTTATTCCCACCAGTAATGTCTACTCAGATCTATGATAACCCATTTGAAGAGTACATGTCAAGATCTCGCTCTAATTTCCGAACAGCCTAGTAGGTACATCAGATGCTGGATGGTTCCTGCATTGAAAGCTGAATGGGTAATTTTCTAGCGCCTTGTATATGAAAAGGTCAGACATTTTGGAGTTTTTACTCTTTTACTCCTCGACATTTGTTCAATAAGAGATCGATATCCCGATTATGTTTGAAAACGATGGTTATCTCGATTATCCTTGAAGTTATGTACATAGGATGTAGCTTTATGTATGTGGATCTGCTCCTCTACACGAACATCTTCTGATAACAAAAATAAATCTCTAATTCAACGGAGTTCCGGTGAATTTTAGCATGGTCGTTTCAGCAGATGACGTGCATAGGGATTGGAGATGTCTGTAAATTTTCTTGGAGCAAAATGATCAACATCAAGCATCAAATCCAAGCGGAAACCTCTTTCTTACTCACCTTACAGACCTAGAGCCGGAAGCCCATTAAAATGTAGCTGTTAAAAACATCTATCTAAAAAAAGATTGATCCCAAAATACCAAGTAAATCAGTAGATTTTGCAGAATTGCTGCTGTGCCGGAGTGTGAATGGGGAATTCGTCTGCGCGCCATATGCCGACGAGACGAGGAAGTGAGCAAGATGTCGTCAGTACTACCGCCGAAATCGCTATGCAATCCATCCAGTCATTATTGTAATCGTCTGTTGATACATGCATATTTGGAAAGTTTTATTTGTGTTTTGATAAATGTAGCAGGAGTTCGAGATAGTAAACGTTGTCAACAATATAAGCCTGTGGTTTACCGATCAGAGGACGGCTGTGCTGTTCCTTGGTTTGGTCGTCGAATCTGAACAATGAAATTTGAGCAGAACTGTCGCTAGCAGAACAACAACACGTACTGAAACAATAAAAATTATGTATTGACTTCGAAATGGAAAAATAAATGTTTGGAAGGATTGGAACTATATATGTGTAGATCACCATGTAGTTCTTGTTACAGAAAATATGAATCTCACTAAAGCAAAATGAATGTTGAGCTGTGAGCGAAGATTATTGAGGGGAACTGGAAAACTGTACGAAGTAGGAGTTGCTTCACATTTCGATTAAATCTACAATCCAGGGATCGTTTTCCATAGAACATACCCAGGTATCAACTTGTATAGTCCCTTACCGATGTATAGTAGTTGCGCCAAGAAATGAAGGAATGGATATAACTTCACGGATAGCTTAGACTGGATAGCAGAGTGGACAAAAGCAGCTAAAAACAGATAACTACTGCATTTCTTTCTGTAACTGTGCAGAAATGATGACTACTGAATTCTATCAAATGCCACTTCTCGCATATATTAGAAAATTCTTCGAGTGAATCACTGTTTTCTGAGAAATCCAACAGCTAAAGTGTTAAAATGGCAGGCCTTTGTTATGTCTAGCAGCATTCCTCACTCAAGAAAATTGAGATTTGTCATCTCTTTGTCCATATATATACTGTGTGTATCGATGTGAGGACGCTCTTGTTGCAATAAACGTTGGACCATCCGCGAGGGCCAAATCTAGTGGCGACTTGTACGACGCAACTCTGAGGACGAAGGATGCGAGCGAGATCTCAGGCGTGATGATGAATCTGGCTACGGCGGCAGGCAGAGTCGACAATTCGGCCATTTACAACTTGATCAAAATGAGGGCTACAGTCACAGGCGTGTCGTTCGAAGAAGCAGCACCCACAAGACTTTTTTAATGCGCAGATCCTGGCCAGGTGGCCTGGATCTTTTGTCAGACCCGAGACACTACCAACAATTTCCCGACACGAAGATATCGAAATGGACGAGATATGTACCGCCGAAGATGCCATCAACGTTTACATCTCTAACCGTCGAGATGGTGATTACGACTCTGGACGAATTCGTCGCCACCAAGACAGCGGACCGGCCCCTCACTGGGTGGTCAGGGGTTACGAGTGCGAACTTCAGTGCCGTTGACACTGTCATACCAATAGCGGCGAACGAGATACGGGACCCCGCACTCTGGCTGTACATTACCAGCTTCGTCGACACAGCCCTGTGGCAAGGATTGTCCAAGTACATACTTACCGGCACTTTGAACATGGTGCTGGTAGACCTAGAGAGAGTCAAGGAACGGGGGTACACCGAAGATTCACAATTTGACACCATCTTTGCACCTTACTCAGACACCATACGCGTACCCGGCCCAACAAAGATTTTGCTGGTCATCATTGATGCCTCATCGAGATCATTTTCGGACGCGGTGACAGTCGGGCCGGTTGGAAATTCAATCACAGCAAATGTGCGTAAGGCGGGTAGCGAGAGTCACAAACAACATGCTCCGGCCGCTGACGGGAACGACGTGGACCACGTGGTCGACTGTCGATAAGCTGTCCGATCCTGGAGAGGATGAGTGGTACCAGGCTATCAAGATGCTGGAGCACTATGTGTGCGTTGAAGACGTCTTAGACATCGCAGCGGGAGTCGTGACGGCTACCACATTTCGGGTGTTGGCTCCCCACGTCGATCGGCCTGTTGATGTCGATACGTATCGCAACCACCAGGGGCTCGTGGTTGATGCAGGTCACACGCTACTCAGCCCTTGATAGTGAAGACTCCAACTTGACGTGGTACGCATACCAAGAGGCAGTGACTTGTACAAGTCGCCTTGCTAGTCAAGAGACGAGATACTGGACCCCGATGGAGATTACAGGGTTCCACTACATGAGCCGGTGGCACGAGGAGGAGATGTGGGCCGATGAGACCGACTGTAGGTGGTTCAACTTAATTGCCAGGGCTTCCGAAGCATCGGATGTGGCTCGGATGTGGCGTGCGCTGGGGATCTACCAGGGACCGAATTTTGCTGTTGAGCTGAGGATGAGGAGAGCTTTTGATCTCTTCTTCTGTTCCAATGCAGTCATGCAAGCAGCCATGGTCTCAGTCGCGCAGATGAGCCTGGGGATTCCGATGACGGTCTGGAAGAACTACTCTGTTGTCGACAAGCGATCACTTTAACCCCGGGAGGAAACCCGGTAATCAAACAACGCGAACAAGCAACACGAGCGACGAAGGTGATATCTCCAACTGCTACGATACCGGCTCTGACCTAGAGGTGATTTCCCTCGAAGAAGATGTCGGAAGAGCAGGGGGAGCTTACCAGGAGATTGGCGGCCCACTTCGGGATCAGTGGGAACCGCTCACAAGACGAAGTCAAAGAAGCAGCCAGCACGATGACCCTGTTCAAGGGAGAGTTCGCGAAGGCAGGCGGACTCACGCTGAAACGAGCTTTGCCCATCACTCCGCTGATTGGAACAATAGTTCCACAACTTCCCATTCTCTCATCCGCGTTCGTCACAAATGGAAGACAGACATCAATAGTGAAGCCAGCATACGCAGGACTACTTCAGAGCAACTCCGTAGGACAAACTACAGTGTTCCAGTCTTGAAGCCGCAGAACAATTCGAGTGTCACTTTTCACGTAACCTATGCAATTGCACCAATGCACTCCACAAGGTCAGCTGCACATGCTACGACGGAAATATAGAAGACCACATGGAGACTCGGCTGCTCCCACAAACATCGAAAAGCTTCCTCATCGCATCATTGGGAAAAATGGCATAAATGTGATCGCAACATTTATGCCAAAACACACGTCGGATCTGCTCTACAACTCCACATGGTGGCACAGGACCTGAAGATCACCACCGTGAAACACATCACTCACTGCCAAGTGGAACTAAGCGATTTATCAGGCTGCTACAGCTGCACTAGTGGCGCGTCGTTGACATTATCGTGCAAGAGCGACAACGATGAAGTCCTCGCTAACGTGAAGTGCAATGAATAAACTCACGTGATCAGATGTACCGAAAGCGGATTCATCAACAATATATTGCTCATGTTCGACACATCTGAGATTCTTGCCGACTGCACCGCCGCCTGCCCCGGAGAGATCGTGAACTTCACAATCAAAGGACTGCTCGCGTTTATCAACGAAAGGATCATCTCACAAAGCTACAGTGCAATGGACGTTGAAAGAAATATCAAGAGAGACTTCTCTTTTGTGAATCACCTGTCAGAAGTGATATCTTCGTTTGTAAACAGAATTACGTCATTCTTTTCCTTTTGGAAGACTCTAGTGTTTCTCATTGTCATCATAGCTCTGTTAGAGTTGATCATTAAGTTAAATCCTAAACCGCTTCACGACAAAGCACATTAACCTTCTCTTGCTGGGAGTTTCTGTAACTGTACAGAAATGATGACTACTGAATTCCATCAAATGCCACTTCTCGCACATATTAGAAAATTCTTCGAGTGAAACATTGCTTTCTGAGAAATCCAACAACTAAAGTGTTAAAATGGCAGGCCTATGTTATGTCTAGCAGCATTCCTCACTCAAGAAAATTGAGATTTGTCTTCTCTTTGTCCATATATATATACTGTGTGTATCGATGTGTGGACGCTCTTGCTGCAATAAACGTTGGACCATCCGCGAGGGCCAAATCAGTTTCCGCTTCCTTGATTTAATGCGAGATGCGCCAAATTTATGGGCACTGCCCGCGATCTGCGAAGTTGCTGAAATATTGGCAAGCTTTACGTTCTTTCTACGATTTCTTAAGTTTTTCCTACAGTCCTAATCTTCTACTTTCTGCTCATGCCTTTTCCTCCGTCGGTTTGAACCAAGGATCAATTCTGGACCCATTGTGCTATCGCTACCACTTAGCACTACAACAACGTTTAGACATTCAAGCTTTGTTACCTCTCAAGAAATTAGCTTAATCTGTAGTAGGTGCCGTTTCTCAAAAATTTCGGCCAAAATTGGGAAGAAACTGGTGTGGTCCACGTGTGCCGATGGGCCGTTTCCGTCAAAACTCGCGGAAAACGCACATTATGGAGACGTCAGTGAGAATAAACGTGAGGAAACAAATAGAGAGGAGTTTCTAAGATGTGGACAGGTCCCATCCGGACGTGGAGCCTGCAAGAAGATCCAAGCATGGTGCATGAAAAAACTTTCTCAAATCGTCAATTTCAGTCGTAGTCCTACCAACTCCTTCGGCCTTCGCTCACCTCACCGCTCTCTCTGGTTGATTCCTAGATCAAACGCATGCTTAGAAACATATTTTAGCCTTTATGAGCTTAATTAAGGCAGCTGGCCAGGAAAACTCGAGAATGACCACGACTTACGTGCCGTATACAACACCTCGGTAGGTCTCAAGGGCCCATATCAACACTGATAAAATGATAACTGGTAGAATCAAAAGTAAACACATTATTGCTGCAGTAAAGTTAACGTTCCTTATCAGAGGTCTCCCCAAAATTATGCCTTCGTCGTTCATGACTTAAATTTATCTGGTACTCATGATTTTGGCAGGCCTTTTTAATGGGTTACGAGCCCAGATATGTAGGAAAAAACGTCAATGAGATCACTATCCTGATCTCTAGCTTCCATGTGAATTTCTTGCAGTATATATATAATACATAGGAACAGAACTATATTCTTTCAACAAAAAAACATTCATCAATGCAAATGATAAATTATATGTAGTAGCGCACGAATAGTACCGTACGATTTATTCTTGCCTATTCAAAACCAATAAGGAACTATGTACACTTTCGATTTTCTCTGCTTGTTCTTAATTCCTATTGTCAGAGAAATCCTGGTACCACAAATAAATAGAGCCGCTTAGAGGGGAGGTTTGATAATTCGTTTTGGCTAGATTTGAAAAGAAAAGTGAAATTCCGTTGAAAGGAAGACATCGGTGGAAAAAGAAAGTAAGATTACCGGGAAAATAGTGTAATTAATGTAATTTTAACGTCTATGCTCCAAATTCATAATTACTCTCACAGCTTTCAATTTCCTACCAATACATATGAGATTAATTCAGCGCATATCCATCTCCTATGTAGAATGAATCTCTCTCCAATTCCCTTCCGCTGGGCACTCTAGCCACTTTGCCCATTCCAGCATTCATTAATTGAGAAATGCTTTTCAAACTAAATTTTTATTCTCTAATTCCTTATCCTCATTATTCGCTTGAATGCAGGGAAATCGCACTGCCCAAAGCGATCAAATTTTCAGCTTCCGAGCAGAAGAAACTGTTCTCTGAAGCTTTTTTTTCTCATGGACATGTAATTCCCAAATTCCACAGAATCGTATTCCACGAAATCATGCCAGATTCGAATTAGTGTTTGCAGCGCAATCTATGCGATTGTGCACTTTCATTGGCCATCGCTAAATTTCATGTCCACGAGCATGGAATTCCGATTGTGCACAAGATAAAAAGGGCACACGCTGAGATCCTGACAGACGTCCTCGTGTATAATTTTGGGTATCAGGGGTTTCCAGCATAGTTCATGAAAATAAATTTTACAATTTCCCATAGATCTGTCTCACACTACCTTTAATCACGCACAACTGTAAGTTAAAATTGATTGAATTTTTTTTTTGGCATAGAAAATTCTATGAGGATTATCCTTATGCATTCAGCAAAATGATCAAGCCAAATACGGGCCAAGGGGAGAGAAATGGACTATATAGGCCAGGATTCAGGAAGATGTTATCTCAAACTTACTGGAATTGTTTGGGCGAGATCCAGGAGACTTGTAATAAGCTGCGTTAGATCGAAGAAGCGACGAGAATCGTACTGTTTCGTGGGCAAGCTGAAACAAAAACTTTCAACACCGCGAACATTCGAGGATGGCGAACATTGTGGGATCTCCGACAGGGATCAGCGGAAGTATTGGGAAGGACCGGAAGGCTTAAGTCGGAAGTCATGAAGAGCTTGAAATACAAGGAGATTTGGAGAAGCAAAAACAGCATCTCTGAACTCGTACAACTCAGCTACCACCAATTCTCGACAAACCTAGAAAATAAACGTTTTCATGATGCCAAAATTAAGGAACTATCAAGTTTCGAAACCCGGGATTCCGCTCATCCCTGATCTCCGGATAAAAAATGCCAGAATAAAATAAAGAATAACGACCAAAGTATCAGTTCCACATTTACCCCTGAAAATGCTTTACTGTGAAATTCGTATTTTTAGATGCGTGTTATGACAATTCGTATACTAGAATCTCTGCTAAACTATGGCGAATTATTTCCTATTACACTTGTACCACCAAAGGAGATAAAATAGTAGGCTGAAGCAGGACGTCATTCGGAAAATTCAGCAGAACGCGTAAAGACTTGCTAATAGTACAAAATTCGGTTAACTTTGACACCAGTCTCGAGATGTTTTCACGTATTCTGATTCTGGTTAACATAATAAAAATAGTGATAATTAAATCGTTTTCACGTGAGATGTGAAAATAATTCTTAACCGGGCCGTACCCTGTACATATGAACCAGTGCATTCCTTCTTCTCCGAATATATCAGTAAAAGTTTTGTAATTTAAGAAAATTCGACTTCTGTCTCAGCACAACTTTCTACCCAGGCGTGTTACCTACATTGTAGTGTACTCTCACAAAAAATTTTTACACTAAGTAATTACTTCTGAGAAAATTGCAACAGACCAACCCTTCACACGCTCACAAAATATCTACATACTAAGCACACTCTTCACCATCGCTCCCATGATATTCAAGACCCCGTATAATTGCCACGAGAAAAGAACATAGCAAACTCAGCAAACGTGCAAGAAAAACTAAATAAAAATGGAACTCTGGCCTAACGGGATTTATTACAAGGGCGAAAGCAATATGTTGATTTCAATGTACATACGTTTATGCGCTCTTCCACACATACCTAGAATTCCATGCTTTGTTAGAAGTTCGTAATTACATAGTGAGGGAAGTTCTTGCTCATCCATAGTAAATTATTCTGGTGAATCCCACAACATAGGAAAATGAGGCCTCATAATAATACATAACAGTACATACATAGGAGTAATGTATGTATATCCACGAATAATTGGAATTCCATACCTTCCGTGATGGGAATCACCCAGAAGTACGTAACTGCAATGTCAGTCGTACATACTTATCAGGGAACTATGAAATTTTGCGATTCTCAAAGCTGCGTGCGGAATAGAGTGTTGACCGAATCGAATAATATTCGAATAATTATTCGAATATTCGAATATTCGATTATTCGAAACATTCGAATATTCGAAAAATCAAAATATTCGGATTATTCGAATATTCGAATATTCGACGCTTTCAAAATATTCGTTTATTCGAATATTCGAATATTCGACGCTTTCAAAATATTCGTTTATTCGAATATTCGAATATTCGATCACTCTTAATTATTCGATTATTCGAATATTCGCATATTCGGGGTGGGTACATTCGAATATTAGATCATTCGAATAATCGAGCAGTCGTTTTCAACAGCATCTTCGCTCTCATAATCATTCTCGAGCCCCATCAGCAAGCACCTACTGTCGCTAAATTTGAGATCGCCAGTATGCATTGCTGCCGTTGTCAGCACGCCACATTATCATTTCAGCGGGCTGACAGCGGACTTTCTGCAGCCTCACCGCACATAGATAATTTAATGACCACGTTCAATTACTTGGTTGACAGTAGAGTTGCCTACGCCAAATATTTGTACCGCGGTTCACCCGCACATTGTCTGAGAATACCTGCTGACGTAGACAGATAGCTACAATTTTGTGGCAAGTCTTGAACCTTCAATTTGGTGAAAAAACTTCAGAAAAGCAAAGAGCTTACTGGGAATTTTCAATCCTTATGACACTAGTCTGCCATGGAGGCTGTACGCCTCCATTTCGAGTAATCGTACTTTTTCCAACCCCACCCCGCAACCTTACCACCAGCATGCCACTACAACTTCTGTGCACAACATTTGGGAAATTACCTTCATTTATCTATACAATACAAAGCACCCGTTCTGAGAAACGATCTCGAGATGTTGGATGGAAACCCAGCAATGCGATTAGCAGGTACGTACAAGTTTGACGTATTAGCTTGCTGAGTGAAAAACTCCTAAAAATGCTCCTATTCTTTTTCAGTACAGGGTGGCCGAAAAGTATGGGCGTCAGAAGAAACGATATTTTTCTTTTATTAGCTACAATTACTTTTTCTTTATTATCATAAATGATACACAACAAGATGAAAAATTAGTATCACAGAAAATTTTCAAAGTGGCCCCCCTTGGCTTTGATGCAGGCTTTCAATCTTGTCTTCACGGAAACCACTGTGCGCCGAAGGTAGTCCTCACCAATTTCTGACCAGGCTTGTTCCAGTTCGCGCCGTAATTGCTCAACTTTCGTGATATTCTTATTCTTCAGTTTCTCCTCCAAGAGACCCCACACGGAGAAATCCATGGGGTTTAAATCTGGGCTGCGGGATGGCCACTGATTCTTGTTGAGAAATCCGGGAAAATTCTCCTCCAGGTAGGCAATGGTGGTTTCAGCGCCGCGAACCGGTGCCCAGTCTTGCTGAAGAATCATATTGGGGTTTTCTGTTTCCAGGGGACAAGCACTTTCCTGAGAATCTCATCTTGGTAGAACTTGGCGTCGATTCCAACGTTTTGGTCGATGAAAACAAGAGGCGTCTTCGATTTTGAGGTTATTCCTCCCCAAACCATCACGCCACGGGGAAACAACGACTTCGTTACAATCCTCCTTTCCGAAGAGTACCGCTGACTCGGACTGATGAGTTGACGATCGTTTTGAGAGTTGTGCGCAACTTCAATGGAAAAAATTTTCTCATCTGTCCATAGCACATCTTCGATGCGGCGCACCTCGAAGATTTTCAACAACTCTTTACATTTCTCAAGCCGCTTTGCTTTGGCGAAGTCGGTTAGCTTCTGTCCCTTGAACAGGCGATAGCTTCGAAGTCCCAGCTCCTTCTTGACAATAAGTTGAACTGACGAACGAGCAACACCCAGACTTTTTGCCATCTTGTTCAAGCTGACTCCATCATTTCGGTCGATCCTCTTTTTAATGATCCCTGTTACCCTCCTTGTGTTCACCGTTCGAGGACGCCCCGGTTTTCGCTTCATGTTGACATCTCCTACGTCTCTCCATAGTTTGATTATCTTCTGCACGATTCGCAAAGGGGTATTTAATTTTCTTGAAATCGCTGCAGTTGACTCTCCAGACTGCGCGAGGCGTACGATGGATTCGCGATGCGGGCACACCCGCATGACTTCAGAAAACGAAGTAAATGGTAGGTGAAAAGAAAGAGGCTTTGATAAGGTGTCAAACATGTGTAGAATTAAGAGCGGTGAAACTTGCAAAAGAAGAAACAAAAGCGTCAAATGAGGCGCCCATACTTTTCGGCCACCCTGTACCTATTAAGGAACTCATGCTGACTTATCATATGGCTGATACGTTCTATGTATGTTGCTGTAGCAAAAAAACTTATGCAGACTCATTACAGAGACGAGTGCAACACTAGGCTTCAGTGATTTGGGATTGGGTTAGTTCATGCAACTGCTAGTAGCTCCAATACTGAACCCGTCAGCTGAGAACTGGGCTCATTTGAAATTAGGTTCGAAACACCGGTTCTTAACTCTATTCAGTGTTGTCTATTTTATTGGACGTCGCGAAAGTTTCAGCCATTTTTGGACTTCTTTTCGGATTAATTCTTTTTCTTCAATATAACAAACATTTACACAATGTAAGTGAAATCATTATTCTGCGCAAACAGTAAGTTTTGTTGGCAGCAGCTTTTAACAAATGATTCCTTTGTAATTCCATCAAATACTGAGCATTACATTCTGGGGAGGTAGTTCTCGTTTTTGCAGTAGTTTTGGCAGTTATCGGCTTACGAGTCAACCACATTTCCTTACATGAATTACATGAACAACCACCGGTAACCAAGATGGCTAGCTGAGCGAAGCTCTGTTGAAAACTCAAAAAGTTTATGCACGCACTCTACGCACTTGAAATTAGCGGTCACTCAGATCATGAGGTATCCACACGTTGCCTACCCGTGGAGAAGCAGGTAAAAAATACTGTGTCGTGATGACGTTGGAGGTCCTTTGCCAGGTCAAGGATACCACTACGCGGATTCTATTCAATCAGTTCCAGGAGGCGCTCGCTTTTGGTTTTCTGAGTTATCAAACCAGGAGCAGCCGAACATGCTTGTAGTCAGTGACAATATTTTCAGTCATAATCGCAACGGAATGATAGGACAAACTGGATATAGGTGGAGCATTGACTAACCCTTATACAAGTTTTGGACAGGAAATTCCAAATCAATTTCGAAAAAATTAGCAACACACAAAAGTAAGTGACTTCGACTAAGTAGGTAGTAGGAAATAGTGATAAAGTGAATGGGTAACTTTCGCGGCAACCTAATGAGTAATTGTTCTATTCAGAGAACTTCCCTTTGCGTTCTCAGCCGAAATAAATGTAGATCAACTTCCCAAATATTCGAAATATTCGAATATTCGAGGCTCATGATCGAATATTCGAATAATTCGAATATTCGAGAGGTTGGAGTATTCGAATTATTCGAATATTCGAATATTCGGAGACGTCGAAATATTCGTTTATTCGAATATTCGAATATTCGGGCGTTTCAAAATATTCGTTTATTCGAATATTCGAATATTCGAAAAAAATTTTCAAATGCAACACTCTAGTGCGGAACAATGCAAGGTACTTGAGATGATATGGTGTTACACACTCTCCACTTTGAAGAAGAGGAAATTTACCTTAATTCTCTCAGCGGAATCAACTACAAATTTTATCTAGTCGAAGAATATGTAGTATTTTTCCATAGTGCCGTCTCCCCGCCCGTCATACAAAATTTCTCAAAAAAGTGATTCAGTGCGTTCCTTCTGTATACATATTAGAGCACGAAAGCACACAAAAGAATAAAATCTAATGTCATCTATGCCTGACATTAATTGTTTTGATCGCCATAGCCGAAAAAAAACTGAATTTTCTTCGAAAGTAGATTTTTTCCCCAATGTAGCAAGATTCCTGGCTATACCATTTCTCATTAACTGGATGGTGAATATGTATATTTTGAGGAAAAAGTTCTGACATTGAACACTAGAACGATGGTGGAAGATTCAAAAAATCAGACTCACGTCCAGTTCTCGTTCCACATTGACCTGTACGAAAAATCGTACCAACTCTGCTTTCTCAAACAAATCCAATGAATATTCGGATTCTAATGGTGTCTGGTCATCATAGTAGTAGTGCTGAAGATACAATACGATTGTTAAAATCTCCACAGCACTCAGGGAAATTTTTGTATGTCACTCACATCATCGGATTTGTGATCTATTCCTGGCATCGAAAGAGGAATGCGTAACGTACAGTGATTCTTGCCCCATTTCTGCGCGGATATAGATGAATGTTCCTCGCATCGGGGTTCTTTCTGGAAGGAATCTGAGTCAATTCGATGAAGCTGCGCCTAGAGTACAAGTCATAGCTACATAGAACGCTGTCGCTGTATATTCTGTTACAGACGGGTAAAACTGGGAAAAGAAGAAAAACTGGAAAATGAAATAAAAGAGAAAATGGAGCTGGATATGGAAAAAGTGATTTCTAATGGTCGAATGAAAATTTATAGATTATGTTTAATGCTAATTGGCTTGTAGCAGCTGATGTGGTTTAAAAATTTCTTTTTTTTTAGTTTTCATTAGCCAAATTTTGACATCTCACATGCGGCTACTTCCATAGAGATGTTAAATTTTATAACAAGAAAATTCTACGATTCAATTCTTACAGCAATCTGCTAGGTGTCTACACGTGGGTAAGCACTCAACGTACAAGACTGTCGACAATATGGTGCCTTCGATGTAACTGTAGTTCTTGCAGGCTGTGGATGAGAAAACAGTTGAAGACCAAAACTAACCTTTTTCAGAAAATTATAGGATAAAAAAGATCGAAGACTAAATTATTTCATGATCGATTTCCTAAGCTTGAACTTATAGTAAAGCGCAATTTCATAGCAACAAGATAGCACAAGGAATCGCATTTTCCTATTAAAAACCCAACAATAACTCGTGCATACCATACCTCCGTAGCAAAATCTGCCAGCAGTGTCAGCCTCGACGGACTGAGGGTGTCAAATGGCGGTGCACTAAAGAATCGAGGCACAACGACCGAGACGGCCCTTGACCCTTGTGCATGAACAACTGGAGTAGGGACTACAGCAGTTTCTGAAATAATGAATAATAAATTATAAAATATGATAATTCTGTAGAAAGAATATAATACGATCTCTCAAAATCAATTCCTAGAGGACGAAAGTGTATCAACGTGGCTCAAAAAAGGGCGCACTACTCATTAAATCATAGGTCAACCAATGTTTCTTCGTCTAGTGGAAGGAACGAAACGGAGATTAGGTATCTTTTGTTTTTATTTTTGTTTATTTAATGGTGCACAGGTCGAAATCAGGGTCAAGCGTGGTGGTAATGAAAAATTGATTCCGTATTATTTTTCAGACAGTTTCATGAGACTTCCTCTATCCGTGCAGCTTTGAATTAAACGCTCAACATGCTCATTTGCTGCAAATTTCATGGAAAAAGATAGCTCACCAGGGACCTTGCACACTTTGATGTCATCCGCTAGGACATTGTTAATTCGACGACAATCGCTATCCACAGCAGTAGCACAACCACATCTCAACGTTCTCGTGGATAAACAGTAGCTGAAAAAAATGAAGCTGAGTAAGTCAGTACTCCTCAAAGAAAGTAAAAAACAGATATGGATAGTCTGGATGTCTAACACGAGAAGGTATTGCCAGCAGAACAATGAATGGATATTGATCTTGATGCGATGTGTGCTATTTAGATGTGAGGGTGGTTCACACGTCTTCAATGTTAACTCGTCTTTCAGCAGTGCCGAAGGCAGGAACTGCTAGCCAGGGAGGGTTGAGCGTGGGAAAAAAGTGGCAACTTCCCCGCTAGGAGGATCCAGATGGAATAATAAAATTACTAAAAGCATTAATTTTAATATTAAATAATTGGGGGTAAATACCTGAAAAATAACTGTTAAAACAAACATTAAAAATAAGCTTATTAATTTTCATCTATTTAATGAAGTAATTTCAGAAAACCAGCGACCCACTGCGAGGAGAGGGAGCGACTCTTCCACGCTTCCGCCACTGATTTAGATATGCTCATACCAGTAGCACCCACAACGGACAATAAAGGATGTACTTTTTCAGTTAATTATTAACTTAAAGATTAACATTTTAAATTAACTTTAAAATTACTACTGTAGTCTTTCAAAATTACTTTGTAATTGTATTATCTACAAAATTATTGGACGAGTTTATTTAGTTGCTTTAATTGCTGACTCCTCATTTCTTGTTTTTGATACTCATTTGTGGAAAATCAAAATCAATTTTTAGACCTTTATGTTTGGAATTCTTACCGTCCCTTTTTTGGCGGCAACCCTCTCCCACACCTCATGTTCTCCTTGTTCTACCCCCCCCCCCCCGGTCGTCTCTTCCAACCCACTTGCCGTTCCTAGACTATCAAAAAAAGAAAGAAGAAACCTCTACATATGTGACCACCACTATTACATGCATAGAATTTATGAACCCGTAACCGAGAGAATTCACGCTAACAAACCAATTTTCACGTCCTCCGTTTTACAGCATCTCTAGTGTTCCCGATAAGCAATCACACTAACCAACAAAGGTTTGCTTAGTTATCGTTTCACGAATCGCAGTCCTGCTCTAACATTGTTGTCCTTCAACTCCACAGTGCAAATACCAGTTTGACAGGAAAATCTGGTCTTTGAAAGTCCCGCAGGAAGGTGTTTGTATATTTCTTCCGTTTCTCTGCTGTTTGGAGCTCCAGGAATTGACTCACTACCGGCAAACATGGATGGAAGCAAGGTGGATTCAAAGGTACAGGGTGACAACAAAGTCTTTGGCCAAAGATTTTATTGCAATTATTTCTTGCGCTTTGTCTGGAAACCCAAGACTTTGTATCCGCGTTGACACCCCAGCTGTCTCGAACACACATGCAAAATTTCGTAATCCATAGCCCTACTTGAATCTTGTATGATCTGCAAACATGAAACCAGGTAGAGTTGGAAATAGCCGCAAGTACGTTCTCGGTGACGTCTTTTCCAAGAACTTCCTCTGATTTGCCCTCCAGACAGGGCGCAGCACTAGGTGGTCGGTGTCGGTTGGGGAGTACTAAGTCCAGTCGGATTCCGAAATGGGTTACTATGTACCTACACACTAGGGTTCTTTTAGGAAAAGCAGATGGCACTAAAAAGTGACTTAAATAAGCGTTAGTGAGACGACGAATGATGTTTCAGCAAGAAATGCGTACAATTTAGCGAAGACAGCCCAAATTTTTCTTCTCAAATTCAAGCTAAAATCCTCGAAAAACCGATCTCAGTACGAAACTGTTTGATCCCGCTAGAACTCGTTGAAACTTGTTATAAGACCTGTCAGATACAAGAAATTGTCATTAGAGCGTGGTTTTTCCTCTCAAACCCGGAACTTTCCCAGGAAATTTCTCTCCTTTGAGGAAGTGTTCCGATACGCTGTCAACTCAAAGAAATGCGCCTAGGTGGTAACAACTCTCCCCCAAAGTGGCATCTTTCGTTTTTGAGAAACCGTCTTCGTTTTTGAAAAAAACCGTCATTAATGGTCAAAAAATGGTCAAAAACCACTTTTTGACCATTAATGACGGTTCTTCTCAAAAACGAACGGTGCCACTTTGGGGGGATACTCGTTGGTATAGTGCGCATCTACAGTCAAAATTCCAACATGATATGTCTCCTACAGGTTGAGCAACACCTGATTATCACTGGAGCGCACCAGAGGGCAGGGTAGGGATGGAGTAAATGATTGAACAACGGTGGTCTTCAGCCACGAGTTTGATGATCCTCCAGAAGTGCTTCTCTGAAATCTGCTTGTCTCTAATATCAGTAGACGGTTAGCGGTTGGCTACGCCCCGGACATTGGTGCTAAGCCTCCTGAATCTGCAGGACGCTACTAAGTCCTGGTGGTCAATGACCACCTGGTGCTGCGCCCTGCCTCCAGATCACCAATTTTCTGCCCAATATTCAAGAGTGTAGAAGCTTTCTATTCTAGGGAGATCCGTGTGTAAACTTGTTTTATTGACTGGAAATGGTCAATAGACTGTCACTGACAGTTTTTCCTACTAGAATGCCCAAAACAAAGGGCAAAAGTGGGCAGAGCAGAACCCGGAAAGGCGTATTATTTCTTAGGCTTAAGCACATCTGACAGAAATAAGGTGGGCTCTTGACAAAAGTTTTCCATCAAGTTTCAAAAGAAAAAGCAACAAAATCTTGGTTCAGACTCCTCAGCCCCTGATTTCACCAAACCATCATATTTGCTTAATAATTATCCTGCTCCCAGAAACGGATACCACTGGATTTCTGAATTGTACTCCCTGAAGCACAGAAGTTGTGCTAACTTTCGCTCAAACACCAGCTTCCCTAGCATAGACCTAACAAGAAAACAGGGTCATAAATTCTCGACCAACTTGCGGCCCTCGCACGTTACGGTCACCAACGGTTTTGTCAACTCTACGGAGAAGCCAGAAGAGATATCCAAAGTCCAAGAGTGGATTCTTAAAGCGCATGAATTCCACATAGCCCAGGTAAATTTCCAGACTGCTAGCACATCTGATCACAGTTTTACAAATTATTATATTTGGCCAAAGACCTTGTTGTCACCCTGTACATACAGCGATGATTTAAACGACTTCTAACCATTAGTGTTTTATCTGTAGCCTTGCTTATTTAGATGTATGATGCCTTGTGAAAATTTCATGGCTGTCTGGATCTCTGTTCCATTCCTTGGCATACACTCCAGTTTCTACTCCCTACTCCTAAGCCTGCCGATTCCCGCCCCCCCCCCCTCGGCCTAAATTCACTATTCCATTCCGTCAATGAGTGTCATTGATATATGAATTCGTTATGAATTTAATAAAAGTTAAGAAAAAAACTTCACTTCCCTACGTCTCGATGAATTGGGTCGAAGTCATACAGTCGTAGTCCCACGAGCAGGTCAGTAAACACTGACACACCGCATGATTCACAAAAGCAGCAATTTTAAGGTATAATGGGATGTACACAAACACAATACTTATCTGCCCCATTTTTTCATTCTAAACAGAACTTCGCGGACTAGTCAGCTGAGTAAACAGACGGGTAGGTGCATGCAAGGAGAGGGTAGAAAGAATACAGGCTAACTGGGTTTCTTCAGTGTTTGGGCTTCAAGGTATTCCCAGGAAAAGGTTCTTTGATGACGCAAGAAAGCAGTGACCTCACAAAGCTAGTTCCACGGAGTATTTCCCATAAGAAATAACTTACCGTCCAGACCCTTACAGAAATACCTGTGCAGAATTACAAAAGTCTGGCCTGATAAGTTTTTCGTGCGAGTTAGCATTAAAATGACGAAACACCGCAGATATGTAATTTATGATGCAGCTCACTCCCAAGGCCCATAAAAACTGCATGCTGGTCAGCTCACCGAGGATTACAAAACATTTTTGCTCAAGCTGGCCACTTCCAAAAGGGATGGAGTCAGGGACGTGCCTAACAATTGGTTCAAAGTCGTAAATAGTAATCAGAAATGTACTACTGCTTGAGATTACACTGCAGCAAGTTATTCATTTCTGAAATAAAATTTCTCATCGGGATAGGACTTATGTACCATGCTGATACTTCCTAATAGGTTGCTACTGTTAACCAAACAGGTGGCTACAGTTTACGGAACCTACATCTACATTACACTCGCAATGCATTTGTTTTTGGTGGTGTAAAATGGTGGTAAAGAACATTCGGGAACCAAAATGAGTGTGGAGATCAAATAATGTAGAACTGTTCAGCCTCTCGACTGGCCCATAACTGAAGGGAGTCCTATAATTCGGGATAGATGATCGTGAACCTCGTTTCTCCTGACCCACATTCAACCCTTTCCACTACTCCTGCAACTCCTCCACCTCTCACAACAGAGGTGTGCTGAATTTTCCGTTTTCCTTTTTACGCTTTCCGTTTTCCGCCCATTTTTGGTCTTCCATTTTACGTTTTACGGGTTTTTGGCCCGAAAAACGGAAAATCCCGGAAAATTATAGAAGGAGATGGATCGTTGTTTTCAGCGTATTTCCCGATCCTGGAGAGGGTTTCGATGCGCAGTGTACTTGAGTTCGCAACAATGGCGCCAAAATTGACGTGCAAACGCCATTTACGAAATTCCAAGTACTTTGTTTGATTTTTTGTCTCAGCTCCAGAGTAAATGTCCCGTCGCAATTTTGCTAGTCTTCATCATTGTTCCAAATATGCCATACAAGTGCCCTAGTCTCCCCCCCCCCCGGAAAATTCTCGAAAAAAAAAACAAAGTTTCACAGAAATGTGGGGTGAACTGGTATAAAATTTCCATGAAGCTATCACGTGCCATGGTAAGACCAACAAACATTCTTGCAAAGGATGATGTAGGCTTTCTTTCAACTTGACAAAGGTATAAGGCTATGTACATCGTAATTGTCTTTGTTTTAATCAGACGATGATCCCCAGCTCCACATTGGCGCTGTTGGCGCCTGATGTTCTGCACAATGTTTGCGCTGCTTTTGTTGCACGTTCCCCACACACTGTTCTTCACCTCCTTCCTCCATCGCTAACTCACTCTTACGGCATCCTCTGTGAAACACGTGGTACTCCTCAGATTCCAAACGTATTGACTACCATAGTCACCTTTTTGTCTGAATTTTTCCAGAATAGGTCTGCTCCAAAGTAAGGCAAAGCAGTCGCACTTTTCACACCTTGCAGCCTCTCGTCTACTTAAACATTTAGTGGGAAATATGCTTTTCAATTCTATAACTCCGATAATCTCTCGTAACTAGGTGAAGGGTAGATACCTCGATCTACCTATATTCTAAGCGTTTGAAGTAAGCACCATCAATAGACTTGAAGTTAGTTAACTACTTAAAAGCGTCACCACTTATGCTCATCAAGAAGATACCTAGAAAATCCAATGTTGAGGAGGACTTTCGATCAAAAACCTATGCTTGGGCAAAATTTTCCGTTCTCCGCCCATTTTGGCTTTCACTTTTCCGTTTTCCGGGATTTAAAATTTTACTTCCGCACATGCTGATTCACAACCTCAGCAGCTTCGTAAAGCGGACTTACCACTTAGTTGGTAATATGTTGCATACTGTGGATGCTACTAGAATTGTTTCAAATGAAATTTCGTGTTATTATCCTAAGATATGAGATTCCATGCTTAACTGCGCGCCACATAATTGGAAGTGCCGGTAGTGAATATTCGACTGTTCTATGAAAGTGTCTAAGCATTCGTATTTGGATGATCACAGAATAACGAACTCCGTTATACAGTACACACTGTAGGGCTCAGACGGTGAGTATATGGCTGTGTTTATACTTCATCGCTAGGCGATTGCGTCGCGGTGACGGCCACATGCGCGAAGCGACGGGTAGCGAAGTTGAGGCTTTAAAGTGGCTTTCATACATTTGCCGCGGCGGCAGTCGCCCATGGTTAAGCATAGGCCGGCGACGTCGCGGCGGCGGCGCCGTGGCGACGTCGCCGCGACAAGAGCTTGTTTACTTTTTTGCCGCGGCGCCGCCCGGCGACGTCGCCCAGCGACAAGCGGCAAGGAATGGTCGAGGGGGTATTTTGTCGCTGGGCGACGTTTCTATGAAAGCGCGGCATGCCGCTCGGCGGCAAATGTATGAAAGCCCCTTAAGCTGGAGGAAGGAGTAAAAGAGGGTAAGTCCTAATCCACGGAGTCGATGAAATCATTGCACTACATCTACTGGGCGATGAGACGAGATCGGCTTATCGCTTGATTTTCGCAAGAAAATGTATAAATAGCCATGCGACAGGGATCTTCGATGTCGTTTTATGAGTATAATACTATCAAAATGCAACAGAAACGTCTGCACGCTTCGAGACCAACTCCTTTTGAATAGTTTGCATCAGCGACAGTTGCGCTACGATGGAGTATAAACACAGCCTATGTAGCGCACTGATAAACGATCAGACGCCCCGTGCAACGACCTCAGAACAGTGAACAGCAGAGAAAACAAAGGGAATCTGAGAAAGGAGAAGCACAACCACGCAACAAAGCAGGATGGAACAGTGAGATGCCAGAACAAGAAAGAGGGGAGCAAAAACGAACATAATTTCTTGTAACAGTTATGAATTTGGGTAGAACGGCTGTTAGTGCACATTATGAAGCCGTGGTTCCCCTGCCAACTCTTCATATGCATCACTATACATAGTCGAGGTCATTCCGATTTAGTTCTCATTCCCACGACCTCATAGCGCAAGGAAACGCTCGCGCGACCCGATTTTGATGCGCTGACCCAGTGGTTCTGACACGTCCTGCGATGCATGTCGCGGGTCGGAGGATTGTGGGGACAGGTTATAATCCAAGAACTGCGCATCAAAACATATCAGAATGGTGATAAGATGTTAGCGCAGTGAAACAACGACGCAGAGATCCTGTGATGACTGCGGTGAGCGTCGATGAAAGTGCGTTCTTCGCGGACTTGAGACGCACGCATCGCGACCGCACCGCTCGTCGTGAAATCGTCGCAGCGGCGGTGAGTGTAAGGCTTTCGCGATGATTAATCTGTCTTCTTCTTTATGTTTGAAAAAGGACGAATTTTACATGACGATACCAGCGCAAGCGCCGCGCTTGAACCTCGTGTTTCTCGAGTCCGCGAAAACCACACTTCTATCGACGCTCAATGTATCTCTACATAGTACAAAGTAAATTATAGTTTTATTTTATTGGATTTTAATATAATTTCTAAATTGTGCTATAAGTTTTTTCCTGCACTCATCAGTAAGGTAAAGGAAACTTATAATTGAGTTTTGCTAGGCATAGACATACATATACAAGGTCAATACAAACTCTACATGTAAACGTAGACACTTGTACACAGGTGGATACTTACGTTTGTAATAGACATGTACGACTATAAAAAACTATAAGGATGATCTTTTGAAAGTAGGACAGTATAATTAACGTATGTTTTATTTTAAAAAACACTACTTCTGAAATCGATTATGTATAGTAGAGTGTGTGTGACCAGTGGCTGCTACGTGCCCAGGAGAACTTGTTTTTTTCTATGCCGAAACATCTCATAGGATGAGACGCGGCCTCTCCCAACTTTTAAGTGAACCTCCACGGACTTGCACAGATAACTACGTTGGCTAAAGAACGGAATTTAGAAATAGCACATGATTCCATCACATGGAACCATGTACAGAAAGCAAGACAACAATGATAGATCGAGACTTTCGACAAGGGCCTTCACAGTCTACCAAGCCCAGCAAGCGGTAAAACACCCATTTTCTCACCTTGTAGCCAGCTCCCTGCATTCTGAGCATTCTGAACATGTCGTGGTTACTGCGGTAGAATTGCACCTTACGTAAATACATTGCGAACTAACCCTAGAACACGATTGCTGCTAAATAACGCGGAATAAGTGGAATGAAGCAGACAACTAACCCAGCGATAGAGGTGATGAGCAGGAGTATCCTCATGCTGAGGTCGAGCTCCTTCTGCAAGTGTTGCAACTGGGTCGCGCGGCGGCATTCAATGGAATTTACGCTGTAAACAGCGGCCACTTAAAAGAACTGCCCCATTACGGAATAAAAGACGTGTGAATAGTATTCTCCCTTTTTTGGGATGAAATTGGAGCTGATTCGCGCAAATAAGAAAATCCATTCTCCTCGAAAGTTCCTGCATGCGCTCCCGCACTTTAGTCCATCGCCATCAATCCTGTACTGATTAAAGGGCTCCCTTCATAAATCGTTCTTGGTCCCGATGGGATTACCCTTTGGAAACTTGCCAAAATCTCCTTCGGTGCTTGCGTGTTCCATATTTTTGTAAATTTTATTGTTGTTTCCTGCTTATTGGGAGGTTTTAATGTTCGCTGCTTGTTTCTGGTTGGATTGATCAGTCCACCAGTCTCAGATCTGCTTATTTTCGCCTTTTCATGTTATCTCTTCCTCTCTGTCGAGGATTTAGTCGTACTTTTCATCCGCTCTAAACAACTGCAAAATTTCAGTAATTATGGCAGAGAATGCTCCAGTAGCCAGTAGCGGAAGCAAAGTTACATTTAAAATCACTCTTACTAGTGACCCGAAGCTTCCATTCAAAGTGTGAGTTTTACTTCACTTAAACCATTGTTTTTTTTTTCTTGCGATATGCGTATTTTTTCGACCATATTGTATGGGAAATTCTTAGCAATTCTAAGGAAAAAACTTATGTTCTATAAGAACATGGTTTCAGACTTTCTGTCCCGGAATCGACTCCGTTCACGGCGGTATTGAAGTTCGCTGCCGAAGAGTTCAAGGTACAGCTCAAATTCGATTTATTTCTATTGAATTCTCTTTAAGACTTTCTACTTCATCAACAGACTTTATTACTCGAACATGTTAGCGTTCCACACGAAGCTATGCAACTACTTGGAAACAAACATGTAACAGAACTGTGCCCTTCAAATAGGAAAAATTTTGAACCACATCTTACCAGCGGTATTTCTAATCTGGGACAGTTACTTCACATTTAGTAATTACATTCAATTTAATTGTGTAGTGGATGTGAAGGAAAGAAAATAGTTTCGAGAAGGGATTTAAATAAGACTGGCTTAGCAGTTGTAAAAGCCTACACGTTTTAGGTGTCGGCATTTTCTTAAATGACCTTAGTGAAAGAGAGCAGGGAGAGAAAAGGAACGAAGAGAAGAGTATCAGTAAAAGTTAGAGTTAAGTGGAAATACTGGTCTGAGTTCAAAAAACAGATATTCTTTGCTCATTTTGAAGTCCCAAAAATGCTTTAATCGTTCCCATATATGTATGCAGCTCGAATATTACGAGATTTGAAGGCATCAGGAGAACTGCTGCTCTTTCTCAAATTTTCTTGTAGACTTGTTCTGCTGCTATACTTCCCGAGGAATGCAGCGGTCGCGGTCGCTGCTGTTGTGGCGACTCTGCTTCTGGTACATATGTATTGATTGTAAGTGGCGCATCTCAGGCGTCATTGCCTCTGTTGTCGACAACGCATTCATACGTACCAAATGCGCAATCGGTAGAAAGTTTTCGAGCGCGCCGAGCATGCGGCGCGTGCGCGGCGCGGCCCTCGTGTTGCAGTCGTCCGGCGTCCTCGCTCAGCTGTTCGAGGACGCCCTTCGTCAAGATTAAGCCCAGGTGAGTGTTTTTCTTTCATTTTTTTCATTAATTGAAGTTTCTTTGAATGTGTGAGGCCTGTGGCTGACCGATATTGATCGGACGGCCCCGCGTGCCTCACGTTCTGCACGTTTTGTCCGCGCATGCCCCAGTTGTTATTTTTAATGTTTTTTATGTGTTTTCTTTATTTGTTATGGCCCCGTGGAGAGCTGCTTGTCCCGGGTAGCCTCTTCTTTCTAAGAAAGAGGACCCCGGGATGTGGTGGCTCGTAATGGGGCCTCTTTGTCTCGTTTTTTTGCACGTTTTGCTCGCGCATGCCTCAAGACATCATTTTTGATGTTTTTAAATGTATTTTTTTTTATTTGTTTGGCTCAGTGGAAAGCTGCTTGTCCCAGGTAGCCTCTTCTTTGTAAGAAAGAGGACCCGGGGATGTGGTGGCTGGTAACGGGGCCTTTTTTTTGCTCAGATTCGTTGATGTGCCGTCTCCGTCGTTCGTCTCCGTCCGCATGGTCGTCGATGCGCATGCTTTTTTTTTTTGAATTGGTTTGTTTCTCTTTTCTTTTTGTCAGGATAGTAACTGGTGAGTGTTATTTTGAATGCAAACTATGTTTTGGCCCCAATTCCCTTCGAGTTTAGCCGCGCGTCACCGGTTTCCCTTCGTTATACGAAAGGGAACCCCTTGTCGTTTTGGCTAATGTGTTGTTTTATTAAGATATTTGACATATTTTTAGAAGGAACATGAACGTATTATGAAATGTTTATGCATAACTTACATTAAACATGTCATGTTAGGAAAGAAAACTAACAATGATGTGAGTATAAACTTTACTAATGGAACAACAACAGAAACACTTCAGAAACCCGTCCTTAGATAAAACCTGTTATGTTTTGTTAGTGAAAGAAAAAAGAACCGTGAGGTGAGACCAAATTAGAATAACAAGAAAATAATAATAACAACAACAACAATACTCTACTATACACTATACAATACAATACTAATATAAATATAAATACTATACATTATATACAGGTGGTTTATTCCAAATCACCCTCATACAAACTTACCTGCTCCATCTCCACGTCGCTCACCTCAGACAAGTCCTCATAAGAGGACGAGGATTCGTCTGAGGACCAAACTTCACCACTGTCTCCCACGTTGTTGTTGAGATCCACGGCGATTTTGAGCCTCGCCGCTTCTTCCTCTCCAACGACGTGGTCGCACCACTTCTTGCACAGCGACGTGGGCACGCAACCCATCCAATCCAGCGTCCTAGATTTCACCTAAACATAAATATTACTTTGTTTATGCACCTGAATTTCATCTAATAATAATTTGGGCAATGGTTTACCGTTTGGAGGGCATCGGTCGGCTTCCCGAGCTTGGTGAGGTGGCCCTTCATCTGGCTCCAGCACATCTCGATGGGGTTAAAGAAACAGTGATAAGGAGGCAACCTTATCACTGCTACCCCAAACTCAGCACAGATGTTCTCGACGGCGTAGCTGCGTACAGCAGCTACGCCGCCTCGGCTTCCAACAAAGTGCTGGAGCTAAATCACGAAATCTTTATGAGAAATAATAGAAAAATAGCTTGAAAATAAACCTCCTCCAACAGATCCGCTTTCGTGCAGTTCGCTGCCACCTCTATCCCTTTTGAACGAAGGTAATCCTCAATGACGGCCTTCGTGGACGACCTTGTTGGAACCTAGAAATTACTGAGTCACTGAATACGAATACTTTGGGGTTACAATAGAAATATCACCTTCTCCAGTTGCCGGGAATGATAGGGCGCGTTGTCCATCACCAAGGATAGACGACGCCCTGCCGCGACCTCGATCATGTGAGGGAGGCTTTCGCGCAACCAACCCTCAAACATGGCGTGGTTCATGTCGCGGTGGTAATCCTGGTCAACTGTACTCCGGCCGCTGACGATCACCTTCGTGCAACCCGGGACTACACCCTCCTCGGTGATGGCGCTGATCACGATCGCCCTGCTTCCCTTGTTCTTCCCTGCGGTCCTTCCACACGAAAACTCCTCCAGAGTCGAAGCAGGCGCGAATCGCGGGATGGTGTTGTCGTTCCATCCTCTCCTCTTCGTCATGCAGTCGAAGACCCATGTCTCGTCAATGAAGACGAGACACTGGCCTTCACTCCTGGCCTGCTCGATGGTGGACAGGTAGGTCGCCCTCTTCTTGACGAGGTCCGGGCGTTCGAAGATGAACCGCTGCCCTCTGTTGATCTTATACGAGAAGCCTAGCCCCTTCAGGAATGTGTGGAGGGTCTTAGGCGACATCCTGAAAGTGGGGTAGGCTTCTGGCAGCTCACTGCACAGCTGCGTGATGGTTACGTCCTGCTCCTGCTTCAGCTTGTTGTGGATGAAGTGACGTACAATGTCACCCCACTGCTCTCCATACCTCTTCATCACGACAGCCCTCCTGAGCTTGCTGTTGCGGTCCAGTGTCTTTCTCCTTCGAGGGAGGAGCCTGTGGGTGGAGTCTCCACTCGAGCTGACGTTGTAGACTGTGGCGAGGGAGACTCCACAGGCCAGTGCAGTGAGCTGGGGCGGCGAACTGAAGATGGTGCCACGTCCCTCGTCTCCGATCTGCCGTTTCAGCTCTTCGAAGAACGTCCTCACACGTCCTATGATGGTCCTGGCCTGCGAATCCAACTTCGGAGGGCGACCTACCGCATCTGGATGCGAAGTTGGCACCGCTTCGTACAACCCCTCGGTTGGTACTCGAAGCCTCTCGAAGGTGAGACTCCGGATGACGGTGCCGAGGTCGTTGCACAAGGGTGCCCGTAATAAAACATTTAGTCGTATCATAACAAAAAAGAAATAAAATGGAATGGTTTTCATTTGCCCTGCTTGGTCTTGCCCGAACTGTCAGAGACAAACAATGGAAGGTATGAACGCAAAATGAGCCAAGGCAAATGAAAAACAATCCAGAATGGGATAATGTAATGCTTACTGGTTCCCACGCATCCATGGAAGAAGCTCTGTCCCCATCGAAGCTGCGGCTTTCCACCTGTCTTATTGACGCTCCGTCTGTTGTTGAGGAACCTCCCTGAAATTCATGTGTGGGGCAAGACTTGAGGGAGGAGGTGTGAAACAAATACAAAATTGCGAATAAAAAGTACAGATCTTACCAACGATGGACCATGGAACCCCTCTCTCTGTAGAAGAAGTCGGCAAGCAATTGATGACTGAAGAAGAGAAGCACTTCACAACTGTTCTGCCCTTATTCTCAAAAAATTCCTCACTTCAAAACTTCGAATGAAAGGATTAGAGACAAAAATGCTGTTGATGCAAAAAAAAAAATCGCGCGATGTTCGTGTTGACGATCTCAAAAAACCCCCTTGCAAAAGCTTTTCGGGAAAGTTTCTGAGAGTTTTGGGAGAGAAATTGAAACAACATGCCTCATGGGATTAAGGGAAAACGTTAAAAAATCAAAATAGAAAGCGGCAAAACAATCTTGAACAACTTACGAAGTTGCTTGACGCCATGTGGTGCTCCATCCTAGTTCCTTCCGAGAGATGCGAGAGAGTCCTCAACTGAAAACGTTTGAAATGAAGCAAAACGCCGAAGCTTAAGCATGCATTCGTGTCCAACCAGTTGTACACGCGTTCCAACACGTGTCAACAGGTTGAGCACACTGTGCAGAATGAGTTAAAAACCAAAGAAAACAAAAAAATAAAGTTGAATGTTGGAGAAGAAAGCTATTGAAGTGAACATCAATAAAATCTTTAGGTCAACTACCTGGATCTTCGATCGATTTCTGCCAGATCACTTCGCCATAACGGAGCCCTGTTGTATAATGAAGGGGTGGCCCAAAAAGAAAGAAAAATTATGAAGGGAAGGGACCATGCAAAGGAGATTCCCCACATTAGCCAAAACGACAAGGGGTTCCCTTTCGTATAACGAAGGGAAACCGGTGACGCGCGGCTAAACTCGAAGGGAATTGGGGCCAAAACATAGTTTGCATTCAAAATAACACTCACCAGTTACTATCCTGACAAAAAGAAAAGAGAAACAAACCAATTCAAAAAAAAAAGCATGCGCATCGACGACCATGCGGACGGAGACGAACGACGGAGACGGCACATCAACGAATCTGAGCAAAAAAAAGGCCCCGTTACCAGCCACCACATCCCCGGGTCCTCTTTCTTACAAAGAAGAGGCTACCTGGGACAAGCAGCTTTCCACTGAGCCAAACAAATAAAAAAAATACATTTAAAAACATCAAAAATGATGTCTTGAGGCATGCGCGAGCAAAACGTGCAAAAAAACGAGACAAAGAGGCCCCATTACGAGCCACCACATCCCGGGGTCCTCTTTCTTAGAAAGAAGAGGCTACCCGGGACAAGCAGCTCTCCACGGGGCCATAACAAATAAAGAAAACACATAAAAAACATTAAAAATAACAACTGGGGCATGCGCGGACAAAACGTGCAGAACGTGAGGCACGCGGGGCCGTCCGATCAATATCGGTCAGCCACAGGCCTCACACATTCAAAGAAACTTCAATTAATGAAAAAAATGAAAGAAAAACACTCACCTGGGCTTAATCTTGACGAAGGGCGTCCTCGAACAGCTGAGCGAGGACGCCGGACGACTGCAACACGAGGGCCGCGCCGCGCACGCGCCGCATGCTCGGCGCGCTCGAAAACTTTCTACCGATTGCGCACAAGGACTGTAGAGGCATGCTCGTGCCGTAGCCGCGTTGTGACAGTTGTCCAATATCCTCGCGTATAGAGCTTGCGGTTTCTTCTTGGATCCTGTCCACTCTCCTTAATTTCCTTTCCCATGTCATGAGTTAAAATCACGTTGCGCTTGCTACCTTACCATTCGACTGTTGTGGACAGGGATTTTCCATTGTTTCCTTCCTTTTGTGGATATTTCTGCGTACCGGCCGTACCTGTCGCGTCGCGCATGTCGTTGTGACCGTCGCATTGACGCCATTCTTCAGACGCAGGATAAACACAGCTTCTTACGAGAACACTCAATCTAAATGCGTGAAATAAATGTTTCACATTAGATTCGTGACACGTTCCCCTGAAATAGTAAGATTTCATGATCATTCCAGGTTCCCAAAAAAGTAATGGATCTCAGCAGTTCGACGGTTATGATAACCGGTGCCATACTATTCACTTCAACTGTAGCAGTCATGTACTTACTGATGAGCAGGAAGTCCATGGTTCCTCGCAACCGGAAGAAGGCATGTCGGTCATTGCTTCTTGTAGTTATGATCTCAGAGAATTCCAGTGAAAACTGTTTTAGAATCCTGTGACCTTGGTCGAAAATATGACCAAGTATGCTTTGCCACTGGCAGAGAAAATAGTTATCACTCACAACACGCGGAAATTCCGATTTCGACTTCCGTCTGAAAACCATGTTCTCGGCCTTCCTGCCGGCCAGCACGTCTATCTGAGTGCTAAGGTAAGCTCACTTTTCACTGAATGGTGAACCCTTGGAGTTATGGGGAAATCGCATAAAAAGTTACATAAGGTGTATGTTGACTAGTTCGAAACTGAATTCTCCTTCTCCGCAGGCTTTCCATAATCAGTTTCTCAGTTGCTCAAGTTTCGATTCTGGCCTTGAATGATGACCTGAGATCTTATTGTAAGTTTCCTATCGTTTTCTATATACAGCTATAGTGAACACCTTACAATGAAACTAAAAGTGACAGCTCCGTCGACTTTTTTTTATTGTGCAGACAGGTTCTTCAAGTGTTGTTCTCCATCCACGAGATCAGAAGTCATTTCTCATTGCTCGAACCTAAGGAAAATGATGTTTTAGATCGATGGAAAGCTTGTCGTTCGTCCATATACACCTGTATCAAGCGACGACGATTTGGGCTATGTTGATCTGATAATTAAGTTAGGTTTGCCAGTTATGGTTTCTTCATTGGAAAAATAAATTTAACGACTTTGCTTTCGTTCAGTTTAGGTATACCTTCGTGGAATCCATCCCAAATTTCCAGATGGCGGGAAGATGAGTCAGCATCTTGAGCAAATGAAGATTGGAGAAACTGTTTGTTCTACGGCTAAATATTATTTGGATACCTACTAAGGAAATGGATATGAACAGATATTTAGGTTGATTTTCGTGGACCTGCAGGACCGTTCATCTACAATGGCAATGGAAAATTTACGATCCGGAAGGATAAGAAAACACCACCTCAAGAACGTGTTTTTGAAACTCTATCAATGATCGCTGGTGGATCTGGAATTACGCCTATGCTGCAGGTTGCTGGTTAATTCTTTGTTGAAGGGGGGGGGGGGGTGTTGAGCAATGATCGACGTCGTGGCGGTCAGGGGATCGAATTCTGTCCTGTGCCATCATTTTGAAA
The DNA here is from genome assembly GCA_037903475.1 of Ancylostoma caninum. Classification (NCBI taxonomy): domain Eukaryota; kingdom Metazoa; phylum Nematoda; class Chromadorea; order Rhabditida; family Ancylostomatidae; genus Ancylostoma; species Ancylostoma caninum. The sequence goes on from JBAJFG010000149.1 coordinate 352,951, forward strand.
ATACATATACTATGCTTCCCACAGCTGCTGCAGTTATCTAACAATTAGAAGCACAATCACGGTCGTCATGTCTCCGGAATAGTCAAAAAGTATTCTACTGGCTTCATCAATCGCTTTATCCTCAGAAAGCTGAAAATGTGAAAGTAATTATTGAAATCGACGAAATTATAATCACATTTCCAAGAAGCTCCTAGAATAGTCGTGTGAAGTACTGTTCTTCTCCTAACCATGTTCTGATCCTAAAAATTGAATTTAATTTGCAGTGGTATGATTTTTTTGAAGATGGGAGATTACCATGTCCCATTTTCAGGAAAAGTACCTGCGGATATAATTGGGAGAGACTCGCCGCAGTGAGTCTCTCTTAATTGTATCCTTAGGTGATTTTGCTGGTTGATCACCGAAAATTCTTCAATTTCCAAATTCTGAGCATACTTTCAGATAGATTAGACCATCCTGATTCCGAATATCTGCTCCTTTTTGAAAATGGTTGAGATTGAAGGGAGTTACAGAGAAGCGACGAAAAAAACGCGAAATCGCAGACATCGCGCAGTTTCATCAAGGGACTCTGAAAAACCCATTCTCTGGTTGGGGAGGGGGTAGCCTCTCCCCTGTTCTCGCTACTGTCAAGCACGTGCGTTCAAAATAGTCAAGATCAGATTCTATGCTAATCATCTCCTATACCTGTATATTCCCTAATCTGAATGCAATATCCTATCTATATTTAAGATTATCTCTGCCGTTCTCAAAAATGGTGACGATAAGACCCAGATCAGCTTATTGTTCGCCAATCACACTGAAGACGACATCCTTTGCAGGTTGTCCTAGCTTCTATGTCATCTACGAGCTCCACTTCCCCCATTTAACTTTCTCGCTTCTCCAGGAAAGAACTTGATGAGCTGGCTTTGAAACACAGAGACAGATTTAATGTGTGGTACACTGTGGGGAGACCACCAGTTAACTGGGTGTTCTCTAGCGGACGTGTAGACGATGAAATGATAAAGGTTCGCTGCTCATTGCCTTTCTTTTCATCAATTTAACTTTAACTGTGCAATATTGAACACAGCGGGAGCAGTGCTATTTTTAGAGGCACCTATTTGCTCCTTCGGACAACTCGGCTGTGCTTCTGTGTGGTCCACCACCTATGATTAACCGCGCTTGCATTCCAAGCCTTGACAAGCTTGGTTACGATTCAGGAAATATATTCTTGTTTTGAATATTCAGTTTCGTCTGTATTTGTTGGCTTTGTTGCACATATCTATTTAATTGGATGAGTTCTTGACAAGTCGTTATCTATCATAAAGAGCACAGTTACATTTTGTTTATCTGCTGCCAAGTATTAGCCATGGCATTCTCCAAGTCCTGCCTCGTGTTTAAATGGGTGAGGCATCTACAAAAGTCATGAAATATGCTACACAGTGGGGGAAATGACTTTTTTTTGCTTGAAGAAAAAAAATAACGAAAAATGCAAAATATTTCTGCACAAACCTAGTGGGGTAACTATTTCCATGCGGCAACATGAGTGCTTTCTTACTAGGGATAAACGATGTATGTATCTATAATATATTCAGTTATCCGTCTAACCGTTACCCGAGAATTTTTGCCTGCCTATTCTCCGGGATTTCACTACTGAATAATGGTTCAGATAAGGCAGATATCGATTGCTTTCAATTCGTGCATTTCCTCGAAAGACAGTCGACACTTACAGAAAAACGTTTGTGCTACGTATCCTTAAAAAACTTGTTCAGGTCTCCTGGGTTGTCTTCGCTGTGGGTGGTGTTCTACACTATGACGTTACCCGTTATCCGGTATGAGTTATTCGGCCATTTTTAGCCGCTCGTTTTCCGGTCCTTCATCCGGACCTCAACCCATCTCTTTTTACTAAAATAATGAGTGATTTATTAGAATTTATCACGAAAAAAATTACTAGAACAGAATAAAGGTATGAGTAACGTGGGAGAAAACCCATGGTAGTAGTCCAGATATTTAAATTGGCAAGCTAAACGTTAGGAACAATTTTTTTTTGATAACAGTAGCACTTACAATGTTTGTGTACATAGTGAATTGTAAATGATCCAAAAGTCTAGATTGCATATGCATGCCATGATTGGTTGAGTGGCTTCAATGTCATCTTCAAACTCTCATTTCTTGCTTCATGAAGCCACAGGTCAGTGAGCAGGGTTAAATATGCGAGAAATGTTTCTCTCATGTTCTCAACTTTTTGCTCGTATTCCTTCAGTCGTGCCTCGATGACCTGTTTCGATTCGATCAAGTTTGCATCCATGTTCCATGTTGTATTCCTGAAACGAACAAAGAACATCTACATGCATATCATCCGGAGCTTGAAAAGGCATAGTCATGCCAATATAGTACTGTGATTCAACCCATTCACAGCTATTCCAAAGCATACGGCATAGTTTTACCATGTTGCTCTTCAATTCGTCATTTCCTTAGTTTTATGGGAGCAGCAGACTATCAATACACCTTTTTTTGTAGCCTGACATACAAAATGTACAGTATTCTCTGTTTTTAAGGAATCGGTAAGGTATCCGTCCAAAATTGTGAGATTTGTTTTGCTGCTATGTATGCGTAAAGGTGCGTAAAAACGATAATTCCCGTATTACTACTGCCCCACTTCATTTTTATCCCTTCATTCCCTCAAAAATTGAATAAACTCCTCACCCTGGTGTGCATAGAGAAAGATCGAGCTTCCCTACGAACGGGTTGTACCAATTGGGCCAGTCTGAAGATGGGTCTGCCACGACTCTGTAAATATATGCAAATATATGAACTTTGCTTCTTTTAATTTTTCTGATAGAGTGAGCCAGAAACGCAGCCTGAAGAATGGAACGAACGAAGTACACATTTGTCAGAGATAATAACAAATAAACGAAGACTCACGGTATAGGCGTGCTTGTGTATTGTATCTTGGTCTTCTCTTTCATATTGTGGAACATAAAGTCTCGTTCTTTGCTCCATTTACTGTTTGTCATTCTTGGGTCGCGAGCCCAGCCAGTACCCTGCAAGGTAGCGAGAAATTAGCAATGTCCATTCAATACTTCGTCTTTGCTATGATATGTTAGTCTCTTCGCTCTGCTAACGCTAGATTTCCAAAATTCTGCTAATGCTCCCTTCGCTCTGATTAATTTGTCACGCATCATTGTTAAACTAATTTATGTCATGGTCTTTTTATTCCTTATGTTTATCGATAGCCCTAAGAAATTTTCTCAGTGAAAACTTCTCGGAAGAAGCGCTAATTTACATTCTCATCGACTTTTTGAATGAGGAACAGTCTCACGAATGCAGTGCGGTGTAAAGCAGTTGTAGTGTTTTCAGATTTTACCCCTTTAATGATGCATTTAAGAGGAAGAGATTTTCTCTGTCGAAAGCTGCACTAACAAATGAAAATGGGGAGGCAGATAATGGCATGAACTGCAGTAGTAATACACAATTTCTTTTGCTACAGTCCGGTCCGGCAGCCACCGCAAATGGACGCCGGCTGGCACCGGCCGCCGCCACCCTCCGGCGCCCCGGTAGTAATGAGCTATAAATCACTCGAGCTTGGGAGAAAGCGAAGAAAAATACAATTTTAGTCCATAGTAGACAGGGTAGATAAGCCTAACCCTATGCTTAAGAATGGGTTTAAGACTTAGACTTAGGCTTCACAGGAGTGGCCCCACCCAACTCCCTTTTCACCTAAATTTCTAAGATAAACTACGATAAGTGTGAGTGTAAGTAAGATTGGACACTATTTGTATGTTGCATCGCGTGCGCGCATGGCTCAGTGGCTTGAGCGAATGATCGACGTTGTGGTGGTCAAGGGATCGAATCCTGCTCTGTGCCCCTGTTTTGCAAATACATTTAGTATGCTGCCTACTACTGCTGCAGTTATCTAACAAACTCCAACATAAAAAGTAGCCCGGATGGCTCAGTGGTTTGAGTGGCAGATTGCAATCTGTCCCTGTCGCTGGTTCCACTCCGTTGGAGATCCAGAGTTAAGTATCGCAGTGTTTGGGGTTCACTGCTTGGAACGTCCCCCGTGATCTCCTTCGGGTAGTCCAGGAAGGCATCCGGCAACGTTTTGCATAAATTTCGAAGATAAACTACGATAAGTGTAAGTGTAAGTAATAGTGGACACCATTTGTACGTTGCATCGCGTGCGCGCATAGCTCAGTGGATTGAGCGAATGATCGACGTTGTGGTGGTCAGGGGATCGAATCCCGCCCTGTGCCCCCGTTTCCAAATCCACTGCACTCTGTCTATGTACTATGGACTAAAATTGTATTCTTCTTCGCTTTCTCCCAAGCTCGAGTGATTTATAGCCCATTAATACCGGAGCGCCGGAGGGTGGCGGCGGCCGGCGCCCTCCGGCACCCATTTGCAGTGGCTGCCGGACCCGACTGTAAAGGGAGCAACCCTTCTGAAAAATTGCTTGACTTTAACATCGAAAACTAGTGTGTATTGAACTGACTGTTGTGGATGATTGTGCGGGCGCTAGACGAGACAACATCAAAACGGAGCACGATGATTTTGTCTGAGACATGTATATCGAAGATTTTATGACGGATTTTGCAACCGTGATTTATAATGTGCAATTCTCATTAGCGTCTGGAGCAATCTTATTTTCTTCTGCGATCGCCTCAGCAATGTAGGACTCCTCAGAGATGTAGGAGTCCGACGTCTAACTTACCTTATGCAGAATTTTGATTCTTCCGAAGCTTGTTCCATATCCTAGAAGTTTTCGTACGCAAACTTCGTGCAAAAAGAGATCACCGTAGCCTTTGACATTGTCAAATATTCGGAGGCACGTTGGAAACTCGCTATTGTTCGCCGGCAATATCTGTTCGGCCAAGAATGCCTGAAATATATGATCGCCGAGTGGAAACTGTTGGAAATGTAGCCCATATCTTTGAATAAATTGACAAAAAAAAGGGTAGCAATAACTTCATATCAGAATTTGACACCGTTTCAGAGTAATGGATCAATTTTAAAAGCACATACGTGAAGAGCACCATTGTCGGCTGCGTATATATTCTTTGACAACCGAGAGGAGTAGTTGGCAAAATCTTAACAGCTCCTGTACAAGAAAGATAAATCAGTTGTGGTGAAAAGTCTAAAATTTTTGTTAGCCCATAGCAAATGTGGGATAAATATTGAAATTCTGTTATGTTGCTCTACATGTTCTCTTTGGCATAAAGTGATATAAAAAGAATTCTAACTAGTCGTTATTAAAAATTATTTCTTTGAGATATCACCACTAAAAATCTATACTTGTTTACCAAGAAGAAAATGTTGGGACCAGACCGAGTTCTTCACAAGGTAGCTTCCAGCCATCACTTCCCAGATATAGAACCGATCGTAGAAAATTATGTCGACGTGACGATCGAGAAATTCCTCTATGCGCCTTAAAATACCATATTACGTTGAAATACACCATTTATATGTGCATACAAACATTTATTTATGCCTTTGCATGCGAAGACCGTCAAAAAAGTAGGGGTTCAGATGAGCGGCTGTTCCGACTCACATCGTCGAAAAGGAACTTCATTTCCTACCAATGCTCATTTCCTGAGGATCAGGAAGGGTAGTTGAGAGTAACTGTATACACAATTTTGGTTGGGCGTTTTTCTCCTTTCGTTTTTGCGATAGTTTTGCTCCGAGCAAAAAACGTTTTATAGTTTTCGTGGTGGTTCTATCCATAGTTTGACACCCTACTAGGAAACATGAACAGATGCTCAAAAATTGGAAAGCGTGCAGGTTTTACTTTTCACGTAGCAATCACTAACTAGTTTATTAATTTATTTATCATTTATTCATTTATTTATTGCGCTGAAAGTAAAGAAAAAATTTAGTGCTCCATGAAACAGCGTTAGTAATACAATTTCTTCGGCGCCAAAATCACTATTTCCACCACTGCTGAGCCTCTGCCTTCGTGATTCGACCTCTGATACAGAACAAACGCCACCTTTCTGGATTCAATACTCCAATGTCAGAGTCCAGAAATAGTACGTAGTCATAGCGTTCGAGCATGTGCGCCACGACACAATGTCGACGGAAAAATTTCTGCAAAAGTCCAGAAATAAACACATAATTGCAGTGTAAGTGTGCTTAGTTTTTGGCGAATACTGGATGCTCTTAAGTAAAGAAAACTAGTAGAAGCGCTCACATCATCTTGAGGGCATTGTTGTTGATACTCACGGTCGTTAATGAGGTGAAAATCATAGCCGTGAATTTTTGCATAGCAAATAACACTTGCTGCAAAGACAAGGTGTTAGCTAACCAGATAATTGGAACTAGTTGAGATAATAAGGAAAGAAGAACTGTTTTGCTTTCAGTTATAAGCTTACATATTGCTGTGGCGTACTGTTCAGGTGATGTGTTTGCTTCAAGTACTTCAACTATTCCAATCCGTGGATTTGACCTAAAATAAAAATTATTGCTTCGCAGGACAGAATCTATTGCTTCTTTCCATGAATATTCTATAAGCTGTATATGAATTGGAATATAGTTCTGCCTGCTACTTCATCGATCAGGGATAAATCATATTAATACTTCTTCACTGCGGGAAAAAGCAAATACGAATTGGGGGAAGAAAGAAACAGCTGCTCCATGGGCATTTTTCTGCTCAGCTATGTTGTTGTTTTGGCATCCAGTGCATCTGCGATAAGTAGAGAGTCGAGAGTGAAGATCTTATTCTTTCCTGGTTTCAAAAATTTGCTTGGCACTGTTTTCAAAAAATCGAAAACTTGCTATCGTTGCTGAAGAACTCAGAAGGACTCAAATGGCCTTTATACCCATCGTTTCACAAGAGTTGAAATAATAACCCACGCTCTTTGCTTTGTGTTTTCATACTCGACCACCTCCTCTCTCTGTAACCGACTCCTCGGATGAATCAAACTAAAACTGTTTTGTGACCTGAAGCAAGGAATTTCTTAATTTACCATCTGATATTTTTAGGAATTTTCTTGAATAGAATGCAATATCTTACTTTTGCCGTGTACATACCAATAACAAGATTGTATACATGCTGAAGATAGCTACAAATATAGGGAACGGAACGGACCTCATACCTACATGGGACCTGAAATATGTGTATTACATAATTTAAGTTAAAGGCATAATAAAGAAGGTCGATCGTTAGTTGTTCAAAAATAGTGTCAAACTCGGACCAAATGAAAAGTTTTGCCACATGCTTGAAAAAGGTGAGCTAAATTAGACGTTGTTCATTTATTTACCTATTTGTTTATTTAAATACATCTAAAAGCAAACCAGTAGAAACAACCAGTAAACCAAAAGAAACAACGAGGATTTAAAAAAAAACTACCATTCATTCTGAAGTTCTGCGAATCTCCCACATTTGTTCTATCACAGAAGACTTTAAAAACCGCCGAACTCAAACAAAAAACGTTCTGTTAGCTATGAGCTACAGTTGATTTGTAATCGAAAGTTTATACATGCGTTGTTTGTTCAAAAATAACCACATTTTTAAAAGTCTCGACATAAGTACCTCTATATCTGAAGAGTCAAATGAGCCGATTATAATATGAAAATGCTGATTCAAGACTTTATATACCATGACGAATTGAATATTTATAATCAGTAAATACATCCACCAACTCCACCTAACCATTACTTCCGTATGATCATTGTCGACTACAAATAAACAAATCTGACCCACTAAACCCAGTGCCAGATAATCAACATCTTTTGGTTGATTATATTCCACTTGGGACTTCCCATTTTCAATAAATCTTACATACGTACATGTGTTGGGATGTTGACAATGTTGTATTACAAGACCAGATGCAAGTTTTAGATCTAAACATTTAGTAGTTGCATTTTAGAAATATGCGCACATATTAAGCATGACTTAACTAGCACATTTTATTTATTTATTGATACACTCATGGTGTGCAAGCCATAAGGGGTGGGGAAACTGTTTTAAAAACTAAAACAAATTCGATATCAGCATGGAGTGGTCATAAGAACTATATGAGTGAAGGCAGATAAGGGAAAGAGAGAGGAGAATTCCACACAGGACTAGCACACTCATGAATAGGCACAGAACATAGACCGGGTAGTGTTCAAATAGAAGCTTGTATTATTGTATCTACTAGGTTTCCTTCAACTTACTGATGAGTGCAGGAGCAAATCGACTTTTATGTTTAATTTTTATAAAAGGTTCATACATGAAACGAAAACTGATCGGACAGTAATAATATGAAGACTGAATATAGCTTTAGAATTTTTGATATGTCATTGAAATACACTTGAGGAAAACAACTTGTAGGAATGATTGGCTTATACACAACGCACCGTCTATTGGGCAGTTTATATTAGATGCTTGCGTTTGACGCACATGCGTCTATATGATGAATGATCCGGCCAGTAACATCGCGAACGTAGCTCAGACGCACGAGTTTAAGGCTTGGTTCATGTGCATGCTGCGTTGACTTTGAATCATCATGAGAAGTTTGTCACAGATTGATGCGTGGGTCTAACGTGCGGCTGACGCACACAGCTAGAATGAACTGCTCTTATTCTTACATGCGTTTTCTATTTTTGAGGAATGCAGTGCAATTTCGCCATCTTTATAACAGAAATTTCCGAAATTTCAGGCATGGCAAGCAGATATTTTACGAATAACGAAGAGAACAAGAAACGAAGCACAGCAGAAATTGAGTCATAGAAACATTGCTCCCCAATCAGCGCCTCAGAAACTGAATATGACTAAAACAAGAGGTGTTCTCCATGTGTTCAAGTACATGCACAGCCGTATACATAGGTTCACACTCAAAAATAGAGAGGTGTCAAACATGTGCTTGTGATGATGCAATTAGGATTATGTCAACAACAAGCGATAAAAGCTATCTTGAAGGATAAGAGGATAGTGGTGCTTCTTGTTTCATTTATGTGAGGTAAATCTACCGTTTCTTATCGAAGTTGGTCAAAAAATCTCATATTCGCGGGCCTGTGCGACTAGTTCAGTTCTCGGTACACGAAAAAAGGTAAAAACAAGGTCACTGTTACCAGAATGGTAAAGGAACTACATACCTAGTAACAAGGTGAAAGACGTGAAGAAGTAACCCTTATCGGTTCGGCAAAGACTGATAGCCTATTGCTGAGTGTGTACGTGGATTGTCGCTGTCACATTAGTTAAAGTTGTTGCATTTTGTCAAAACAGTAGCTTTTTCTTTTACGAATCAGCAATATAATGCATTGCAATCGATGTTGCCGCATTTTTGACAATGCACTGCGTTAAATCCATCGCTTTTAATTAGTTTACTTATCCACGTTTAAGGTACTTTTACTCAGAGCTTTGTATTTTTGGATGTCTTGCTTTGCATTTTCTGAATGCGTTGCATTTTTTGGGTAATAATAATAATAGTAATAATAATAATAACAATAGTAATAGTAATAATAATAATGATAATAACAAATAAATAATTAGTAATAATATATTACGCTACCTGAGGTAGACGTCTTTTCTCATTCACTCATGTCTAGGGTGCATCCCAGCTGATGACCGCCGTTCTCTCCGTGGAGTGAGGTTGTGTTTATCGCGCAACGACCGTCGCACACATCCAAACTGTATGAAGCAGGCTGTGAAAATATGCGGACCCTAAGGTTGCTTTGGGTTGATTGGCGGTTACCTTTGCAGAGCTTCAAATCGAACCCCGTCGCGTGCTGTTTACGCCTCTTTTCTTCAAAAATCACGCCATCACGAATTGACGTCGCTTCTGTCAGAAGAGCCGACGACGTCGTCGACGTTGTCAACCAAGATTTGCAGCACTTTCTTGCCTTTTTCAGCTGCTTAGGTCTACAATCCTCTCAATCTCAAAACTCATCGCGTCGTGTGTGTTGTGTGTGTGTCGCCGCGACGCCATCGCCTTGCGATGAAGTATAAACGTGAGATAGGCTGCTGCTACATTTAACGTGGGGTACATGTTGCAAACGAGAAATAAATTCCATCAAATGTAACAGTTTTGGTGAAATCAACAACATTAACAAGCGTAACAGCAATAATTTACAGAGAAGGGTGGCCTCATCGTAAGGAAGTACTGTGAATATTCGATTTTTCCTTGCTAAACGTGCGAAAGAATGTACATAGATGCAAAGAAGAGCACTGATATCACCTTAGACGCTTATCAACTCGTATCGACTGGAGCCTGGAGGTGGATTCTTTTGTTTGCAGTATGACGAACAGAGCACACTCAGAGGACATGGTTTTTGAACGTTTGGTAAATATCAGCAGATGTGAGAATTACGAAGTCTTCAAGAACAATGCGTTTGTTTCAACGACTTCGTCACCGCTGGTCTTGATTGAGAAGTTTTGAAATCCTGCCCCCCTCCCCTCTCATCAGTCCAATGTACCAAAAAGGTGAGCCGTATATTATTCAAAGAAGAAGGTTTTTACATGAACGAGAACGTGACATAGATATGAAACGAGCACTAAAACTGTTGAGGTTGCCCCGGTTACCTGAACGGTATTGAGAAGCAGGATTAGGAAAGAAAAACTAACCGCTCCCGACATAGTTACCAGTACAAGGTAACTAATCATCCTAGGTTTTCCTGCGTTGGGGCCGAAGGCAAACCTGCCCATGTTCGAGTGATACAGGATTACATACACAGGTATCAGTAGATGTATAGAGCAACAATAGTTGCAATGAGATCGCATTGACAAGGTGCTTGTAGGTTTTCTTGCTTCCTGGTTTTTCTCCGTTACTACGTGGCGACCCTCCTGCGAATTGTACAAAAATCGGCGACCGGATGTTAGATCTGACGAAAAAAGGCTAAGATTAATGAAACCACATCCAGACGACGCCAGGCTAGCAAACTAACTTTTACTACTACATCTTATACCACAGCGTGCTCTCAGAATGAAACCAGAATTGGCGGTTAGATTTCGAACACCCTTCCCCCTCCCTCCATGCCAAAAATTCAGCAAAGAAATCCATGGCACTCCTTAGAAAGGCCATAGCTTCTTTTACAATGGCAATTAGCATCGACGCAAAACGGATATAAAAAAGACAGAAATTTCACATGTGGGCTTTTTTGGGATACTGATAACCAACTGTTTACATGCATCGCGGCAACACCATTACTGTAGGATTACGGTAAGTGAGGACTGTTGTCATACACTGTACAGACGAACATTCAAAATTTTATCACAGTGCGTTTTAGGAGCAACCGAGAATGCATTCTATTCCACATTAAAGTGCTAGAGGCATCTGGTATCCTTTTAAGAAGTTTGGCCTAACGGATATGCTGGACACCTTTAACACTTAAACTAGATAAAATTGAACAAAAAGCAAAAACGAAACAAAAAATATGACTCGCTCTGCCTCCGCCCTCAAACGAATCACATTTTGATTCTAGCCCCCGATAAGTCAATGCATGAGCTATTGTGCATCAGCAGACGTTGTCTGTCTGGTACCTAATCATGATGCTGTGTATCGACGGGGCAAGGAATAGAATATTCCTTTGAAGTTTGGCAGAGTGAACCCCATCATGCCTTTGGATTTTGCGTCAGGGGCGGGGTGGCTGGAACATCAGTTCAAAGGTTTTTTTTTTAAATTTCTATTGTGTCGATTGATTTCATAGATTTAATTAAAGTATGTTGTAGGAAGTTTTGGTGTTTGTAGTAATGTTGTTTGTATATTTGATAATAAATATTTTTTTATTTTAGAAGTAAAGAGATTGAATAGGGAAAAAAGTACCACACTCGAAGTTCGAACCACGTGAATCTAGAATCACTGAAGTGTGTTCGCATGTACTTCGTGCCTGGAATAGGCGGCGGCACAAACAGAAAGCTTCTTATCAGTCGTATACGAAAGGTATTACTGCTAATCACACAAAGCGCAGTGCTCGGAGTTCTCGTTTCCATGTATACATGCATATATGTAAATATTTATCTATTTATCTGTAAAATTGAATGTAAATTTACGTTCTTACTTATCTGTAATGAATACACCTTTATTGATCCCATTCACCCGTTAACTTCAATTCTTTTTTTTTTCGTAAAGATTGAAGATTGAATATCAATAATTGAAGTGGCAAATAATTTTGAGGGGTCCTCTTGATTATTTACAGGGTGACAACAAAGTCTTTGGCCAAAGATTTTATCGCAATTATTTCTTGCGCTTTGTCAGGAACCCATGACTTTGTATCCGCGTTGACGACCTAAATGTCTCGAATACACATGCAAAATTTCATGATCCATAGCCCTATTTGAACCTTGTATGATCTGCAAGTATGAAACCAGGTAGAGATGGAAATGGCCGCAAGTAGAGCCTCGGTGACATCTTTTCCAAGAACTTCTTTTAATTGGCTCTGCAAATCACCATTTTTCTGCCTAATATTGAAGAGTGTTTAGGATTTCTGTCCTAGGGAGATCCATGTGTAAACTTGTTTTATTGACCGAAAATGATCAATAGACTGTCACCACCACTGTTTCAAACTCGAATGCACGAAACAAAGGTAAAAGTGGGCAGAGCGAAACCCGGAGAGGTATATCATTTCTTAGGCTTGAGCACATCTGACAGAAATAAGGTGGGCTTTTGACAAAAGTTTTCCATCAAGTTTCAAAAGAAAAAGCAACGAAAAGTTGGTTCAGACTCTCTGATTTCACCAGACCATCATATTTGCTTAATAATTATCGTGCTCCCTGAAACGGAGATCTCTGGATTTCTGATTTGTGGTCCCTAAAGCACAGAAGTTGAACTAACTTTCGCTCAAACAACAGCTTCCCTAGCATATACCTAACAAGGAAACAGGGTCATAAATTCTCGACCAACTTGCGGCCCTTGTGCGTTGCAGTAGCCAACGGTTTCGCCAACTCTACGAAGAAGCCAGAAGAGATATCCGAAATCGAAGAGTGGATTCTTAAAGGGCATGAATTCTACATAGCCCAGGTAAATTCCCAGACTGCTAGCCCATCTGATCCCAGTCTTGCAATTTATCATATTTGGCCAAAGACTTTGTTGTCACCCTGTACGAGAATGGATCACTTCCTTCGACACTCTAAGATTATGTTTGCGTTATTTACATATTTATTCGTTATATATGTGTTTCAACTGCCTTTTTTGTCTTTTCTAATTGTCGCAATTGTTTGCCTTCCCGTTCTGTTCTTAATCTTTCCTACCAACTGTGCGTTACTGTCATTTACATTCCAGTGCTCTACTTGGAGCACTTCGTGTGCATTAAATAAATAAGTGTATATATACACATATATCGCAGGCGGAAAAAAGAAGGCTAAAATCCATCTGAATATCCTGAAACAGTCTTCCAAGCTCCCCGTCGTTGCTATCATACGTCACGTTCCTATATTTTAAAACGTCCTTTGATACAGAGTCCATCCCTCGAGCACTTAGAGTTTTTGTAGGTGGTGCAGTCGAAGTCCGTCGAACAGCGCGATCCATTCGTGTACAGTACTTGATTCATCACTGCTCCACTGAATGAGATTTAAACATTGTAAAAGAATGAAATGTGAGCGAAATAACTCGGAAAACTTACTCTTTGCGATACAAGCATCCAATCAGAATAAATTCACCATCGGCGCAGGATGCGTATGAACAGCCAATTTCGGTATTGTCAGCGAAAACCATCTATAAATCAAAAACCATTCCTACTTGATATTGAGAAGAAGAGAAAAGCCAGTAAGTTGTAGAATTCAAAATTACGTTCGCAAAATTGTGAAGATCCTCGGAAGTGTAAGTGATAGTTGGGCCGGAAATTCCGTAGATTTCCACTTCACTCCACCAATCTCTCAGAGTTTCGCGAATTTCTTTGAGGGGAGCGATGGATGTGCCCTTGTGCTCGAAAATCCTAGAGAAATTAAGAACAAGATGCACATGCTTCGTCCAGAATACTATGCTAACAGTTTTAAAACTTTAACGCACGGCATCACATTCTGACCAAATCCTTTCAGTGGAGGAAATTCCGTCGGACATTTCGATAGACGCTCGTGCATTTCATTCTCCAACACACATGACCATCGCTAGAAGATGAACACGATCACTGGGAAGCATTTAAAATCGTTTAGAGCTCTCTTCAATGAAGGCGTTGTGAATGCAGCGCGAGTCCTCGCCCGAATCAGCTGTGGCTGCCTGTAGCCCCTGCACTGTTCAGCTCCGTCCCAGAAATGTCAAAAAAGTCATGGTACACCATGAACATGAATTTCTCCTGATTTTTCCTTCTTTTTCAGGAGTACTCAAACGATGATGAACATTGTAAATGACGTTTTCCACATTGCACGCTCTTTTCACTATGCATTTTCTGCCCTATAGGTTCTTTTTCATTCTTGAACATAGCGAATGTACAATGGTTCTCTATTAGACTTGGGTAGCTCATGTTCAGAGAGAATATTAACCAGTGGTAGGTGAAGAGCCCGGGGTTAGGGGAGCCATGAGAAAAAATACTTCTACTCAGACAAAATGTCGGAAGGACTGCTGCGGAAAGCGATCGCGCTCATGTGGTTAAGAAGCGAGAGACGCAGAGATAAAAACCTTCGAAAGGACCGCAGCAGAATAGATTTGTGTGGGGAACGACTCGGAAGGACCGCAGCAGGAAACCGAAGAACTGTAGCAGTTATTCGGAAGGACCGCAACAGCTATTCGGAAGGACCGCAACAGCTGTTTGGAAGAAATGCAGCAGGAAACCAGAAGTACCGCTGGTCACCTGTCGGTTCTTCGGGTTTTCTGCTGCGGTCCTTCCGAAATTGTCTGAGTACCACTTCGAGGAGCTGAATGGAATTTCAAAATAAAAAAAAACTTGTGGAAGTGTAACAGCTCCAACATGACCAAACAAAAAATTAATGCATAGATGTGTATAAAAGTAAACGTGCTGAATCAGAAGGAACAGTAAAACAAAATCTTAATTTCTGCGATTAGAATAACTTCTGCAAGTTCGTCTCTTCAAATTTTCCAGTTGCTTTTCCATGTTTAACCCAGATTTTCATCCCCTATTCATGTGTAGAAACTTCCTACCAATCTGTACATATTTGATGCAGGTGGGAGCAGCTCATCGTTTTCATTGACTTCTAGTCCACTGGCAATTCGCAGACGAGCATCGTTGTGGTAGTCTAAGAATATGTGCCTATCCGAAGAGTACAAATGGTCGTTGTAGCACTCGAGTTCTGTAATTTCCAAGTCTTCTAGATCTTGCAATGGTGTAATATAACGGATCTATAGAAGAAAAAAAAAACCTTGACAAAGGCTGAGGCGAAGATTGCAGCATGTAAGCAGTGCGAAAGTGGTCACCTAAAATGCTACTATGTTATTGAAATTCAGCCCTCCGGCAATGAAAATCTTTGGATGTGTAAGTTTGACAGAGATGCAAAGTATATCATTACGCACGTAGACTTTTGAGAAAGGTGTGGGAGAAATTTTTTTCTAAAATTTTTTACTACACTTCGAATACACGGGGTTAAATTTGGTGCCGACTTTCGGGATAAATTCATTGATTCATTTATTACATTGTAATAGTTTACAATGCCACCCTTCGAACGAAGGTACATAAAGTCAAGTGTACAGTCATAAGGAGTTGCTGGAATGTATGTATAAATAATGAATGTGTAATAATTAATGTATTTATAATAGTAAAGGCAAAGATTTGCGTGAGCTTTCTCGTCCCATGTGATACTACCGTGCCTTCATATGTGCAGTCCATAAAAAAGCGGAACGACTGCAGTGGAAAGAGGCGTAGCGTGACACAATGAAGCTCTCACACCCAAATGGACAGTGTGACGATGGGCAAAATTGGTTAAATGGTTTTGATGGTTCTCTGTGAGGAACAGAGAATACTAGACAGTACTTTGCTTCGCTCGGGTGTTTTATTTCACCCCGTCACGTAATCACGTTATTCTGCCGACTACAACTGTTAAATTAAACGAATCTTTTCAAAGTGCTCATCATTTCGGTGATCAACTTGAAATACACTTTTTCACTCGACCTGGCCAAGAGGTTGGTGAGATTGTTCGGTCAGTGTATCCTCTTGTTATCAGTGAAACTTGTGCAGAGTGAAAAAAATCGATAAAACCAATAAATCGACACTGTCATTCGAAATAGTTGTTATATTCGTGTTCAGCTCATTGAGGAACCCGCGTAAACATTCCCTCACTGACCCCCTGTCGTACAAAAGATAACAAAAGAACCAATAAAATCGATATAATCAATAAGGTTACTGATAATTTCGGAACAAAGTAGTCTGTAACCTTCACTGGGTCCTGAAGCCTTCACCTGCAAAATTTGGTCTCGATCGGTCCGTCCTTCACGATTACTTTTCGGATCATACAGACAAACAAACAAACAAACAAGCAAGCAAACGAACAAACAAACATGTAACATACAAACTTCCACTTTTATATATCTAGATGATGTAAAAACAATACTATTAGATGGTATGAACTACTGCATGGTACATCTTTGTACGATATATCCACAGAATCATCTCCATAACATTTGAGGGTGAATCTGAGCTTGAGAAAATTGCAGCGATGCGATCAATTGATCAACCACATGCTGCTATTTCAACCCTCATTACATATCCCAACAGAAAATATTTGCTGGTTTTTCTCTGAAGCTCGATCTCTTTCATCCATCATATTAAGTGGATTGTACAGAAGAAAAAGGTTAGTTCTCCTTTATGAACAAAGATTACTTTTATGACAAGCAATCATCAGGATAGCAAAGCTTTTTCTCGGAAGTATAAGGCATTACTCTAGGATTAGGGAGACATAGAACGCTCAGAACATCTGTCGTACACTGAGCACAGCCTCTAGACATCGTACGGGAGGAACGCAGACGGAACAGATTAATAAATTTACTTGTGGCTTCACAGCAACCCTGGTTTCTGCTCGACCATTTTTTCGCTTGCTTCAAGTTATGCTCTACCATGTATTATCATTTTCAATGATCGCTTGTCTGATAGATAGATGAATGCTAAAGATTACTTTGCTTTCAATGCATGTAGTCACCTCCTCACAATTGCCATTTGGCCCAGCCGGAATGCTAGACCAAACAGTCCAAAAAAATCAATAAAAATCTAAGGCTATCCTTAAGAAATCCGAGAGTTATTTTCATTTGAATCACTTGAAAGGCAAGATCAAACGTTAACGCATCCAAAACGCTATGAAATTCTTCAACCATTAGGCGAATCAAAACAAGCGTTAGAGACTTACGAGTGGACGAGGGATTCGGCGAAGTGCTGCTATGTACAACATGCAGCGTTCGGAATTTCATCAATAACGATTTGGCAAACACGAACAAAAGTGCATGCGGAAAGCTATCCACTATAGCATTACACTCTTCATCCACAGGTCTGTAACAGTTCAACGCAATAGGGTTTCTGATCTTTTCCTCGTTAATATGGTACAAAAAAAGATAAAGAATGAACTGGTTGGAAGTGATTAGCTCATTGTCGTATCCGTCATACGCTAAACATTAGCTAAAAATCGTGAAAAAAAATGTGCGGGTGAGTTCCCTGTCCTCCCGACTTACCAGAGGCCGCCAGAGGACTTGAATGCTGTGCGAATTCTGGGCGGAGATGGTGCCATAAACTGTGTATCCGGCCGTGATACCACGCCCGCAACACGGTCTACGAGCTGTACAATAGTCATATACATAACGAATCCACCATCTCATTGCAGTAGCTTGTTTGCATAGCTTTTGTGGTCTACTTCCTACTTCGGTCTTTTTTCATTTTTGTTTTGATCTCCTTTCACTGCTCCCATTTCGAGGTGGTAGATGGTTTCCTTCAGTTCTATCTGTTTGAGTGGTTCTGATCACTAAACGGAAACGTTAAGAAAGTTATCTTGATGTCAGCTTCCCGGACTCTAGGTGAAGCTGCACAATCTACCTTACAAATTACCGTGATTTATCTCAAAAATTTAAACAAAACATTGCCGGATAGCTTCCTGGACTACCCGAAGGAGGACGCGGACGACGTGCCAAGCAGTGGACCCCAAACACTGCGATACTTAAATTTGGATCTCCAACGGAGTGGAACCAGCGATAGGGACAGACTGCTAACTGCAGCATGAATCACTGAGTCATCCGGGCTAATTTTCCTACTGGTGCTTGTTATATAACTGCTGGTTCCTTGGCCACCGCAATCATTCCCATTCTTCGCTCGATCCACCGAGCTATGCGTGAACATGTTAGAAAACCGCACGATGCAATATATCCTATGTGTGTCCCCTCGTTCTACACTTAAGAGACGTCGAGTGTTGGCATGCACCATGTTGAAATTGTTACCACGTTGGAGCTTTTTTTTTTCAAAACCAATACATATTCTTCAGTATAAAAGGCTCGTATATGTTAGTATCCTTTTCGTTACGTTGTTCTCTGCAACTCCAAAGAATTATGCACAACGAGGTTGTTATTGGCGACATCAGCAGTGTCTCTGGCAAAAAATCAATGAAAATCGATTCTTTAGTGTGTACTTGGTGAGGAAATCAGGAAGAGTTTAATCCAGCTAATTTAGCGTCATATTACTACAAGGAAAATGGCCATGAAATACAGATCGTCGTGCATGAACCTAATATTATATTTTTGGAGAGTCAGCAATTAGGAGCAACAATAAAAAAAATTTGTTCATAGCAAAACCAAGAAGTTCAAACTAGCACAACGTCAGACTAGTGATGCCGAGTACTAGATGTTAAAAGTGTTTAAAAACACAGGCCTTAATAGTGTATTCTCGTGTCAATAGAATTTTAAATAGCATATGCAAACCATTCCTGGTTGAGTGGCTCTATTGTCACATTCAAACTCTCATTCCTTGCTTCGTGAAACCACAAATCGGCGAGCAGAGCCAAGTGTGCGAGAATTTTACTCCTCATGCCCTCAACCTTTTCTTCGTATTGCTGCAACCGTTTCTTAATGGCGTCTTGAGATTCAATCAAGTTTTCATCCATGTTCCACGTTGTGTTTCTGGAACGAAAAATCATTTTATGGTGGATAAAACACAGTTATAGGACTTCTTCTAATAATATCCACTTTCTCTGCTCTTTAAGCCTTGCCATACTTTATGTTTCCTTCTGCGCCTGTAGAGTTAGTATACAGAATTAGTAGTTTCCTATGGAAGCTGAAGTTTCTTATGGGAACGTCTTTATCAAAAGCCTGAAATTGGTAAAAGACCGTTCACGCTTTAACCGACAAACGTCTAATCGCCTTCGACCGAGTCCATCGACATCGTTTCTATCACATCTGGTAATCTCCATACAGAAATTCATCGCGTTCCGCTATTTCCACGGATTATGCGTGTTTCGTCCGTCTCGAATGGTGACGTTCACTGGAAGGGTCAGTGCCATCAGGCGCTGAAGATGGTCTTAAATGCGCCAGAGATACACAGGATTTATATGCGCCAGAGAAAGCGACCTATAGCTCTTAATTAGGCATAGAAGGCAGGTAGCCATTCTTGACTGACAGGTGCTCATCTCATTTCCGTTGTTTCTCTTTGAATTGCGGGAGCAGATCCAAAATACCTTTAGCGCCTGCTGAGATGTCAAGTACGCAGATCAGAATCGTGTACATGACGCTAAAGTTTTCACCATTATGGTCGTCATGTCCCTACTTTCCTAGATTCGATATCAAACTTATTCAGCCGCGAACTGCCTCGTTGTTTAATGGCTGAATGTTCTTCCACCCGTACATTCAGAACGCGTCAGTTCTCCAATACACGAGACATTGCAAATCAGCCACTTTATCTGATATACCTGTTTGGAAACAGTCTCTTTCTTTGCCGTGCTAGCAAGTCACAGACTGGCTGGTCATACAAGGTTACTGTAAAGCGCTGAAATGTCAGGCGCTCAAAATAAACTGTTCCACCTACCAATCAGGCAAGCGCAGAAGAAAGTAATACAGTTATGGAAACACAAAATTCATTTCAGATATTTCTTGAATATTGCAATGTCTTCGACTTAACTCTTCATAGAACTTCACAAATCTCCAGTGTTCAATTCATTCTTGATCATGTTCATTTTAAAAAGTACTTTCAGTAGCTTCCCTCTGAGAATGTGTGGTTAAGCAGTTTTAAGCAAATCGCTGAAGCTCCAGAGTACTCAATTCAGACAAAATATGCATAACATAAAGGATTGCATATTTGCTGTGAGATAACCTGATTCCATTTTCTTTCCTCGATAAACGCTCTCCTCACCCTGGCGTACACAGGTCTAGCTCGAGTTTACCAACAATCGGATTGTACCAAGTTGACCAGTACCGGACTGATCCCGGTACTATACTGCAAATACATGAGGATTTTTTCTCGCTTTTTCAAGGAATCCAACACTTACGGAACAGGCGTGCTTGCGTAAAAGATCTTGTTTCTTTCTTTCCAATTGTGAAACATAAAATCATTTTCATTGTTCCATTTACTGTTCGTTAACCTTGAATCGCGAGCCCAACCAGTACCCTGTAATCTGTGAAGAATTAATGAATCCTGCTCATTAGAACATCGCTTCGAAAGATTTACAGTGTCACATCTTCAAGGACGTATCATTTTTCATTCCAGCACATTAATAATATAATACCAAGTGTAACCCCATACTATCGGCATAGCTATTTCCCATCGCTAGCTTGATTGAGTTGATAGTTTAAAAGCTCATAGAACTATTAAAGAAAAAGTGGTGGAGAGCGTCCTCCATATGCTGGAAACTTAAACAATTTCCGGCAAAAAGTGGTGTAAAACTTTCCACAATTTCCAATAAGAAGTGGTGTAGAAGTTCGTCAGAGGTACGTGTTTTGACTAGAGCGAGGAGTGATAGAATCATTGTTCTGTGGGCATAAATAAAGCAAGATCACTTTTATGAGAAGGGGTCCAAGAAAATACTTACAATGTAAAGCAATCGATCTCTTCATTTGCTATTTTTTTAAATTCCAAATTGCTGCACCCACCTTTTAAAGTATACGGTTAAGCCATAAATTTCCTTTTTTAGCCAAAAACTCTGAGTACTTAAATGGATAATTTTGTGAGCAGCACCTCGGTAGCATCTGTCAGATCATAGCGACTCACGAAAAAAGCAGAAAATTCAAGTCTTTACTGACCTTATGAAGAATTTTGATCTTCCCGAAGCTTATACCGTATCCCAGAAGTTTCCTTATGCAAGCCTCGTACAAAAAGAGATCTCCATAGCCTTTCATTTCTTTGTATATACGGAGGCATACTGATAATTCGGAATTGTTCGCTGGTACTATCACTTCTGCCAGGTATGCCTGAATAGAGCTATCGTACATGTATACGTTATCTAATATTAGGAAGTAAAATGGTATTTGTGGGAAGCTGTAGAACAACAATAGAAACGGCTGCAATCGAATTCAAATGGCAGCAGCTGCATTTCCTTGGACAAGTCATTCGAATCCTTGGTTCTTTGTTTCAGACAAGAAGGGAAAGAAATTTGGAATTACCAGCCACCACTAAGCGCCGTCATTCATTCACTACGCGCCGTCATCCGGCTGGCCTGTATGGTCCGTCCTGCAACAACGTTTTGTGAAAACTCTACCTTTTCTCTCGTTTTTGTTTGTCCCTTCTCGGTAGTTGTTCACGTTTCCTGCATATAAAATTTCTCGAATTTCCTCCATATCAGAGCGAACCTGCCTACCCGCGCAAGATACGGCGAGCCATCTCAGTCCATGGTGCGCACTTACGCACGGAGTCATGAAAGGCAGCACCCGTCGAAATCCTGGACTCTGAGTTTGAACGCTAATGGTCGTGGATTTCTCGTGCGCTTCACGCCATTCCACTGTTGGATATGAGTTTAGTTTAGGTTTTGGAAGCAGCTCTCACACGTTTTCCTCAGGAACGTAGTGAATTAATGAATGAATGAATGAGTGAATGGTAGAACCTGTTGATATTCGAAGAGAATTGCGTAGCTACGACTATAGAGAACAGTGAAAAAGGATAACATAAAATATTACGTCCTTATTATACAACGTTGCTGATGACATGTAAACGACAAATCAATGACTAAGTCCAGAGTCACATACGTGGAGAAGACCGTTGTCACTCGCGTAATTATTGTCCGGTAATCGAGATGTGTAATTGGAGAGCCCTCAACATTTTTGATTTGCGAAAGAACAATTAGTGCCAAGTAAAAAACCAAGGCAGAAAATTTAAATTCAAATTATTACCACGAAGAAAATTTCGTGACCAGTCCGAATTCTTCACTATATAGCTTCCTGCCATCACTTCCCAGTTGTAGAACCGATCGTAGAAAATTATATCGACATTCGAATCAAGGAATTCTTCTACGCGCCTCAATGCTAACTGTTCTATTGAAGAGTGGTATTCCCACAAGTCATCAGACCTGATGCCGCCATGCCCGGAGCCAGCCACCTTTGGCCGGCCAGATTTGGCCACCGACCACCGACATGTAGTTCATTGAAAAGTCTGTTCATTGAAGTTCATTGAAAAGTCTTATTATGTATGCAGATCCGGGCTGGGTCATCAAATTTCTTTCGTTCCATTCCTATACCACTCTAATACTGTTCAAACATAACCTTTTCGGATTGACAACTCCAATGTCAGCGTCCAGGAAAAGAATGTAGTCATAGAGTTCGAGCACTTCTGCGACTATGCAATGTCGTCGGAAGTAAAGCTAAAAGAAGAGGTTGTGCTAGAACCTAAGATCAACTGATTGATCTTAGATCTCGATCATACCCATTTTTTATTGAGTGCAGCACACTTGCTGTGTACCATGAGGCTACCTTCTGGATAAATTAAAAATACGTTAAAATCGTGAAAGAGGCGATAGGAACCTACATCACTTTGAGGGCACTGCTGTCGATATTCGCTGTCGTTGATTACACGAAAATGGTAGCCATGGATTTTCGAATAACAGGCGACACTTGCTGCAATGAAACTATGTAAGTTGCAGTTCATCATATGTTCGCGTGACTTTTTTTAGTGAAGCTCAAGATCTCCTGCACCCTGGGAAACTCCTTAGGAGAGGATTTCCGCTATACTTTAATATTACACGCTTACAAAAGAGAAGTTTTCTTTGTAGCAGTGGCAGCCGCAGAAATAAATATTTTAAGAGTAAGTAAATAAAATTAGAAATAAACACGTTGAAGATATTAATACAATTACGAATTGGAAGCAAGTTGGTAAAAACTGCCCATCTCACGAAAGTGGGCGCGTCTCACGCCGCCTCTTCCGTTTGCCGTCTGCGTACGTCACCTCTTCATACTTACGACAATGGAACTCCCGCGGGTGGGCGACTCTGCCCTGTGGAGGGGTCCCGCCGCGCGCACCTGCGCACGGCAGTTCCCACACCATTGCCGCGAGCGGCCGTCGTTTCGCAATCAGCCACTGTTGTGCTTTCACGCCAGACGGTCGGGTTCTTCTGTGCTCTCGTGTTGTCGTTAACATCGTTGTCGTTCGTGTTGATACCATTTTAAGGGCAGGTCCTCTTCCGGCTTACCATGCCGTGCTCCGCGGGCAGTACCATTTACCATCTACTTCTGACTGAGCTGGCTCTACCATCTTCATCATAGCATTATTGATTACCTCGTTATTGATTGATGTCGTGTGATTTGGATACCATAGACTATCAGTCGTATAGTGTTATGGCGTGTAAGTAATATGTTACTTCATTTCCTTACTTGTATATAATCACCATGTGCCGGGGTTGGATGCGCTGTGCAGGGACTTTGTCAGGAGGCGGGAAGATGAGAAGTGGGATCCTGGGTTTCCGACGGGGTACGTCTGTGGGGATAGGCCGCCATTGGCTGAGTAGGAAGCGCATTCTCCACGGACTCGGGCAGTCATGCTGGAGCTCTAACCTAAGCCACTGAGCTGCCAACGGACCCTGGGGCACAACATACATAATGGATAACAACAACATAAATTTAAACAATTCTTCCCGACATCTTCGTGGGTGTTTCAATTCTCGTGTAAACTGCTAGTATCGCCTCCTCAGGCATCCAAAATAGACGCTAAAATTTGTGGGAGCGTCCTCTCTACAAAATTTGGGCAATGGTTTCCGTGCTCAAAGTGATGATCGTATCGGCTGTCACTTTTGGTAGAAAATTAATGAGGTAATCGGGATGACCACATATGTTGACCCAACAGTAGTGAAGTCACTGAGAAGGTTTGTTGCTGTCCACTCTAGACATCTGAGTCGATCGAATCGAATTCAGTTGAGTTTCGAATGAAATGACTTCATCATATGAGTAAGCAAAAATGTCGCTGTCCGAACAATCGACAAATTGGAAAAATTTTGATCGATTCGAATATTTAGCCCATTCTTAACTAAATAAATCAAATTACTGGAGAAACATTTCAGGAAAAAAACTTACATATTGCAGTCTTGTAAAGTGTCTGAGATGTATTCCCGGCGAGTACCTCAATTATTCCAATTCGTGGGCTTGATCTTAACGATGAGGGTTTAAATCATGGAACACGAAGCAAAACTAAGGTGCCTGGGTTTTTGATCAGGATACATTCATGCTGAGAAATTTGGAACCTTTAAGATTGACCATGGTGAGCACGATGTTCATGGGAAATTCCCGGGAGATTCGAGCGGTTCTATTTTTTAAAGAAAATTGTTAACACACAACCCTTTATTATGGACCAGTGCTCTTGGCGCTTTTTTTTGCGGAGCTTATGTGTGATATATACCCCAAGGGAAAAAGCAAAAACCTACGTTTTTTCCATTGTACATCCAAATTTCTTCTTTGTTTCGTAAATATGTTGTGTCAATGCATTATATCCATACATGAAACTGAATCCATCATGCAGGTTATAAGAAAGTTTCTGAGTGTTTTGTTTGTATCAAAGGCAATGTCCCACTTCCGGTGCCCATAAACTTCCAGAGAATGTTTTCTCTTGCTAAACGTTTTCACTGGATAGTTATTCCAAGTGATAGGTGTACTGTAGAAACAGTATGTCGAGAATACCGTACTTTAATCTTCCACTGGAAGATAATCTCAGACGTTGGTCACGATTATCAACATCACTTTGAATAGCACTGCAAATTTCCTGCCGCAATGGGCAATTCCTCTCAATTTCATATAGTGATCCTCTATCAGTAACCCACAAAAAAGGAGCTATGATACAAAATGTGAATAAACACTTTTGCTCAATGCTACTCAAATATCTCGACATGGAATGTTTTAGCGGGATTGATTCCTTGACATTTTTAGGGACCGGATGTGGAGTAGTTCCTTGTGGAGAATAAGCTTTACATCTCACTTCATTGTTGTCAATAATGCGATTGTGTATATGCACAAAATAATTATCAACAGGGGAATAGGCACTTGCTGCATTCCTCCTACACAAATCCCGATCGGTTATGCTTCCCTTAATACAATTGTTAATAAACAGGACAAACTTCTGAATACATCCGAACTACGTTCGGTAGAATGAAAAAAAACCCCAAGCAAAGAAAAGTGAAAGAGAGATCAATTTAAAAGAAATTCATGGAAGAGAGATCAATTTAAAAGAAATTGCCAAAACCCTAAAGATTGTCGAAATGCCGCCAAAATATGGGAAAATATCACGGAGAATGGATAACGAATTTTGAGCTGAGAATGAAGCTCTTTACCAAGTGGTTCAAAACCATTACCTGAAGGCACAGTCCCACCTCACCGGACAAACTGTCGGAGGAATCGCAGCAGAAAGAGACCCCGATCATGTTGTCAAGAAGCGAGAGACGAAGCGATAAAAGTTTTGGAAGATCTTAGCACAATGTTTCCTGTTGAGAGCCTTCCGATTCAAGATGGGCTGGTTCGGAAGGACCGCAGCATAAAGTCGGAGGGACCGCAGCAGAATAAGAAGAAAGAGCTCGCGCTATCATACTCTTCTTAAATACAGCGTTCAGTTTTGTTGCGACCAACAAAAATTCAGTGTTTGCAAGGTTAAGATGGGAAATAGTATTATAGCCCGACAGTAAAAGCATTGATCCTCATCGAGGTCATCATGTTTCCCTGTGGGTGCCTCCCCATGTAGTACACGAAAGTAAACCGCTTGCGTAACGCATTTCTGCAGAAGTGGCACGCGTATCCTCGTAGCCATTGGGAAGAACAGCAGCGGCTATTTGGAAGGACCAAAGCTGCTACATGTGGTATTCACTTCTGCAGTTTTCTTGCCATGGATTGAAGTAAATCGTTTTGAAATTGATTAGTAAACATCTATTCCTGTTCTCAACGAACAGCTGGTGGGATCCAGGTTACGTTCCACGGCTGAAGCAACATCTCGCGACCACGACCATAGTTGTGTTCGAGTTTAAATTCACTGGGAAAAATTTGGCAAACCAGTGTCTTTTGGCAAACCAGTGTCTTCAAATCCGAGCCAAAACAAAGCAGAATTAAAGAATTCTAACGATGCAGAGTGATAGAATTTAAAGTCTTGAGGCATGATCACTCGGAAATCGCGTCGGCTTATCGTTCCTTCAAAACCCTTTAAAAGCCCAGGAAACAGCTAACTCAGAAGTAGAACGTTGAGGAAACATTTGAAAGAGGGGGAGGAACAAAACCATGCGATCATACAAGTTCGCTTAAAGTGGCAAGTTGGCTTAAAGTATCGTTCCTTCGCCACCCTTCAAAAAGCCCAGGACACAGCCAACTTAGAAGTATAACGTTGAGGAAACATTTGAAAGAGGGGGAGGAACAAAACCATCCGATCATACAAGTTGGCTTGAAGTGGCTCACATTTGACAAAAGGAAAAAGCTTCTTTATGCATACAGCAAGACGGCCATTATTTCATCATCACTTTGATACTCTGCGGTATAATGCAGTGTTCCTACGATAGCGTAGAAGATACTTACATCACATTCAATGGGCACAAAGAAAAGATTAGGATGCAACTACACATGACGCTGCCAACTAATTTGTCCTAGTAAAAATGCAAAGTAGACAATGAGTGGCCACAATGAGAACCTTCGGGGTATGGACAGAGTGAAAATGAAATGGTGCTTTAACACGAACGGTTCGGATTGGTGTCACTCATTCTCTACTTTGCATTTTTACTAGGACAAATTAGTCGGCAGCGTCACACACCTTGTTGCTTGAAATCTACACATTTGTCTGCCTTTTCAAGTGAAGAACATGTGCCTTACTTGAATTTCACTCTGTTCTGACATGAAATTGGGTAGTTTGGCTCTAGTAAACGTTTTGGCATCACTTTTACCACTGCGGATGACATCAACTACATATTTCCTTGGTTGCCCACATTTCATGATCAGCCACTTCAAGTAATATAAGCCAGGGAGTTCTCATGAGAAATTCACCAAGAAGAGTAGTCAAAAATGAATTCTAATAGCTGTTGGGAGAACTCTTTCAAAATAGCAGTGATCCCTTTTATTCATGAGATATGTTGTTTTATGAACGTCCATCAAAGGGAAACTGTGTTAGATAGTGTTAGAAAAACTGTTGCGAATGCTTGAAATTTTTCCATTCAGTAGATTTCGCATGCCTCCAGTGCAGTCTCAGTTCAAAATGCTGGAATTATCCGCCAATTGTCGAAAACAACCTGGTCTAGCGGTGGAAAAACCAGAAATTCATGGAAATTTGTCGTCATTTTTGTCACCAGTGTGAAATCCAGTAATTCTTGCATTTTCTGACTGGCTGTTATGTGTGCTTTTCAAAAATGCAGGTATCTTTTACTACTCTGCTAGGAACTTGGCCTTCATTTCCAGATACAGGTCATGATCAGGCAGCAGGTCTGTTGCTACCCGAGCGGCAGGTTCGAGACAGCGGTCATAACGGAGGCATATTTACACCTCCATGACATCGTCTACCTTGAATATCAGGAATAACGTTCAAAGTACAGATCAGACACAGAACAAATACTTTGAAAAAATTTTTAAAAGCTGAGATTTTCATCTTCTTCTCGCTTGCAGAAATAAATTTTCAACAGAACAGCACTCAGCACTCAGCCCTCTGAAATTTTTGCGATTTTGAACGTTTAATATGCTTAGATTTGGGAAGGCTTCACTTTAGAAGGAGTTACAGTACTGCGCGGTTTGTTAACGATTAATCCGTCGCAACCCGTTTTTTTTTTTCGCGGAAGTTGCGGGCGGTATTGTGTATGCCCCACTCCTTGCATAAGACCAGATAGAAATGCGTTTTTGTAATTTTTTTGCACTACTGTACATGCCGGAAAGCGTAGCGCTAGTAAGGCTCATAGTAAATTTAATTAGTAAAGGAGAAATATTGTCAGCCTTCCGGTTTACGAAAGAAGTTTTTCCTTTTCATTCCTGTTCTGAACGCTCGTTTTTTTTTTCTTCCGGTCCTTAAGCACGTAAACTGCTAAGTGACAACAGATGTATGTAGCTATGTATTAGGTGTTAACATAAGTCCTTGCAAATTTTTTCGGATGCATTTTTCTCCACCAATTTGCCACCCTTCAGGAACAATTCATATACGATTCGAAAGCGCTATTTTCCCTCTACGAGTATTCTGCAGACAATTTTTCTTGAAGAGATAGTTTGCTCAAGTTTTAGGCCTGCGAAGTGGAGCAACGAGTAAATAAAAAACGGCGCAACCGACAGCCACCTGTTCTGTCAATCAGTTGAAGCTCGAAAGGCCATCAATACTGACCAGGTGGCCGTGCTGAGCATGAAAGAGACGTTTTGCTTGACATGACTGGTCATCAGCGCTTTCCTAAGATAAAAGAAGACATATTTGGTCTTGATGACACCAACCATTTCAACCGAAGAAATTTCCAACACGAAGATCTGGGAATTGCTCCAAAGGAAACGCATAGTCTAGATGGACATCATACTTCTCAAAGCCACCACATAACTGAAGCAATTCTGATGAAAGAATCCAATCGCGAGGGTGTGGTCATCCTGCCCCATAGTGAGGTCAGATCCTACTTTCCAAAAATCGTCAAACTGCCGCTATCACAACTCTATTGACGATGTTCTCATGCGCTTATATTCTGCTGAACTTACACACTCAAACAGTATGGGATGCTTTCTGCTCCCTACCGGATACAAGGAGGAAACTGGGGTTCTCCCCGAATTGGCGTCTTTCTTCTTAAGCCCAAAAATTGAATAATTAAGTAGCACTTTTTTTTACATAGTACAGGTAGTACATACTTCTAGAATATATTGTCATGGTGATTATGATAAAATTTGTTTTGGTGAAAGCGCTTTATCATAAGAATGTAGAGGAAGAGAAGCGCTTTCAGAAGAAATATTGCATGTTAGAGAAAAATGGCAATTGGGCGGAGAAACTCGCAACTAAAAAAGCGCAAGGACTTATGTTAACACCTAATACACAGAGAGGAAGCGAGAAACTGGAGCTTGTACTGAAAGTAGAAATTGCTTTCGAATGTCCGCAACCTCTTAGAATTTCTTCAGCTAAATCCGATAATCCCTGTTTTGAAGAAAACAACTTATTAAAACATTTAAAACATTTATTCTCAGCAATCATTCCCGATCTGTGCTGCGGAAAGACTTCTCCAGGCCATTTCGATTACTTGAAAAGACACAAGTATATGTGTCTTTCACCGTCCTTACGGTGATTACATCCGAAGCTTGAGTATTTTGCGAGCTGAATTGGGATTATATCTAAGAGAAAAAACTTAAAAATTAATGTGCTTAGAGGAAAAAATTGCTCACGGAACGGATCTGCTCCCATGTAAAGTCGGCAACCGAACTTAAATCAGCTTCGCCTTCAGCTTCAACATATCTGAATGGTGGTCATTGTGGTCTCAGGTGATTCTGATGAAAACCGTTCAGAAAATAATACAGTTGAAACATGAGCGGATAATATCCGAGAGAACGTGGACAGCTCATCGGTCTACGAGAATTCTCCAAAATCAATCCAGCCATTCCCTCCAATGCGCATTCATACACCTTGAAAAGCATTGCGAAAAGATAGCAATGAGGTCTCGTGTGAACTTATTTCTGGGTTAACAAAACTTGTTTCAGCTCTGAAACCTACCAACGACAATCCTACATTTTTCTTTGGAGCATAAGCTTGGACTTTACTGAAAAGTTCCATTCTCTCGCCGTCTTGCAGAGCATACGGGTCCAGCTGGGAGCAATCCGGTCTCAGCTGAAGGCATCCCGCTAGAGCTGCCACCGACGCGAGCTATAAAATGGGTTATTTCGAAAATGGAGTGTGTATGTACATATGTAGCGTAAGAATGTCTTACAATGAGGATTGCGTAGCACTGAGCCATGACTGGACAAAGTGATGGTGTGTCCCGGTCCCTGCATATTTATCCTATCCTTCACAAAACTGACATCACCAGACCAGTTACGCGATTTAATCACGGATTTTTAAAGTACTGCTGCCCTTACGTTTCAGTAAAAGCTTCCCACTTGTTCGAGCAGTGTCTGAGGATGTTCTATTTCTGATTTTGCCCTTTCGTTTATGGATATGGATTTCGAAGATAACTTTCCATTCAGTTGTTCACGTTTATGAAGTCGTACTTGTTTTGTCCGCCATCAATTGTTGGGGTTATGTTATGCGAAACTACCTTTGAATAATAACACGATCCTGTTTACTCAACTGGCCTTTACTAGTTCGTACTTTCTCCAAGATGTTCCACTATTATGCCAAATTCTGCCTAATTCAGCCTGACAGAATTGTTATTCGAATCAAAATATAAATTACGAGCATAATTTAAAAGCACTTGCTCCAGAACTATGGCTCATGGCGATGGGTGGGAGCAGATTTTTGCCTGCAGCAGAAGATGAGACAGGCTTTCAGGTGGTTCGCGTTCTTTAGAGCCTGAAGTGGTGAAATTGAATTCAATAATTTATTTGTTTATTTGTAATACACAATAAGGTGTGCCATTGAAAACTGATCGAATATTGAGTAATACAACAATACAACAGAACCGGAAACATAGAGAAAATAAAAGTAGTAAGATTAACTCCACAGATCAAACTAAAAGACTGTAACTGGAGGTAATGGGGCAGAGCAACGTGTATAAAACGTGTATAGAGAACACCAAATCCGGCACCAATGGCTACCCTTGGAGGGATTTGTGGCGATTGACATTACTCTTGGCAAATATATGCAACCAACACTTGCTACTGGTTTTTTTTGGGAATGCACTTAGAGGTTTAATAGTCCCCCCACAGGTACAAATCTCAGATGTAAATGTGCCCTGTTTTTTTTGACTCATAGAGAGTGACGCACGCTATTACAGTGAGAAGGCCCAGGACCATTGAGATAATCACGACGTGAGAACGCAAATGACAGGCCATTCTGGGGCGGTCGTGTCAGCAACTCTGTGATCTAAATACGAACCCCAGGCGTAAACTCAGGTAGATGCTTGCCGGCTCCTTTCTTCAACAGAAATTGAGCGGACGATACTGCGCAGAACGGACAGAGAAAACTATTGAGAAAAATTGGTAGCAGATAGACGACTACACTAATCTTATATACCTTTACCGTTGTTGGACATCCAATTACTTGATCATCATGGCTAGCGCAACACTGAGTTCTTTTTTTTTCTCGAAACTCTACAGGCAAATAGGCTCTACAGTCTCGTGAAGTGACGTAGTTGGAATTTTTTTAGTACATAGGTGTTATCCATGTGGCAATTTTTACTGGTTATCATGATCTTTTCCTTTGTGTGCTTTATCTTGTCAATTGCACGCCAGTCGTTTTTTTTGCTGGCGTACAGCAAATAAATAAATAAATAATCGGACTGATATAATCGGCTAGTCTCGTGTATTCATTGCTAATTACTAGTTTTTGTTTTGACCAGTTTTGAAACTGCTATACAATCCAAATTCATTAGTGATGCACGATCTAGAATGTTAGCAGTTAATGGTGCAGATTATCGAATGTCTACCGCTGGAGCGTAAACTTCCGATAGAACAGTGTATAGAAAACCGCTGCTCGTGGCCTTTCTCCTGTTCAGCATTTTTCTAAGATGAGCTACGAAGCATTAATGTGGATCGAAACGCTTTTTGAACCACGTTGCATTTCTTTCCGAGCTCAAAAGGGCAATACAGCCTGACGCTACGCGTGCGGGTGGTAAGTTTCTGTAGATAGGTGATGCAGAATAGAAATGGCTGTAAACTCTGCTCTCTACGTTTCCCAGAGATCCAATTCCAAATTAGGGCGTGAGCTATAGCAAATTAATTGTACGTTGTGTAGACGTGGCAGCTAAGGGAAAGGAATTCTGAAAATTACAAGAAGAAAAAAGAACGCTTCTGTTCTTGGCTTGCTTATTTTTTTAGGACAATGCGAGGGTTTGCTTCCTGAGCATGTACAGGCTTATGCTCAACTACTACCCATTTCTACAATAAGAAAGAAGTTATACCTACTTCTATTCAGTTTTTTGGTGCTCCAACGCCTTCTCGTCGATTTTCTCTGGATGAGAATGTCAGCAATGTAGCATTTATAATAGGTGTTTCATGAGGGCAACAATGCTCTGGAGGGTTTACCCTATTTCTATAAATCTTTCAAGGCCAGACTGTCTGATCCGCCCTTTTTCATTTTTATTCGCCCTATACATCCTCAGTAATGAGCAATCACTTTTTGACTGTATCAGTAGCGATTCATTAATTCACATCGAATTGTGAAAACTTGTAGTTTTTTCTCTTGCTGACGGGGTTCATTTGTGTGTTTCTTCCGATATTGTCCTTCTTAGCAAATATGATAAGTTTTCACGCATTCATCAGTAGCCTAGGTCGATTATCTGTTGTGCTATTCGTTTTACAATCATCTCACAAGTTTAATCTGTTATATCAGGCCCAGGCTTCAAAAGAGTTCGTTCAAATCGTTTTTGCGGAAGAGGCTGATAATTCCCGAGAAATGCTGCACGAGCCTTTCACGAGTTTTTTCTCTGTCTACTTAATGGTCTCACCAGAAAACTACTAACACAAGGGAAGCACAAAAGGCTGGCCCTTTATATCGGGTAGATCTTGCCTGATTAGCTTCACCTACCAACGTTCAACTTTATGAACGCCTACGTATAATGGCGTGGAGAGAATCGAGTCAAGTAACTGTGCCTATACAGCAGCGCTTGTAGGGCTGTTATTATGTACATGCGATACACGCTTTCTCTGCAGCAGATCTTGGCAATCTTATATTGAGCTGTACTGATACTTCTGATTTAGGAAATTTAAAGAAAATAGAACTGCAGCAAAACCATTTATTCACTTTTATGTATGAACATTTTCATTCAATTCTAATGTGAGATGGTACACAACTAAAAAGATAGATTTTGCTGCTCCCAGTCTTCTCGTTCACTTGAAAAGACACAAATATCTGTGTTTGCCTTCCTCTCTGACATAGTTGCATCCAAAGCCATGTATTAGTCCAAGCTGGAATCAAGCGTTAAGGAACTATATGAGAAAATCGAAACTGTTTTCTTACGTGAGGAATGTAGTTATCCCATGCTTGGAGAGCCAGTTTGTTCGCATCGTTTATGTCTTGAGTGTCGTCACTGAAAATAAAGATATCGGATCAGCATGAACTCAAGTACGTAGCTTAGTTGGGGAAGAATTGAAAATCTATTACGTCTCAAAAATAAGTGGGAAGATTCCAAGCGATTGAGCACAGGTTAGTGGCTTTCCAGGATTGCGTAGGATCAGTCCAGCCATTCCTTCGAGTGCGCATTCATAAACCTTGAAAACACATGTGCTGCATTTCGCCATATTCTTCAATACAGTAACCAATTTTCAGGACATCTCGGTCACTTATTTATTTATTTGTTTACTTACTTACTTATTCAAAAACGCTTTCCGATGGTTCAGAAAAAGAGAAGAGACTACAGCAGGAACTATGACTAAAAACAAAGATTCTATATACGTCCCCCTCCCGATTGGTTGCTGTTTTTATGGTGACGATGCTCATATCCATCGTAATTTTCACATCGATACACCTGTGCTATCATTTCATCTTAACTCTAAACCACTGGCTGGATTTGCGCTCTAGGCTTTTCTGCACCAGTGGCCTAAGGAGATATATACATACGCATGTTTCTGTTTCCTGAAACTAACCACTTTCAAGCCGACATCCTTCTTTGGTGCACGTGCTTCGACTCCGTCGAATAAGTCCATTCTTTGATCATAAGAGGGGATTTTGTACTGTCCTAACTGGGAGCAGTCTGGTCTCAGCTGGAGGCATCTCGTAAGAGCAAGGATTGACGCAAGCTGAAACAGAGATTATACCAAAATGGCGAGTCATGGCGTGAAAACTGGCTTACTGTAAGAATCGCGTAGCACTGAGCCATAATTGAACAGGGTGCTTGAGGGTATCCTCTGTCTCTCCTACCTTATGAAACCGACGAAATTTAATTACAGATTCCGAAAGTGCTACCGTACCAAGCACTTGGTGAAAGCCCTAGTTGTTGTTGTTGTTGTTCGGGCAGTGTTTCGCTACTTTCCCGCTATTTTTCCTGGTCAAGTTGGATTTCTGATGTTGCACTTTTGCTTATGGATGTGCGATCACAAGCACACTTGCTATTCAGTGATTCTTGTTTGTGAAACCTCACTAGATTTAGCTACTGTTTATTGCTCTCATTCTAAAACTAATTTCAGTGCACTCCTCTTATGTCAGAAATGTACTCTGGCAGGTGAAGTTAGATCATTGCTGAGTTGTAGTAGTTTCCTATTATACATTGCTGCAAATTTCACGGCTTCCCTTCCAGAGAAGACTCAATGTCAAAGATTGAGAATATTTGCAGTTTTTTTTGTTTTCTCTTAGCTCCAGTTAAAATTTACAAGAAAGCACTAGTGAAAGCGGAAAATGGGTTTATTTGCACATAGGAATTGTCCAGGCGCGAAGTGTTGTAGTTGCTTAGAAACAAAGCTCTTGTCACGGAGAACATTCTATTCTGATCGCTCTTATGGTACATAAAAATATGACCCTAATTACTAAATAGGACGCAAATTAGGTCTAAATGTCTTCCCATCAGAACTTTGGACTTCAGAAGAACCAATTGGTGATCTGCGGTCCTTCTGAATATGTAGCTGCTGTGGCACTCCCGAATAGCAGCTGCGGTACATCCGATTAAGTGCTGCGATCCTTCCGCGTCTCCTAACCACGTGATCGAAATCGCTTTCAGCTACGGTCCTTCCGATCTTCTCGAGAATTATTCCAGAAGTTGACAAATTTCTCAGTCAAAAAGTACTGGGTATGCCTACGATGAGCGCTTACTCACTAACTTTCTGATGGAAGTTTTTATCCTCTTGGCAGTTTTCATTCTTATATTCGTTTAGTGTTGTCACATCGAGTTTGTGTCGGCGTTATTTGTTGAAACTTCTGATAAACCACTGTGAAAATGCTAGTTTTGGTTGTATTGTTCACGTCCTCGGAAAAAATACTCACGTAAAAATGACATTTTTGATAAGTGTTATCTTTTCTATATGGATAACCATGCAGGTTAATCTGTACAAATTAAGCCCAGGAAAAATGCGTCAGATAAAAATATAAGGTCATTGGAAATCAGCTGCCAATAACTCATGGGCGCGACAAATGTCAGCGAAAAAAAGCACTAATTCGAGAAAATATTTTCTCACCTGTGTGTGTACCTGTCAACAGTGACTTTAGATTTGTAAAAATTCCCGCAACGCCTTTTATTTCGACAAACCCAGGGAATCCGAACCTGTTTTTTAACGGAGTAATGGGTTCAGTTGTTGATAGTTGAGAAATACACCCATCATTAGATCTACTCAAAATCCGAATTTTCTACATTTTTCCCATTGCTAGTGTTCATTTACAAGCCCTCATGGAGTTCTTTGTCCCCGACTGTAGAAGTTGGCGGAGAATGAACTACCACACGGTTGAAGCGCCGTACTTTTACATCATTTTTCAACTCCAGAACAGCAAAAGTGTTATATGTTTAAATGGTAGTCGAACTGTTCACCTCAACACATCCATGCATGTGAGCGCTTCATCGTCAGGATCAGCCAATATCCGCATTTTTTGTACCCGTCCTCGCATTTGTTGTTTCTTTCGAATGCGGGGCTGCAGTTTCACGAATTCAACACGTCGATTTTGGAAAAGAAGGCGAAATATTCTTTGGAAAATCTAAAGTGAGCGTAAGTGTGACCTTGATTTATTGAACGATGCAATTCTGAAGAATGCTCTTCTTTAACACTTTCTTTTCCGATGATCGATGCTTTCCTAAAAAGAGTTTATTGCCTTTCGCAAACCGCACAGTAATGAAGTATTCGGCAAATTCATCCTACCCGAATTAACGAAGGAAATACGGAAAGTGAAACTTGCACCAACCACTTATTACATACGTATTCAACGTAACAAACAGCCACGGCGGTTCTTTTTTTTTTCAAAAACCAAAAGTCCTCATATTTAGTGGAACATCTGGGTTAGATATTGGACCTACTGAGCAAATCACGATCCTACAGCGAATCGTACTTTTCCTTGTTGTCGATATAAAAATCGTTACTTTCAAACAGTATGCTGGTAATATCCAAAAACTCATAAACAGCGCCACCTTTCTTGCATTTACACTTGAGTTCACAACCGATTTCCCTGGACCAATTGGTTGTTGTTGCCAGGCGGGTCTTTTGATTACGACCTTCTGTGCCTCTCTCGTCTAATCACACCTCAAAATTGTGTAATCAAGTTTTATTCGATTATACTTATGTTTATATTCCAAATATACAGATAATTATCTAGGATGAATGAAACTAAAAAATGGTCAAAAAAGAGGAGCTACTGCTTCGAAGCTGTCAGCCCTATTTATACTGTGCTCATGGAGACGGAGCCTCCGTGCCCACCTCCTCAACACAACGGTTCTACCTGCTTTGAACGTACGCCTTAGAAACGTGGGCATTGTGCAAGCAGGATGAGAATGCGGTCATAGTCGTCGAACGCTCTATCAAGAGGGTGATACTAGGAATAACTCGCCTCACGCAAGTGAGAGCCGGAATACGGAGCTCCACCCTTGCTCAACAGTCGAAAATCAGGAACGCTGCCGCTTACGCCAAGTTAAGTTTGATCAGGTGGGCCGGACACGACGTGATGCGTCTTAACGACAACCGTTGGACAAGAGCCGTCAGCGACCGGACTCCCCGGGACGTTAGGCGCACGACAGGAAGACCACCGACTCGATGGTCGGACTTCTTCACAAAGTCCTTCAAGGAACGATACAATGCTCTTCGTCTCCCTCGAACGGACAGAAACCATTGGACGACTCTGGCACGCAGGAGGGACAAATGGAAGGATTGCTGGCGCCCGCTCAGTTTATCCGAAGATCAGCGGGAGTCGAGGTGGTCATTCCATAGAGAGGGTGCAGTATAATTTTATTCGGAAACTACTCTTTAGGGCAGGAGGACTTCTACTCTTGAATTCCATGGGTGTCAATCAGAAATAAGTATCTAGGGCTTTCATCCTTGAAATCTTGGCGTAAACTATTTGATGTGTTAGTTCGAATGTCTTCTTGTCTTGAAACCTCTGCATGTTAACTATTATTTGTGATTCTTATGCCTACGAGGTTTTTCATATAGAACTTTTTATTCGCGGCCTGACGTTTCGGCTCTATTGCTGTCCTCAGAGACCTGCAGAGAGGTTTGGCTTGAAAAATCTGGTGTCTGTCTTGGAAGCACCTCTCCTTCGTGTGCTAGAATCTCGACATTATTCCAAGCACAGAATGCAGAAATTGCGCAGTGCCAAAAACTTCGTACGCACAAGAATCACTCGTAATATTTGATGTCTGTTTAGTCTGCATTGATCGGTTTCTGAGGGACCGAAAAATTTCTTCAGAATTGCTGGCTCCCTCACAAAAGGTAGTCCACTTGAAATTTCACTGACTTGGCCGAAAACGAACGTCAGAGCATAAACATTTACGATGTGGACTTGTAGCATCTTTCCCCAGATAGCAAAAACTTTTCTTCCTTCCTCAAATTGAGTCACTTGAACGCTGGTTGAAGAGAATTTTGTTGGAGTACGAAATTCCTTAGTTTTTGAAACCGATTTTGAGAAAATGGTTACATGTTCTCAGAAGTTCTATTGCTGTGCTCATCATATCGCTGCTGTGTGTACTGTTCTATTTCCTTTTCTCTTTACTTGTCCACAGAAGTGTTTTGTAACGTTTGTCTCCAGCAAGCGTGATGAATTTATACTTACAATTATTTTCGTATCACTTACTCATCTTTTATTTCAGAGTAATAGTTTCGGTTGCCTCCACAGTCATGAATTTTGCCATTATTTAACTACATCAGGACCGAAAATCTATAACATGAATTGTGAAAGCGTTGCCTCAATACGGAATAACGGCTCAACATACAGTGGAAGGATTAAAGAGCTTGGAAGCAACGAGTACAGAAAAGATAAAGATCTTCCCACGACTGCGATCACTTCCAAGGAAGTGAAGGTTGATCAGAGGAGGATCTACGGAAATAAGTGAAGATTCACGCACAAAACAGCCACAGAGGCCGGAATCGGCCACAGTTCCATGGGAAAATTGCCTGAGAAAAGCTTAACCTCTACCCTTAAAATTCTCAAAAAACCTACACCTTGTCCGCTTCAATGGGAAAGAAGTTAGGTGGAATAACTTTCACTGGCAAGATCTCCCTATATGAGTAAGGTTTTACTACACCGATGTTTGAAGAGCAGACACAAGAACTGATTAACTAGTTCTCATTGACGCCGATGCTGAAATTCGTGAATTAGTTAACTCTGTACCCAGACCTACCCTACAGCGGCTTCCTATCGATCGAACCACTGACCAGCCGGCCGATCCCCTGCTGTACCTGCAGTTGCAGACAAAGTCACAGGTGTACTCTCTAAGCTAAATGACCGCCCGTGATTGTAATAGCTTCGTTTGAAAAAAAAACGCCCAAAGCACGAACTCACGTCCATTCCTTTCCAAGGATACAATTCGTCGCAATAAGATGCGATAGAGACAAAATTGGATTTCTTATTACCAAGTAGCCCATGGCTAGGTATATATTGATGAAGTTGAACCAATTATCTTGCCTTGAAGGTTTTATGTTCCAATTTCTATTTCAGAAAAAAAACAAGAAACTGTGGAAATATTCATTCTGGACTATTTTAAAAGCCATTCCAAAGTGCAAAATAAAATGACAGTGCAAAATAGAGTGCAAAATAAAATGACAATAAAGTATTATACAATTTACGAATAGTATTTCTTTCACTTAAAAAGACACAGAAACCTATGTTTGCCGTCTTGATGGACGTAGTTGCACCCAAAGCTCGATATATTTCCGAGCTGAAAGAAATTTCTAATCATTGAGAAAAGAAGAAGCAAGGCATTCTACTTACATTTGGAAGATGGCTGTCCCATGCTTCAAGAGCGGCTTGGTGTGTGCTTGTCCCGCTTGGCCCATCCGTTCTGAATTTGGGAAGTAGAAATGTCGAATTCATGTTATTCAGAGTTTGTGGAAAGTATTATAAGCTGTTACGTCTCAAAAATTAGCGGGAATATTCCAAGACTTTTGGGACAGCATAAGCCTTTCTTACGACTCTTCAGGATCAATCCAGCCATACCCTCAAGGGAACATTCATATTCCTTAAAGAGCAGAAATTAAGTGCTTTATCAGATTATTCATGACAGAAAACATTGAATGTTTATGAGTACGTCATAACTAAAACTTCAACTCAGAAATCGGTATTCCTGCTTCGAATGATAGGCTCCTTAACTTTCTGTAACTAACCAATTTATTGCCCATATCTTTCTTCGGCGCGCGGGATTCCACTCCAATAAGCAGCCCCATTCCCTGCTCGGATGGCAATGCATACTCGCCTAGTTGGGAGCAGCTACCTTCCAGGAGCGAATTCTTGTGGACTGGAGAACTTGGTGGACTCGGTGCAGGTGGACTTTGTGGACTCGTCACGGCTGGACGTTGTGGAGTCGGCTCTGGCGCACTTTGTGGAACCTGCTCGAGGGAATTTTGTGGATCCTGCACGAGCGAGATTTGTATAGTCAGCTGGGGAGATTGAGAAAGAGCTATTTGAATGGAGAGCAAACCTGAAAACATTGTTAAGAAAAAGAAGTGCAAAATGTACGAGAAAGTCTCACAGTAGGTGACGCGTAACAGTGGACCCATCGTTGAAGGAGACAATGAAATTTGCCATCATCATCACATCTTTTCACACCGGAAGATTAACGACTGGTTTCATCGAATGTCTGGAAAACCACTCTATCGGTTCAGGTGTTGCATCGAGATTCCACGGTGTTTTTGCGCAAATTGCAGTTACACCTTCTATTTTGATTCACACAATGTCTTTGAAAACGATGTTTCGGAGGTGTATGATCGATGAAGCTAGGAAATTGCTATGTTGTAGTAGCTGACGTAATTCCTGACTGCTGTACAGTTCTTGCTGAGTAGTGATCACAGAGTGCGTGGATCTTCTGATTGAAATTATTGCCTTGTAATATGGGCGTCTGTGGCGTTGTCTGTAATTGCGGCACGTTGAAGATCGGCTGATCAGCTTGTTCGCCGCTGGATGCGTCTGATAACAGATTTTACTAAGTGACAGCAGGAAATTATCAGAATGAAAGAATCATGCCATATACATACATGTTAGAAGCTACGGAAAAAAGTGTAAAAGTCGGAATGTACCTCCTAATCAACCGACAGTAACCATGCCGCAGCCTGAACTGCAGGAAAACTTCCAGACACACTCTTTAAGCTGCCGACTGTATTCATTATTGGAGATTAGAGTACCACAAAGACGGGTCAAGCAATTTTTTCCAGCAGTTGCACAGTTCCAGAGTGAGACCAAAGCATGTTTCCCCGCTCTTCGCATTCTTCTCAAATGCTCGTACTTGAGCGATAGTTCTCTAAAATGATTTGAGCAGTAAACCAACATTGTCACAGTTCCTTATTCCGGCTAACGTTTCGGCGTCGTCGCATTCGTCAGAACCTGGAAAGTCAAAACCAAATGTAACATGTCCTCCCAAGCGCCCAATCAGTCCACAAGTTATAATTCCACATAAGAATAGGTCTTGAGAGATAGTAATGAAAGTATTCAACAGTATTCGAAATGGGTTGTAATAACAATACACAGTATGTCTCAAGTTAATTGTCGAATGGTGCGCACAAGAACCGAAGCAGGATTCAAAAGTAGGATACGGTAAGAGCACTCAATACGCGAGTGTCGAATAAGTCTCGCCGTGCTTGTCAGTCCACCAGTTCTTCGAGCCAGTCTTTACAACTTGCAGTGCTGGTCTTGAGGCCACATCTAAAATCCGTGTAAGGCTCAACGTGAGAAGTTATGCCCGTTCCATCCGCATTATTGAATCTTAATTAATAGTAAAAAACCTGATATGAGAGCCTGAGATAATCTTTTTTATAAGAAATTAATGAAATGTAAAACTATTGCAAAGCAAAACTCGCTTAATCAAATGCTTACCATGAATATGAGAGCCGTTGCTTTGCGCCACAAGTACTTATACCACGAACTGCAAACACTGTAAGCTCACATGAGTACCATTTATGATGAAGGAGAAAGTGGTGTGGTCCGCGAATTGTCTCAAGGAAGTAATAATCTAGCTGCCGGCTCAGAGCGAGCGCGTTTCGTGCTAAAAATGGTTATACCTTGTCCGGCGACCTGTCTCACTCGACCGCCTCAAGTAAGTAATGATAAATATAACACGACATACCTCTCGGAAACTGACCCACCCTGGATGAAGGGAAGCTAACAATCTGAACGTTTATGAATCTCGCTATGGGAACGACTCCTCGCATGGTGCAGTGTCAAAGCCTCGGAATGTGCTCGTGGTCTGCGTCGTAAGGTAGTATAAGCCACAATAAAAACCTTCATCAAACGCTGTACTGACAGAAAATGTGAAATGCTTCGTCTTCTTCAATCTCACATGAGGACCATGTATCATTGAAGCTGGAAATAAACTTGTTCCACATTGGAACTTCGCAAAATTCTCAGGAAAACCTCCAGGAATGATGCATCTCTCGTAACTTTCGCAGTCGTCTTATGTCTGTTTTAGTGAGGTATTCACAATTCGTGCCATTTTCATCGGAAATCACTTTATATATGGCAAGCTCTACCAGCAACATTGTGATTCGCCGTAATGAAGTTTTTCAAAACGCTCAGTGACATCAGTACGTATAACAGCACAGTCTGAGTGAATTGCAAAAAAAAACCCCAAACATCCCTCCGCTTTTTACGGCTGCCAGCAATTTTCCGACGAGATGGGGTGCTTCAAGGCCCAGTCTCTTAGAGACTTCGATTTTCCAACGGTGCCATCGACAGATAGAGAAGCAGAAAAAATCTGTCAAGATGTGTTTCCTCTTCGTGTGACTTTAGAAGCAAGTGAATGTGGCGCACTATCACAAGGTATGTCCACGTTTGCACGTTCTCAGTGGAGCGTAAGAAAACATGGAACTGTTATTCGCGCGGGAGTGTAGTCGATGTTGTGATGAGAAGAAATAATTACAGGGTGGCCGAAAAATACAAACAAGTGGAAGGTAGTAAAGTCACGAACAAAAGTACAAAGTCGTAAAGTCACTCGAGACGATGCTTTCTTCTACTAGCTACAATTATCTAACCTTTTTACTGTAGCTGCTTCGAAAACACGTGAAAAACAGTTTTACGAAAAAGTACTAAAGTTTTCTTTCTTCCACACAGGCTTCCACACAGGCCCTCAACCTTGTTTTCAAGGAACTCACTGTGCGCCGTTGGTAACCCTCACTACTTGCTGACCCGGATTGCCTGAGGTCGCGTAATGGATGTTCTACGCTGTGATACTATTGTTCTCCAGTTTCCCCCCAACAAAACCCCACACGGAGAAAACCATGTTGTTCAAACCACGAGTGGAGGAAGACAAGTGGTTCTTGCTAAAGGATCCGTGTGGAGCTTCTCCGAGGTATGCAGTGGTGATTTTGGCTTTTCAGATCAGAGAACACCTCCTGCTGAAGAGTCATGTTGGCTTTCTTCTGCGTCCATGGAACAGACATGCACATTTTCTATGATCCCATCTTGGAAGATAATGCTGTGCAAAACTATTTTCATGCTGTCCTCACGAGTATTTGAGCGACGGATAGAGAAAAGGTGGGAAAGATTAAATTAGATTGACCTGACATGATTCTACATATACAGCATTATCAAGTACTGTTTACCCATCCTCTCGACCAAGGTCTCTACCCAAAGTTCGATCTCCCTAGTTTCACTGAATCAGCTGACTTTAAGCAAAACCTTTGGCGTAAAACTGTTTCGAACTCCTTTCAGCACATGGGTGTTTTTCAGTTTGTTTGGATTGAAGATTACAGTCCCATATTCGAAGACGAGTAAAGCATAGATCTCGCTCATAAGAAATAAGATAAGGGGATCATTGATCAAGAAGCACCCAAACAAGTTCGTTACTCTTTTCATTTTTGTGGCAGATATTGTTTTACACTGTTTGTCGGAGATCAGTTTATTATTCATGTGAACAACCAAGTCAGTTGTTTTGGAAATAAGAGAAATCTCATCGCCGTCAGTGAAAAGCAGCTTGA
The DNA here is from genome assembly GCA_037903475.1 of Ancylostoma caninum. Classification (NCBI taxonomy): domain Eukaryota; kingdom Metazoa; phylum Nematoda; class Chromadorea; order Rhabditida; family Ancylostomatidae; genus Ancylostoma; species Ancylostoma caninum. The sequence continues at coordinate 396,309 of JBAJFG010000149.1, forward strand.
TTACTTCAGTCCGAGATGTAAAACTTTCGTATTAGTAAATGAGAGAGGACTCTTCCACCTATCAGACCATTGAACAATCCCATCCATGCCACCTTGGAAATTACCCACATCGTCGGCATGCTTTATAGATTTTTACAGTCACTCACAAACTGTTTAGTCTTCAATAAATGCAACACAAATGAGAGTAAAAATGAGCTTATCCAAGAGGCTATTACACGAGGCTATTCCCAAAATACCGTTCACACTTTCAAATAGTGTGAATATATTTTGCGACACTCTGTTATTTGCAAATTCTCAAGCTTCTTAATCCTTGAACTTGTAATACAAAGCTGCTGGATAATTGTTTATGCTGAGCTATTCTAGTTAAATTTGATTCAAATATTATTCAAGACATTGAGCTCACAGCAATTGTGACCATCTTTTCTTTCACTTGAAAAGACAAATGTATCTGTGCTTGCCCCCCTCCTTGATGTAATTGCATCCAAAACCTGAGCGGTCTCTGAGCTGTAATAAATCCTTGAGAAACTATATAAATGTGGTTAGAACATTTCTCTCACGTTGGGGATGTGGTTCTCCCATGCGCTGAGGGCTGCTTTGTTCGCAGCGTTGACGTCGTTACCTTCTTCGTCTCTGAATTCGTATGATGAAGCTGATGGAATAATGTGGACACAAGGATGGTAGAAAAGTTAAAAACTTTTACATTTCAAAAGTGAGTGGAAAGATTCCAAGGGATTGAGCACAATTGTGCGGTTTCTCAGGGCTCTCCAAGATTAGTCCAGCCATTCCTTCAAGAGCGCATTCGTAGAGCTTAATCGTTTTCATATTGACTTATTCCTCAACTAATTGTTCCAGATACATATTTATTCTTTTCCTATTCTATTATTCTTTGCTAACAGTGAACTATCCCGCACCTAAGTGCGCATCTTCGCCATGAAGTGGTAAGTTCATTTCTTTATTTTGTTTCAGGACTGGAGCCCTTTTATAGACTTCTCCTCTATGTACCATAGTATTTAGGAAAAGAATGGTGCAAAAAGAACCCCTATAAGAGTTCGGAAGTCGGAACTTGGGGGAAGCTTGAATTGTGGGAAAAGTGTAGGCATAAAATAGCATGCATAGCTTGACTGCTAATACCGATCCCTCAGACATTTAGAAGTGAGAAGCTCATATGTAGATTTATATAATACTTACCTCCACTCCATACCTACACCACAGTTTCTTTTTATACCCTTGGCTGAAGAAAGACTCTCAGTTCCTGCATAAAACTTACAATTTTCAAGCCAACGTCCTTGCTTGGTGCGAGAGCTTCGACTCCAGTAAAGAGAACCATTCTTTGATCGTTGGATGGCATAGCGTACTTGCCGAGCTGAGAACAATGCGGTCTCAGCTGAAGACTGCTCGACAGAGCAATAATTGACGCAATCTAAAATACAATACCCGCGCTAACTTCGTTAAAAAAGAACACGCGACACACGAAGTTGCGTTCTTTTCGTTCCATCGCTATAACTACGTTACAACCTAAGGTATTGCAAAATAAAATTGATGATAGGAACATTATTCGATCCCTCGTCAGTCCCATGGGACGTTGACTAGGAGTTTTCATTTTCAGCACGAAATTTTGAATGTTTTCTTTTCGCCGCAATTTTGCCGCATGTCGCGTGCGGCTAAGCCCGCGACAAGTCGCGCGACGACCTAGAATTCTGCTAAAAAGTACGTTTTCCTAGCTTTCCAGTGCGATATCATTACAAAACCAAACAATCTTTGCATCTACATGACCTTATTTGCTATTTCTGTCTGAAATTTTTGGAGTTCTCATGTGCTGTTTTGATAGCTCTCTCCTGCGCCCATTTCTACTTTATGTCAGAAATGAAAAACGGGAATAGGAAGTAAGAACTAAATAAGTTAAGTGAAAAATCTGACGGTTGTCTTAGCTCCATCAAATTCAACGTTCATAAAATGATGCTATAGATGTTGTTTCGTGCTTGCAAATGTATGCCCTCTGACTTCTGCTCTGCAGTGACCGCTAGAACTTCAAGAAGAATGTTTGGAATCGTAGAAATTCTGGTTAAAACGCAAGTATAGCGTTTGCTGGTGTGTCTGCCTTACAAATAACTAAGAATTCACGATAAGGGTGATCACTGAAAATTTCGAGAAATTTCACCAACTTGCAAATTTAGGGCATCACAGATCCAGATTTATGAAAGCTGATACGCTCCGACTCTGCGATATAAGAGTAGTATTTCTTTGCTATAGAAATTTAGGAAAAACCCGGCAAATTCCATCTTGGCGCGCGACTTTGAGATGTGGCAAGTACCAACCTTCACATCCGTAACCACTTCGGGTGCCTCATTCGACACGTCATTGCATGGTTCCCAGATGGGGAATTGAAGCCAAATTCCCAAGCGCAATACAAAATTTTGTGTACTTGCAAACTACGAAGAATTACACAATGAACCCGCGTCATCCTTTAGACAGGATCTTCTGAAAATGCAAGAATACTCAAGTAAACTTCGAAATGTGCAATCATCAGCTTTTATTCACTGTACGAAAAGATTTTATGAACTGGGGACCCTGTCATTGGCCTCAATCTCGTCTTGTCTTATCTTGATCCAAAAACTGGCAAACTTGGATTCAATCGATTTTTTACCCATTTCTCACCGCCTCAGAGCTGTCCCCTCAGCCGTCTAATCTCGGCACTTGAAGATAGATCGGCGGCGGTGAAAAATGGAAAAAAAAATCGATTGAATCCAAATTTGCCAGTTTTTGGATCATGATAAGACAAGACTAGAATGAGGCCAATGACAGGATCCCCAGTTCATAAAATCTTTTTATACAGTGAATAAAAGCTGATGACTGTACATTTTAGGGTTTTCTTGTGCATTCTTGCATTTTTAAAAGATCCAATCTACGTGATGGTGAGGGTTCATTGCATAATTGTTTGTGGTTTGCAAGAATAGAAAATCCTGTATTTCTCATAGAAATTTGGCTTCAATTCCTCTTTTGAGGGACGTGCAGTGATGTGCCGAATGAGGCATCAGGAGTCGTTACGGATGTGAAAGTTACTATTTGTCACATCTCAAAGTGGCGCGCCAAATTAAAATTTGCTCTGGCCTCTTTTTAGATTTTTATGACAAGGATATAATACTTTGATCCCGCAGAATCGGAGTTTCTGATCTATCATATTTCTGGAGCTGCGATGCTCTAAACTTGCAAGTTCATGAAGTTTCTCCAAGTGTTCAGTGATCGTCGATGTCGTGAAACCTTAGTCATTTGTGAGGCTGGCCTAACAGCAAATGCCATACTTACATTTTTAGTGGAATTGCGATGATTTCGAACCTCTTCTTCAAGTTTTAAGGACCGTTGCACTGTAGTCCTCTGAGAGTACACATTTGCAGGCACGAAACAACCATTACAGCTTCATTTTCTGAAAGATGAATTAGCCGGAGCTAATACAACATTCAACTCTCTCACTCGACTTTTTGGTTTTCACTTTCTACTTTCAGTTTTCATTCCTGACCCCGAGTAGAGAGGGGCTGAAAGGGCGTAGGAGGGAACTGTTCCCGCAACACGTGGGAAGAACTCCAAAAATTCAGGCAAAAACAACAAATAAGTTCCCGTAGGTGCAGCTCTTGTTCGATTTTAAAATGGCATCGCAACAGAAGGGTTCAAAAACTTGCCTTTTAGCAAATTTTTAGGCTTTCGCGCGATTCTTCGCGGGCTTCGCCGCGCGCGCGATGTGCGGCAAAATTGCGGCGAATAGAAAATATTCAAAATTTTGTGCTGAAAATGAAAACTCTTAGTCAACGTTCCATGGGACTGACGAGGGATCAAATATTGTTCCTATCATCAATTTTACCTTAGGTTGTAACGTAGTTATAGCGATGGAACGAAAAGAACGCAACTTCGCGTGCCGCGTGTTCCTTTTTAACGAAGTTAGCGCGGGTATTGTAGCTAGAATAGTGAGCAGAGTGTTTTGCGTGATATATAAATGATGACCCTGTGCTGTCTTCGCTTTCTTTCAAGGAGGGCACTGTTTCAGAAAGGAATAAATTGTTATTGGACTATGAATTTCTGGACAATGGATCTGCCCTAAAAACAAGAGTTCTGAGTCTTAGAACTGGGAGATGAGCATGTTTTGTGTATGTTGTTTGTCCCAGCAGCTATGCGATTTGTCTGGCTAGTATCGTCTGGCTATAAACATGGCTACATGTTTGCCAATAACGAGGCAATAAGGCTAGTTATCTAAAGTACAGCTCACACAAAAGTTATGCAGTGAATATGCTGAAATGTGTCAGGAAAATAATGCACGAGTATCATTCAAGCGATACTATTATATTATAGATTAAAAGTTTAGAAGAAAATTTTATGGTTTGCCTTTGGAACTGATTTGAATGGAAATTCTTGTTTTTGGCCGTTTAACAAATATAACACCTTTCAAAATAACATAAGTCAACGGAGGAAGAAGCTTTTTGGACGTGCATTAGGCGTTCATCTTCGCTGATAATGTGGGAATCGATGTCAGATAATTGAACCAGTGAATTCTAGTCTCTTCAAAAGTGTATGAGGCTGCTTTGACTGCATATTTTGGATTTATTTCATAAGTGAATTGCTCTTCCTACCTGCCTATTGATTCATTCCAAATCTGTCGAATTTTTTTTTGGCGTCTTGAATCCAATCAGTGGAGGACGTAACCGGAAGATCCGTCCAGATTCTCGAAGAGACATCAAGAAGTCCATTAGATTCCTGCTTCTGCCAAGTATAAGAGAGGAATTGCTTGGGAAAAATAATTCAGAACGTGTCTTCTCTTCAAGTGAGCGGCAGATGAAAGATGAGCGATGTTTCGTTTGGCGACTCTCAGTTTGCTCGACTCTTAGGAGCCGGGGGGGGGGCGTGGGGGGGGACACGATATACCAAGTCGTCACTCCATTCTCTCAAGCTCCATCGCTACCAATTTACCGATCCCGGAGGGTTAAATACCTTGGTTGACCGGCGGAAGGATAGCAGTATCGGAAGGATAGTATTGCGTGCGACTGAGGACCTTTCATATTTAGGTCGAATTCAGTGGTCTATGAGCCTAGTAGGACAGCTCATCAGAAGCGGGCTTTACTATAGAAGCTCGTCCTGGTAACTGGGTCCCTTTCAGGCATTTCTGAACTATTGATTGAAGTTTTTCAGTGGGTCATCTGCTTTCTGACAAATTTGTTCCTTCCCATAAGGACAACACTGCAGCGCGATAGAATGGTGAAATTTCGGAGAAAAGTCAGGTTGAAGGAATATTTTAATTTATTCGATTAAGAATTATTTATTTATTATTGCACTAGCAGGTGCGCCACTAACAAGAAGGGTTAGAAACCTGAAAGAATGAAACATATAAACATAAATGATTATCTTAATCTATCCTACGTTACCAAGCATCCAACGTACCTTCCTCGGGTAACCCTGCAAAATTCTCCAAACTTTTAGTGTTTACAACCATTTCCAAACGCCCTAGAATGCCACCGAAACGGATAGTCTTGCAAAAGCATAGATCATCGTGCCGAATCCTGCAAACATTCCATGTTTGGAACCATTTCCAGACGTCCGAGAATGGCACTGAAATGTATAGTTCCGTGATCACTACTAGGCTGATCCATAAGTTCTCATAAGAATACTTGGGGCACGAAATTCATTATCACAAAATATTAACAATACAACACTTATGCATTCAGAATATTTTCTACTGACATCAGTGATCTTCTATCAAGAATAGGATAAGTCGTAGATGCCTTCCTTCTAGTACTGGGTCTAAAAAAACACTTGCCGCCCTTTTGGTATCATTTTTTGAAATTTAGACCTGCCCAGACTGCTTCAAAGGATCGAGAGAAATTGGTGATCGGAGGAAACGAAGCCACGAGAATATGGTGGTCGGGAAGGCATAGTAGAGGCATATTTGCGAGTTTATCCTTCGCCGACCTCTCAGTATCTGGTCTATCATTGCTGTTGAGGAAGAAATGCTTGAGTTGCTGTCCACGTGTATAGCCGGTGCTGAAAATAATGTTAAAGAGACAGTGATTCAACCTATTGCTGCCGACAGGTGTATGTTGGTTGTGAAATGAAGTGGACAAGTGAATTTTATTTTTCCGCTTCTCTGTCGTCTCGTGCGTTTTGTTTTTTTTCCACAACTTTACCGAATTACAACCTTGACAAGCGGTATAATTTCTGTGATTAGTAAAGGCTACTACTTATTTTGTGAAAGTCTCCCTGGCGCCTTACGTTCAACACACGGGAAACTACGGAGCGGAGAAATTCGAAGCGGTCATTTTTGAGACGTCGTGCTCGGCGATCTTTTTCCTGCCAAGCGCTTATGGAGCTGGGGAAGGTTGCAAATATACGGCAAAATTCCAGAAGAATGCGATAGGTGGTGACCCGCCAGTTAGCAGAATTACTGAAATTTGGGGTAGGTCCTAGAATCGGGTTTTGGCCTATATCGGCAGGACAAAAAATGGATCCTCAGCTATCTCAAGCGTTTTCTAGTGAAGCGTCCTGAACCTTTTGGAACAAAATGGCAGCCATGGGTAATGATCACTGTACAGATTCGAAAAAAATTGCTTAGCTGCACAAAATGGATCGCCTAGAACTCCGGAAAAGCCAAGAAAATGTTTCAGAAAATGTTTTTCTGCGTCTCACTAGAATGGAACCCCGGAGCCTGACAAAGGAATAGATAGCAAGCTCCAGATTAAATGCAACGAATGTGTTTAGAATCAAATTACTTGTGATCTCACTGGAAAATCACGCAAAAAACGGAAGTTGCTGTGTCTGTAGATCCTCGGGTATTTCTGGCGTCCTAATTGCAGAGGACAAAATATTCAAATTTTCGAATTTTTCGGAACCTCCGAATTTTCGAATATTCGAATTTTCGAATATTCGAACATTCGAATAAAAATTCGAATTTTATTCGATTCGGTCAAAACTCTAGTGTAGTTCTGTTCGCGGCGTTGGGATCTCAGGTTCGCGTCCGAGCCACTGGCGCTTTCCCTTGTGGTTTGCGTAGGGCACCCACTTCTCATCATCGGTAACCAAGTAGCCCAGCCAGGTGAAAGTCCTTCCAAAAGTCAAAAGGTTCATGCATGCATCTCTGCGCAGCTGGAGCTGGCGACTACTCAGATCGTGAGGGCGCGCGCAGGTGAACGGCCACTGTATTGTAATGACACCGGAGTTCATCTGCCAGTTCACGGGTATCGCTGCGAGGCAGTGGCGGACGCAGAAAGTGGGCGGGAGGGGGGGCGTGGGAAGAAAAGTGGGGTCTCCGCCGTTTTGGGGACCCAGACGGAAAATAAAATTAATAATAATATTAATTATAATAATAAACAATAAATAAAAAATATATTAAAAATAATAATAAAAATAAACAATTGAAAATAAACTAACACAAGATTTTTATTTGTATTGTAAAGTAATTTCGAAAATTTGGCGACCCATTCTCGGGGGGGGGGCGCCCCCCCCCCCCCCTGCGTCCGCCACTGCTGCGAGGATCCTCTTCAATTAGCTCTAGGAGTCGCTGCTGAGCGAATTCAAATGGTAGAGCAGATCGCGGTTTATCCTTCGAATCAAAATCGCCATTTTTGAACTTCCGGAACCAAACTTTGGCCGTGCCGTAGAAGACAGCTGAGGGACCCATCGCATCACATATGTTTTTTGTCGCATCTCTTGCACTGTTTTTTTCTGAATCCGTAAAGCAGAAGGAGTCGAACCTGCTTCGAGTCTAGTATGATTTCTTCGGCCATAATCCCAACCGAAAGCTAAGAGAAGAAAGGTGTAAGTAGTTCATTGACCAACCTTTATACACGCTTCGGATAGGAAGATCCAAAACAATCCTGAGGAAACATGTAAGATTTCGAAGTAGGTGGCGGGAAACTTTTGCGACAAACTTTATATATATATATATATATACACTAAATTAGACCGTTTGAACGCCTAGTGTTAGAATTAGAAATACCTGTTGATGAGCTATAGGAAGACTTGTTAGCCACATATGAGGGCCACCAAAAAATTGGTATGGGTCAAACAACTTCGGACGCATATGCCTAGGAATATTTTCTTCATCTCATTCTGCCAAGATAACCCATGAATGAGTGAACATGTACGAACCTTTCAATCTGGTCTTCGTGACCACATCGCAGTCCACTGACATGCTCAGTGTAATCGAACTGTTGGAGTCCCAGACCGAAAAAAGGAAATGTTACAGGCGGTGGTACCTCCTCCCGGAGAAAGTGTGCTGTCGGTCTGTTCGATTGGTCTGCTTGTCCGATAGGCGTAATCGCACGACCCGTCCACACAATCTTTTCAGATTTAACGCTATACACCCACAACTGATCGCGTTCGTACCCAATCGTACGATTTAGTGATAGTGGATGTGGTTTCTGTTATGACCCATGGTGTACCAGGATGTGTATTTCACCTAGTCCCTATACAGTGCGACAACCTCGCAATCACGGTAGACGGATATACAGTGTGCGCCAAAATTACGAGTAAACTCATGATTAGGATCGAGGCTTACATGGACGCGCTAACGAGTAGACAGTATAGAAAGACTCGGCTCTTCCTGTTTTTCAGAGATGAGCCGCATTTTCGATCCTAGATTCCGAGTCTCCAGCCTCTTAAATTCTGAAGCTTCGCGCCCGCTCACATGGTCTATCTTACTTTCATTTGAAATTCTTCGCACACATTACCTATCAGATGTTCTCTGTGTTGAATGCAAATTTCCGTTAAGTTCATTAACAACCAAATCACATAGCAAATGGTTTGTTATCATCGTCGGTGTCATAGATCCACCCAGCACCTTGTTGTATTGCGTAGAGATATCCGATGTTCTTACGTGTGTAGGAATTGTACGGCAGGTCACTCGACAAACTATAATCTGTACAGCATGTTTCACTTAGGCTCCATCAAAATGCAAACTATCGGTAGGAATTCAACCTTGTCAGAAGAACAGATCTAGTTAGATTGAGCGTGAGTGAAAACCAACCTAGAAGTTGCTGATCTTCGACACTTAGAAAGTGAACTCCTTCCAGTCGCCAGTTTTTCGGCGTTTTTGTGTCTCCTACGACAACCATCTTCCAACCAGGGATTCTTGCTAGACTCTGAATCATTTCTGTGAAGTGAAACGAATCCAAAAATAATGGGCAACTCCATGACAAGGCACCATTAGATCTTCGGTAGGATAATTGACGGATGTGACAACGATCCACTTTTTGCTCATCATTCTATGCTCTTTTCTGAACACATTTCATCTACTTTTCAGGAAAAAGAAATGTGAAAAGAAGAAACTCACCATGCCACAAAGTTTTTTGTAATACTGTTCATAGATTCAGCATACTTGTAGAATAAGAGAGTAAAAGCCATTGCCGACATCACGAACACCAAGAATGCTGCCATCAGCTTCTTCTAGAAGAACTTCCTGTAGTGTTAAGCAATTTCACCGCGAACACCGGAAACAGTGGGGTAGCATGTCTAGCTGGCTTTTTGGAAATGTAGAAGTCTTTGCAAACGGTATCGATATGGAGGCAGATCTTGCGGGGAGATCGAATTCAGAAAAGCACAGTTGCACAAAATTCTAATGAATGTTTTTCAATTTTTTTTTTCAATTCCTGCAACCTTTTCTACGAGATAGGGTCTCCGGAGAGGGCTGCAGTAGCCCAGCAGTGGAACGGCAAATGCATTGTGAAGTTCTATCCTCAATGAGATCATCACTGGATCGAGGATCTGTATGAATATAATAGCAAAGGATAATCTTCAGTTTCCTGGCTTTAAGCTAAGAACTCGAAGCTGCTTCAACACGCTTGTCTTCTAAGGGACGAACAACAAAGAGCAGAAAATTAGATAAAGGTGGGCCGTTTAGGGCAACAGTGGAGGGAAGGACTGTATACCAACATAAAACGATCCCTCCCGACATACGAAGCATAGCATCGAAATAAAAAAAAACAATGCTCTCCGGTCATGTGTAATATAGCATAGGAACAGAATCCTCATAAAAATCATGGTAGTGCAACAAAATTTTCTAGAGCGCAGGCGGTGGGGGATGAGCACGTGATCGCATGCTTCCGTCATGGGGCTCAATTATATACAGCGATCTTTCGTAATAGGTGCATAGACAAAGTGGAAGTCTGGTGCACTCAAGATTTCGCGGTGGGACCAGCGTCTAGCGGTGTCGTGCCTTCTGGGCGAGACAGTGTTTACAACGATTTGACGTTGCATTGCAGCAATGTACGGAGCAGAGTCGCCCCTCTGCTGGAGCTTGGTTATTGGTGCCATTGGATTTTGAGACACTGGACAATAATCACTTGGAGAGGATGTCTGCATGCCGTAGGGGCGATAGCGAGCCGTGGAAGCCGTAGTGATAGAACATACTCTTTTTCCTTACTTGAGATACGCTCTTTGCGCACGTCTCACTGAGATTCCATGGGGATTATGCAGCCTGAGGGTCAGTCTGGTTTTAGGAAGGGCAGTGCAATCAAAATATAAGAAAATATCATCATAAGCTGTTGTATTAGCATTTTCTGTAGCCAGTTGTGCAATTGATCAAACTTCCTAAATATTTCCTAACTTTCCTTCATTGCTCTCGAAATTTACGAAGTGTGCGGATGCACTGATGACGGACAGAAGTGCCGAGGTCCCGTAGTTCAGAAAAACATCAGGATAGGTGTCCACCGATCGAAAAAGGGTCCGCTGTGGCCTATCAGTGGGAAAACGGCAGAATAAGAGTCCATTGGTGGAGAAAGGATCCGTTGCAGCGCAATAGTGGAAAAACGGCAGGATACGGGTGCATCAATGGAGAAAGGGTCCGCCGTGGCGTAATAGTGAAAAATGGCAAGACACGGGTCCACTGATCGAGAAAGGGTCAGTCGTAGCCCAGTAGTGGGGAAAACGCCAGGATGCGCGGTTGCCGGTAGAATAGGGACACGCTGCGCGTTCATTCGTGTCTCAGTCGGCCACCTCTCCTTCCTCCCTGTACATTGAAGCAGAAGCTCATCAGTTGGACTATCTCAGCAACGTGAAGCTTGAATCATTTCAGGTGATTAGTCGCACGGCATCGGTTACACTGTATTGTTCACAAGTACTAAAGCCATGTGAAAGATACTCCTGTGCAGAGTTGGGAGTGGCTGTTCTTAATGGCTCCATAGGCATGTAAGAGATGTGACAAAAAAAGTAGGTAGTATCATTGCATCGGTGATTAGCTTTACACGTGAGTGCGTGATTGAAAATTTGCAAGCAAGACTAGGATGGCGAGAAGACTACAACCCCGACGTTGGACAGGCTACCAGACCCATAGAATATACGCGATTTATGGAGAGGATTTGTATTTGAGCTCAGCTAACGATCGATGTTTTCGTTATTTGCTAATTTTTTAAGCATTCCGCATGTGTGGAGCTTTTGCACATACCCCTTAAGTGGCTGCCACACCTCACTCTCTAGCATCCCGAAGGGGCGCTAATGTAATACATTAGACAGCGGATTTTACACAGATTTGTTGCTATTTATGTATTTTTTTTATTTTTCACCAGAATGCGAACTTTTTGCAGGTACAAAATTTCCTAATAGAAGGATTGTTAAGGATCCCAAATACTTCATCCTCAGATATTTGATATTTGCGTCATCTGTTTTGAGAGCACTGCTCGACTTGTCCGTAGCCAAAAAGTCCTCTACGAGTTTTTCCGAATGCTTCTACTGCGCCATCGAACATCTACTGCTTTCGCAACTTTGTTCCCTGCTCACAACACAAATCAGCTCCCCGCTGCCTATCTTACGTTCATTTCGATGAGGTTCAGCCAAGGTTTCAGAACAGGAGGAATTTATTATTTATCACTGGCTATTTTCATTTATTGCAGGTGTCTCGGAATTACAAAGACTAAAGTGAAGTGAACGTTTTTAGCCTTATCCGAAGCTCTGGCTTTCTGTATCATATCTCTTGTTTTTCATATGTTCAATCGTACAGGGTCTCCCAAAAAAATACCCTATACTATGAATTGTGGGAATAGCTGAGCTGTCAGTCGAACATAGTTTATTTACAGCTTGTCCGCTAACGCTAGGTATGGATCTGTTTTGTGTCAGTAGTTGAAGAATGACCTATATTTATTCATCATTGGAAACGCGTGGGTAACTCGCATTTAACTAAACGAGTTTTTCATTTACCGTTTCTCTCATTTTGACCACTCTGAACGTCTCCACGTCTAAAGCGTCCAGAATGCCCCGAACAACGTCTTTGCATGGGCCCGACGTGAAGCGGCCGTTAGCTTAGGATCTGCTTTCGGCAAACCATAAGTGGCTGCAGATGTAGATTTTTCAGCTCCAACAGTGTCACTAAATGAATGCAAAACCTTGACCAACTCCTCTGGAGGATGCACTGCTTCGGACGCCTACGCCTACGCACAAGAACCTTGTGAATCTTTCCCAAAATCTTAATTGCATTGTCGTCTATGAGTTTTGAACCACCCAGCTTAGCAGTTAGTGGGGACCTTTTTCCTGCTTAACCGACATCGGGGGTGGACCGATGATCGATGGTTACAAACCCTAAGTGTGTCCGCAGGCGGAAATAAGGGAACAGAGGAAGAAAGGGATCAAGAAAAGTGGAAAATTAACGCTTGTTCTGGAAAATTCAAACGACTCTTAAGAAAAGTCTTTTTAGAGTTTGAGTTTCTCTTGATATTCAGAGAAATGACACAATTTTTGTCAAAATGACATGTTGGGAATCCATTCCTCAGTTGAAAAAGTATTCGTTGGGGAAACTAGCTCCTGGAAAAAGAAGTTTTTCACAGGGCTGAAAACGTTACTAAAGATTTTTTGGGAAACTTCGAATCCATCCGTTCGAAATATTCACTTCTAGGAAAGTTATACTAAACGCTACAATTGACGCATTACTAATGACAATTGATAATTAATCACTCCTTTTTCAATTTTCACGAGCCCAGATAAACTTGGAAAAGTCAAGATACTAGAACTAGCAAGCGGCGGAACAGCAAAAGGTGCAGCTCTGTCGCAATTTGCAAACCAAGAAGGAATAGGCTGTAACAGAGCGATGTCACGCAGCACAAGTTAGCTAAATTGTTTATCTTCGCAGTGATCTCATATGGTTGAGGAAGATAAAATCAAAGCATCCTTGTTGCGCAAGAGAGAAGTTCCTAGTAATCGGTTCCAAAATTGCTTTGCAAGTAATCATAAAGAAGGACACAACAAACCAAAGCTAAACCTGAAAACGAGCTAGCCCGAAGATCCCCTTGTTTTTCCTCTTCCCAGTTTTCCGAGTTCTCTGCGCAGGACCTCAGGAACATGATAAATATGTTTCTTTTAATGTCAACTGTGTGAAACGATTTATGTTCAGAACACCAAACAGACAAAAGCCTTGTTTTTAGTACTACCTCTAAAAACTATCTACACAAGAACTATCTCAAAGTCATCCTACAGCAGAGTACTACCTATGTGCATGCACAAATAAATCTGCACCACGTGATGAGCTTAGAAAAGGAACACAACAAATAAGGCGTACAAAACTATTAGGAGCACGTGTGCATGATAACAGAGGATGAGCTTGAACGAAGTTGATACCCGGATACATCATGAAATAATAGCTAATCACAAGAAAGAGAGAAAATGATCCAGGTGACATGCTGTTCACGAAGTTTAATTATATAAAGTACTGCTCACGGGATCTCGAAACCAACGGTTGCTCTGCGCAGTCATCGTCGTTTTGCCACTTGCCCGAATTCTAAAGAATTGTGGCAAAGCGACAGTGAGCAGCGGTTCTTCCGCGGAGGTACTGTCGGTTTTCGATCTGCCGTGAGCTGTATGGCATTTAGAGAACAGTAGTTTTGGTTGCGATCACAGCGCAGTCGCTACTGAACCCTGGCTCCGAGCCTAATACTATTGGAAGAGTTTACAAACACAATGTGGATCAGTTAAAGCATCATTATATTAAAATAAGTCCTTGCGCTCTCTTCAGTTGCGATTTTTCCTGACACACTGTCATTTTTCCGTGATATGCTTTATATATTCTGAAAGCGTTTCTCTTCCTCTACAATATAACAACATGCGTTTTCACAAAATTATTGAATTAGTTAATTTTCAGGCAGAAGAAGAAAGAAGAAGAAACACGCTAAATTGAGTTGAAACACCATTTCCTCCTTGTATTAGGGAGGGACCAGAAAGCACCCGATACTGTATGAACGTGTAAGCTTTGCAGAGTATACACGCAGAAGGACATCACCAATCAAGTTCTTGGAGGGGCAGTTTGACGGCGTCGACAAGGCTGGGGTCCGACGTTATCACGGGCAGGATGAGTAGACCCTTACGGTTGGGTCCTTCCTACAGGATTTTCTTAGTTATTTGGTAGCCTCGAGAAGTGTGATGTTCATAGATACCATTCGATTCCTCTGGAGCAATACCCAGGGCGAAAAAAAAATCTGTTCGAAGTGGTTGGTCACTGAGACTAAATATGTCTTCTTCGAGCCTAAAAACCGCTGATAATCTGTCATTTTGAATAAAACATTTCTTTCATACTTAGTAGAACTCGTTCGCCCAGTTTTGATTTCTTTTCCAGGTTTAATTGGATGGCAGGATAGGTAGCTGTCAGTTGCCCTAATTTTCATTGACTCCTCGCTCCAATTCGCGGGCTTAAAACTCAAGCAACTTATCGTTTTAGAGAAAACTTCTCACATCGAGCTTGTAGAGAAAGATTAGCGCTTTCGAAACATACATGACTTCTACCTAAAATATAACAAGGCCGTGAAGAAAAGCGCATTCGAAAAAAAAGCGCAAGGACTTATATTAACACCTAATTGATTGTGGCTTCGAGACGAAAAGAGCGTTGATACCCACTTTATCATTGGTTTAGAATCCAGCCGCAAAGGGCTCAATCAGCTTCTGAGATTGCTATTTTCAATAGTCATGAGATTTCGCCTGAAAGCCATTAGGACTGAATCGCAGAATCTGTAATAAAGAAGATGGCAGTGCATACATTCGTTCGATTTGATCGGCAAACTCACAATTTGCGTTGAGTAAGATCGCCGAAGAGGCTGAACTTAATTGGATGCATCATTACGAGATTGTCGTGATAGTTGCTGTGCCAAGCGTCACGTCCTCCTGGACCATATAAATAATCGAAGCGAGAATTGTGAAATCTAAAATGTACCGAATGACTATAGAGATGAATTAACAATTAAATTTTCACATGTACGTGAAACTTGAAACATTACTCTCTCCTTTTTCTCTCAACTTCCACTAGTTCTCTACCAGTAGTTTTTATTCCTGCTTGAGTAGATGTCTCTTTCTCTTGCTAAAATTTCGGAATGATTAGCAGTTCATCTCTCGCATATCATTCGTTGATGACGTCAGAGTGTATGGGATCTATAGCGAGGAAAATAGTGCCGAAGCCTATCAGGCTTTAACTCTACAGATGCTCAAATCTCAGATTTTTCTCCTACCGTGGAAAAATTTCCACTGTCTACCTTATGCATCTTTGTTGAGGTTACTGTAAGAGTTCATGTATATTTCTCAAACTTTTTTTCTGCATTGCTTCTCAATATCTAATTGCATCAGTAAATTCTGATGTGCAGGGCGTTTTTGAAGCGCATAAATGAAATGAAATCAAATATTCATGGAAACATGACAGCTAGGAACTGTAGTAAGGCGCTTCTTGGCTATTATCGTCTGGCTATCCAAGTAAGACCTAACTTCGATGGATACTTCCGTTGTGGAATTCAAAGACTTTATTTGTAACTGAAGCGCTCACTCTGATCTTGTTCAGATAGGACTAAGGGCTAACACTCACCGCGTATATGGTACCGAGTGCAAATACTTCGCTATCGCGATTTCATGAAACAAGCCAGCTTCAAAAAAGACTTCCATTAATCCTGCATGGTAGTCTAATCCTTTTGCAGGAATGTAATACCTGAAATTGAAATTCATCAAGGAAAGCTCTTTTCTCTGATGAATTTGAACCAGATTTCCACCATATTTGTCACATGTTCAAACATCCTTTCAACACTAAAATTTCTTCAATTGTTTGCAATAAGGTTACTGGATGCAATAAACATGCAATAAATAAGAAAAACTCACATGTCGCTCACGCTCCAGCCATCAGCCGTTGTCAAATTTTTTGATGCATTCGTAGCTTTTCCGTTCTTCTCTTTTAGCTGAAAGGAAAATTTCAAAATGTTACTTCAGAAAAAGTATCACCTCTGAATTGACCTCACTAAAATTGATCTTCCCAACTATGAAATCCATTATTGTCCCTTCCATTTCTGTTTCTTAATTCTATTTGGGTACTTCCGTACAAGAACAAGATGTGAACAGATTTGCAAAATGAATTTGGGTATGAGTTGCCAAGATTATTTCGGTAATCGTATCCGTAGGTTTGTCGTGGAATTGTGGTTTGATTACCCAAGTTTTAGCTATTTGCTCTTTGTCTTCTATTCATTCGACTACATTTTTAAAACGTCAGAACGACAAAGATTTTCCATTCTGGTGAGTTTTTTTCCTGAGATCTTTTTTTTCCTGAGCTCAGGGCTCCCCTTCCTTACTTACAAGTACCAGGGAAAGCCGCGTGGTGCTAATATTGTTTCCGTATAAGGAACATAGTACAATATGCAAGCTAGGCCAGTTATTCCTTTTTTTCTGTAAAAATGGTAAATTAGGATCTAATGATTATTAAACACTCACCCCTCTTTCAAATTGGTGCCATATGGTCTGTACGGACGGATCGAATTTGTACACCTCGGTGAACAGCTTGTTTGCGGTTAGTGCTGCTTTCATTCCTGAAGTAAAAAGCTGTAGTCGAGATCAACTATGTACTCTTACTGGTCCCCATCTTACCATCACTTTTACCAAGGAATACGAGGGTATCGCGGTAGGTTATTCTTGTTCTGCTACCTATTACATGTAATCTAACCTACTTTACTGTAAGTTCTGTACACGTCGTTTTCGTCTAATGTTAATGCAAGCAAAAGTAACAGTTGGAAGAGGAAGAGTCGCAAAAATGGACTTTTTCGGTTTTCCTAATGGTTGCTTTCCAATTATCTCCGAGAAATTTGATATTTATTACTGCAATAACTCGGCAACTGTGCGGGAAATCAATTCTATTGATTGTTGCAAAATCGATGTCGGATTTCGATAGTCGACTTTGAGTTGTCACAGATTGGCTACAGCTAAATTTTTGTGTAGTCTCAATTAGTATCTTTTTCTGCACAACTTCGGAGATTTTCTACTAAATTATGGTTACACTCGATCTAAAACCAAACTTTTTGCAGCTAGTAAGATCACTTCAATATGATGTATTTTTACGGCCTGTTCCTGCTTTCAAGGAAGGACATAGAGGAACAGCCCGTCGAGTAAGATTCATGAGGGATAGTCTCCAACTCCGCTTGCGTTTTCTTCTAGCCGCGCCGAAATGCGAAGTGTGCTCGAGGGCTGTCATCTGGTACATATAATACGTGGGAAATTCACTCATCTAATTTTTCCACCATGCGTACCTCACCAACGCCAAAAACACCAGAACAACGAAAATCAGGGTCATCTTCAAGATTTTGAACAGATCTTTTGGCGACGGCTTCCATGAGTGCCATCAAAACGGCGTTGAAGTCATTGGGGCTACTATCACAAAGGCTGAATTACTTGGACCAGCACTGGGCTATGCTTCTATCAAGCATTCTCTACTGCATACGATGCTAATATCCCCATTCCTAGCAGCTGTTATCGGATTGGAATCCATGATTTCAAGCACTGAACAAGATCAAAACAAGCGCAGATGCATCATGTAGGAAGCACGCACTTCCTGGTAACATCAATTACTCATGCGGAACCGAAAATCTTCCATAAACGATGTGATTTCATACCAACAGGCGCAGTCCACCATATTCCCCTATTTCGGTGACGATCACCGATTGGATGCATTACTAGGAATGGATTCACTCCATGCCAGAAATTAAATGTAGTATCATCAGCCATGACATAGTATCCTGAAAAAAATGTGTTTCAATAAATCCTCTTTCGACAAAATGACATGAGGAATTTGCTGAGAGTTCCTCCTTCTGAATGTTGAAGGTGAAAGCAAGTGAATAAAGAACTAGATACCTAACACATTTCCTAGTCGCAAATCTTTGACCTTTGACATGCAGTAGTAAGCCGCATATCCTTTATTCATTTCAGCTTCGGTCAAGTGAATATAGTTGAATGGATGGAGCATTCTTGGAAAGTTCTCTGCAATAGCCTCTATATGATTCGTTTTTTTATTTATCTCAAATGAGAAGGAATTCTGAAAATATCTAGGAAACATCATCCTTTTCCCTTCTTTTACGAAACTATTAGTAACAAGTAGATTCACCCCTTGCTGACACAAAGGTATAGAACACAGTCCTGGGAAATGGGTTAATCTACGTCACCAAAGGCACTTTTTAGGTAAAGATGCACTGACCATTGTCATCGTCGTATTGATCCGGGAACCAAGATCCACAGAAAATCGTTAAGCCAAAATACGGCTGGTACATCCTTTGGAGGAGACCAATCGTTCGATCCCAGGGATAGTTACCAGTTATCACCAACACCTAATAAGTTATTACTGGTTATTACTAACACTTATCATGCATACTGTAGGGCAATGAATGGGTACTCTACGAGCTTACACTCTTCCGGAGATTTGCGAGCACGAGATTATTGGTATGAGATGTCGCTAGCTGTGATGGTGATAGGAGTTTTTGAAGGAACTCTGAAATGTTTAAAGTTTTCTTGGACAGGTTGAAATTTTGCTAATTTAAGATAATACGTTTTTTAAACTCATGCTGAACAGCTATCTTTGCGGAAAAATCACCTGGAAAGTTTGCTTTCGCACACCAATCGGTGAGTTCTCCGAACAACTTGAGTTTCTGTGACGATTTCTGGATCATCTACAAAGGAACACACTCTATTTAGTAAATAAACACGCAAAGAGGTGTCTTACTACTGCGCTTCACTTACAGTATCTTCTCTTCCGGTGTCAAATTCAAAATCTGCTCGTCTACAGTTTGCTCCACGTATTTGTTCTTGTATTGAATATTCTGTTCCTTTTGTTCGTGGTGGGAATTGGTACCTGAAGCCGTATGGCAATGATGACGAAGAAACAGGAAACATCTCACGACTTTTTTTCTTGGATAGGACGAATATCCTTACCCGATGGTTCGCAGATCGTAAATCCAGTCTCTCACCAGCTTCGCGTCTGTTACTCCCCAGAAGTCTCGCTTCCTAAAGAGCTTGTCTTAAGGAAATCGCGTGGTCATGACAATGAAATTGTTGGTAAAGGAGTATTAATTTCACAAGTGAATGGCTGGCACTTCCCAGTATTTCAGAATGGCTGGCACTTCCCAATATTTCACATCTGTGCTAGTATAGCTCTATATGTACAGTGCACGTCAATGGCGGTGACCCATCCGTGGCCTCCGTAGAGACGCTGCGCGACTGCGACGGGATAGGTGTGCCACCGGAAGGCTAGTTTTAGGCACCTTTCTTCCCGATTTGGTCGAAAATTCTGAGAATCGGGTAGAAAAGCTGTTAGAAGTAGCATAACAGCAGCAGAATACATCGGTTACGGTTCGCGCGGCGCGGTTGCGTTGCGTCCTTCTCGAGGTCGCGGATGGGCCAGCGACACTGACGTCCACTGCAAGTTAAACATCCACAACAGCAACATTTCCGCTCATAATTGTAGAGATTTTTCCCCGACTCCGAAACAGTAGCTTAGAAACCAGGAGAATTTGACTTTAACCGTCTATGATCCGAAGGTTATTTTGGACTTCATGTGGCTAACCTGAACTCCTCCGCTAGGAGAATTGTACATTCTGAGATTTCTTTATGCGAGCATCTCCACTCATCGAGAAACTCGATTATTTTCTCGGTTTTTAGGTAGACGTCCCTATAAGATCGACACAGCTATGCGATTGAAAATACGGTTGCGATCAAGTAGCACTCACCTCTCGCTTTCGAAGTCGCTTAAATAGTTATGTGCGTTTCTTATTTGTATCGCATTAACTGGGTAAAATGCGATATTTTCGCCGATCATGTGTAGAAGCTTCTGAGCGAAGTAGGACCTCCATATATCTGTCACCCTTGATAAGATATTTACTTCACCTTCGCAAGAAACAAGATTGCTGCTTCAAGGAAATCAGAAACAGAAGTAACTCTCACCGAAATGCAACTGTAACAGGGAGATAGAGTATGAAGAACGCTTTTCTATTGAACAAAGTGTTTTGAGAATTCCACGGTGCATAGATGCCTAAAAAGACTACTAAATAGTTCGCTAATATTCGACGCAATGTATTAGTAGTTGTTTGTAGTAGCAGTAGGTTCCTAAAGGGGTTTTCACGTAATGCCTTCCATTGAACTTGGTTACGAAGTTTTACCACCAAACCATGAGTTAATCTCAAGTAGATCTGTGTACTCAATCTATGTATGTTAAAAACAATATCAGAACCATGAATGTAACTCTAATTTATGATCAGAGTGTACCACAAACGTGCAGGCTTTTGTTTACTGTAAGTGAATATTCCATCGACTAGGATAAGATTGGAGCCCTTTTCATTGTTTTTTAAACTTTTTTTAGAGGCACCGTCCCAGGGTCGTTTTTGGTAATGTCACATGAAAAATCTACAGCAGCTGTCCAACACAATAGTATATATGATTCCATGAAAAAAAAATGCAGAATAAAGCGCCTTTGAGCCCCGTCTATTAGGTAGCCGCTATACTTCTCGGAGTATAGCACCCTGCGTCGCCGTCGCCGGCGACCCCTCACAATCGACACGCACCGGCGCCGCAGTCGCTATCATTGGCGGCCGCCAATCGCCAATGTTGGCGACCAATCGATAGGCACCGACGTCACAGTCGCCAACATTGGCGGCCGCCGATGTTGGCGATCGCCAGTCGCCGGCGACGGCGGCCGCCGCCGCTCCGCCCACAATCGATGCGTATCGGCCCCACACGACGGCGACGCAAGGTGCTACACTCCTCGAGGATTATAGCGGCAGTGTAAAGGAGCTTGAGGGTGGAGCCGGGTGGGGGGCGAGGCTTCTGAGAGCACCTCATGATGAGATTTGCAATTTTGCGAGAGTTCCTCGTCATGTGCTCCCAGAGGGTGGAAAGTGGACGGAGGTCGTGGGAAAAAAGTGGGGTCTACGCCGTTTTTGGAACAATGATGGAAGATAAAATTAATAAAAATATTAATTATAATAACGAATAATTTGTAAAAATTATTCAAGGAATAAATAATAAAAATAAACAATTAAAAAATAATACAAGTTTTTAATTTGTATTGTAAAGTAATTTAAAAAATTTGCTACTAAATGTTCTTCTCATGTGAAAGTCTCAAAAATGATTCTGAGAGAAGATAGTGCCTTTGAGTAGCACATGTCTTCATCCTATTAAACGAAACTATCTTATAAGTTCAAGACCAATCCGTGTGAGACATGAGATTCAAGAAATCGCAGACATTTTGGCATCAATGGAATGTTCTAAATTACTGCAACATCTTTGGGGAAGCACTACAAGAAAGCAAGGTGTTAAAAGTAGAGAAATATGATGTTCTCTTACTGTTTCAAACCTAGATGATTTCTGTTGTATTAGCTAGTGAACAAACCTTTCTCGAGTACGACGCTAGGCGCCATTTTGTTAAAAGCTTCATTGAGTCCTGTTTGCTTGTCAGCATGTAGTAGCCTGAAAGTCATCAGCAGCAGTATGTATGACTCTGAAGGCAGCATCCACCCCAATTTTAGTTTTTACATTGTGACCTTAGGCTTTCGGCCTTGATAAATACGAATACATTAACCAGTTTCACTCAACCTCCTAAAAAACATGGTTTCTGAAGGTTAGCCTTGGTTCTATAGGAAAGGATGACTGAGTTTATTGGGTGTTGGGAAGTACAATAGGTGGGTATGTGTATGAAAAACAAATTTCATGAAACGAAAGGAGAGTGGTGACAAGTAGTACAGTTGGTCGGTTATTTACGACTAAGCTAAGCGACGTTGCGATCGGTATGACCCCCAGAAACACGCGACCTTGGGATCGGATACGAAAAATTTAGGTTTTATCCAGCTTATGCATAGAATTTCGACATTATCCGCGGACTCATTCACATGTCATTGGAGCTTGAAACATGTGATAAGACGGCAGGGTAAAAGAGAATTCTTCCAGGGTAATTAGTTGTATGAGTTGTTGATAACCATATTATCCCAGAATATCTTGACGATGCAGCTGACGTTGTAAAAGAATGCCTCAAAATGAGTTATGAGACAGGAAGCGTACTTTGCAAACCTTGGACTACAACGCTTGGGACTTAACCTTTCGCCTTAGGTGCTACATTCCATTTCACAGTCCTTATCGGAATGAGATGGATTGCGCGTGCGGTTTGTAAGCGTAGCGTCTAGAAATCGGGGCGGGACCAGTCGATCCTCTTGCTTAGAGCATGCTCTATCCGCATCCGTCGTTCAGTGGGAAATGCACTTACCATGTAATGGACTAGCATACATATTTAGGTCATGAATCGTGGAGTCAAGCCTACTGTGTAGCTGAACTTCGGTCTCTCAAGGGGCTTTCAGACTTTTGCTACAGGATCGGCACTGTCACGTCAGTTTGTCATATACCGAGGTTTTGAGGAACGTAGAACTTTATACCCAATGATGAATTAGCGCCAAAAGAGGGAGAGAGAGCCACTGAAGCAGTATAAGGCTTTTCATGCGCGTTATTGCGTACCCAATGACGTTCGTGGATCATGTTCGTGGAAATGGTGCCGACACCGAGAATGACAACATTGAAATCATTGCCCACGGCAACACATAGATATGCAGGTAGGTAGCGAATCTTTTGTAGTGCTTTGTTACAATTCTCTAGCCGATTACACGAAGGGCCTACGTACTTAACCAGTAAACTGTGAGTGCTGTCTTTGAAAATTGAGATACATGAACTCCGCTGTAACATATATTATACAAAATTACCTGTATATGGCATCAACATCAGGATCCTTATGAACAAGACCTTGCTGTACGGCAGCTGCTCGCATTTTATGACAGAGACAGTAGCGATCTGGCCCATTGGTGTGGCTCTATACATATACATTTTCATTTTTTTTTTCTTGTCAAAAATCGTACAGATACGTTCCCGTGATTCATAAGCAGCATTCTTCACGTACTTGCAAATAGCTCAGGGGAAATCCTCTTGGCCACATGTAATCATTTCCGAAGAAGCGATATGGGTTGAATAGTTTAGACGAGAGGCTAAAATGTCATCATCCGAAGATTTCCAATGTGCTAGCAATAGAACGATTCAACATACTTCTTTTTCACATGATTACATCCATATCGTAGTCCACTGATCGCTTTCGTGTAGTCGAACTGCCCTAATCCGAGACCTGGCAATGAAAAATCATTATTTTACTCATTTATCTGTGAAAAGGAGAAAAGGAAAAGGAAATATAATGACAGCGAGAAGCGATTTAGTTTATGTTTCACTTCCTACTACTTCTCTCTGACTTAAAGATGGGAACAGATATATTTCTTAGTTCTCCTTTTAGTTTTTAAGATGCCACTGTTCAAGCAGAAAGTTCATTTATTTTATAATTTTTCCTTATTCTCTTGAAACCTCTTACAACTCATTTGGGGCAGAAGAAATACGAGAACGCGCCATATGGTTTATTGTCGTCATCAGTGTCGTAGATCCATTCTGCTCCGTGTTCTATTGCGTAAAGGTAGCCGATATTTTTCCGTGTGTAAGATCTGTATGGCAGATTCCTGACTATTCTGTATCCTGAAATATAGGGAACAATTTGTACATTGACAGCAGATCAATGGCAAACAAGGGTCACACTTACCCAGTCGCTGCTGATCCTCCACTCCGAGAAAGTGAACTCCTTTCCATGACCATGTCTTCGGCGTTTTTGTGTCTCCCACCACAACGAGTTCCCAGCCACTTATGTTCGCCAGACGCTTAAATTTGATTTTTTTACACCTTGGATTGTTGCCTAGACATCAACCAACCTTTATATCCTCCGTCGGAAGATTCGTGGACGTCACAACTATCCACTTCTTGTTGAGCGTGAAATTCGACTTCCTAGGAGAACAGTAGTTTAGCAGTAGAAGAAAATTCAGTAAAATATAGAGATTGCTCTTACCTCATCATCAAAGGTATTGCTGATTTCCGGTTAAATCCGATATCACAATTGACCACACAAATAAAAGCTGTTGTTAAGCAAAGCAGTAAGGCAAAATCGGCCTTAATTGACTGTCGCATATCCTTTCTGGACTAGTGCTGGAAGCAATGTAATCAGAATCAGCAGAATAAGTTGAGTGCACAGTCATATGTTGTATATTCATAGTAGCAACATGAGCTCGGGTGAGAAAAGAATAACTCTTCTGTTTTGTATGGCTGATGAAACTGTTCATTAAACCATCCTGAGCGTTCGGATTAACATATTCCCTACCGCGCTGGCCCATACCTCATACAGCGATGAACCTATCTCGTAGAGTTTTACTTCTTCGCACATTGTGGACTCCTGCTCGGCATCGCATGTCTTTCTTCCACTTTCAGGAACCCGGATACACTTTACCCATTGGACTATCCACCCTTTTCGCATAAATATACCTGTCGGCTAATCTCTCTGTCACTGCTGGACGCCAGAACAATTTTAATCCCTCACTGGACCCAATTCTTAGCATCTTCTCACTAGCCGGCGGTCCTCATTCATCTATCGATGGAGCAGTTCGATGGTATCTCCACCAATACTGCGCTCCGGTCTCCTCCTCTTCAGTCAGTGGATTTGTTTTCTGAAGTCTACCGCTTGATTGAGGGCCAGTTCCTTCCTGATATGAATGAACCCTTCCTCTGCAACTTCACCACTTCGTGGTTCGGACACAGCTCTTACACCGGCGAGGTTGTACATGCACGATTCTGCGATGTCGCCTAGACCACCTTGTATTGATGATCAGTTTCCAGAACCTCAGCTCAAAAAGGTTTCCCTTTACATGCCTTTTTTTTAAATAAAGAGAGCACTGCCTTTTGCAGATGCATTCGAGCTCAACTGCAAGATGATGCTTTCTTCGCGGACAATCTGTTGTCTCCATTCGTGGAAGGTGAGAGATCCCGGGCAAATGGATCAGTACCCAGCTGGGAATGCTTCCATCAATTTTTGCCTTAACCCCCATGTTGAGGAAACGGGGCGAAGAAAAGAGGAACTCTGACGTCACCGCCAGCGACCACTGGATTGAGGGGCACGATGACAACGATGTATACAGATACCAGCGTATGAAAATGGGATTACAGCATGGAAAGCTCTGTTAATGTACGGCGAGAATAAGGGTATCCACACTCGAAAATCGCGTTAGCTCATCATCGCGACTTCATAAAAAACCTCAGAAAAGAGCTAGCCAGGGAAAAGCTCTACCAGAAGCTCACATAAATTGGGTTGAAGTTTCCCAAATTTGGCAGAAGAGAAAAGTTTATTCGTGCATATTGCGAAAAGACAGTTAAGTCTGCAATAACCTAATAAATTTATCTAAGTGACAAGCGTTAGTAAAACTACAATACCCGCGCTAACTTCGTTAAAAAAGAACACGCGACACACGAAGTTGCGTTCTTTTCGTTCCATCGCTATAACTACGTTACAACCTAAGGTATTGCAAAATAAAATTGATGATAGGAACATTATTCGATCCCTCGTCAGTCCCATGGGACGTTGACTAGGAGTTTTCATTTTCAGCACGAAATTTTGAATGTTTTCTTTTCGCCGCAATTTTGCCGCATGTCGCGTGCGGCTAAGCCCGCGACAAGTCGCGCGACGACCTAGAATTCTGCTAAAAAGTACGTTTTCCTAGCTTTCCAGTGCGATATCATTACAAAACCAAACAATCTTTGCATCTACATGACCTTATTTGCTATTTCTGTCTGAAATTTTTGGAGTTCTCATGTGCTGTTTTGATAGCTCTCTCCTGCGCCCATTTCTACTTTATGTCAGAAATGAAAAACGGGAATAGGAAGTAAGAACTAAATAAGTTAAGTGAAAAATCTGACGGTTGTCTTAGCTCCATCAAATTCAACGTTCATAAAATGATGCTATAGATGTTGTTTCGTGCTTGCAAATGTATGCCCTCTGACTTCTGCTCTGCAGTGACCGCTAGAACTTCAAGAAGAATGTTTGGAATCGTAGAAATTCTGGTTAAAACGCAAGTATAGCGTTTGCTGGTGTGTCTGCCTTACAAATAACTAAGAATTCACGATAAGGGTGATCACTGAAAATTTCGAGAAATTTCACCAACTTGCAAATTTAGGGCATCACAGATCCAGATTTATGAAAGCTGATACGCTCCGACTCTGCGATATAAGAGTAGTATTTCTTTGCTATAGAAATTTAGGAAAAACCCGGCAAATTCCATCTTGGCGCGCGACTTTGAGATGTGGCAAGTACCAACCTTCACATCCGTAACCACTTCGGGTGCCTCATTCGACACGTCATTGCATGGTTCCCAGATGGGGAATTGAAGCCAAATTCCCAAGCGCAATACAAAATTTTGTGTACTTGCAAACTACGAAGAATTACACAATGAACCCGCGTCATCCTTTAGACAGGATCTTCTGAAAATGCAAGAATACTCAAGTAAACTTCGAAATGTGCAATCATCAGCTTTTATTCACTGTACGAAAAGATTTTATGAACTGGGGACCCTGTCATTGGCCTCAATCTCGTCTTGTCTTATCTTGATCCAAAAACTGGCAAACTTGGATTCAATCGATTTTTTACCCATTTCTCACCGCCTCAGAGCTGTCCCCTCAGCCGTCTAATCTCGGCACTTGAAGATAGATCGGCGGCGGTGAAAAATGGAAAAAAAAATCGATTGAATCCAAATTTGCCAGTTTTTGGATCATGATAAGACAAGACTAGAATGAGGCCAATGACAGGATCCCCAGTTCATAAAATCTTTTTATACAGTGAATAAAAGCTGATGACTGTACATTTTAGGGTTTTCTTGTGCATTCTTGCATTTTTAAAAGATCCAATCTACGTGATGGTGAGGGTTCATTGCATAATTGTTTGTGGTTTGCAAGAATAGAAAATCCTGTATTTCTCATAGAAATTTGGCTTCAATTCCTCTTTTGAGGGACGTGCAGTGATGTGCCGAATGAGGCATCAGGAGTCGTTACGGATGTGAAAGTTACTATTTGTCACATCTCAAAGTGGCGCGCCAAATTAAAATTTGCTCTGGCCTCTTTTTAGATTTTTATGACAAGGATATAATACTTTGATCCCGCAGAATCGGAGTTTCTGATCTATCATATTTCTGGAGCTGCGATGCTCTAAACTTGCAAGTTCATGAAGTTTCTCCAAGTGTTCAGTGATCGTCGATGTCGTGAAACCTTAGTCATTTGTGAGGCTGGCCTAACAGCAAATGCCATACTTACATTTTTAGTGGAATTGCGATGATTTCGAACCTCTTCTTCAAGTTTTAAGGACCGTTGCACTGTAGTCCTCTGAGAGTACACATTTGCAGGCACGAAACAACCATTACAGCTTCATTTTCTGAAAGATGAATTAGCCGGAGCTAATACAACATTCAACTCTCTCACTCGACTTTTTGGTTTTCACTTTCTACTTTCAGTTTTCATTCCTGACCCCGAGTAGAGAGGGGCTGAAAGGGCGTAGGAGGGAACTGTTCCCGCAACACGTGGGAAGAACTCCAAAAATTCAGGCAAAAACAACAAATAAGTTCCCGTAGGTGCAGCTCTTGTTCGATTTTAAAATGGCATCGCAACAGAAGGGTTCAAAAACTTGCCTTTTAGCAAATTTTTAGGCTTTCGCGCGATTCTTCGCGGGCTTCGCCGCGCGCGCGATGTGCGGCAAAATTGCGGCGAATAGAAAATATTCAAAATTTTGTGCTGAAAATGAAAACTCTTAGTCAACGTTCCATGGGACTGACGAGGGATCAAATATTGTTCCTATCATCAATTTTACCTTAGGTTGTAACGTAGTTATAGCGATGGAACGAAAAGAACGCAACTTCGCGTGCCGCGTGTTCCTTTTTAACGAAGTTAGCGCGGGTATTGTAGCTGTTAGCAGCATGACCACCTGTAAGATATACGGAGAAACCCTCACAGTAAGGAGCTTGCAACACTGAGC
Source organism: Ancylostoma caninum (assembly GCA_037903475.1). Lineage (NCBI taxonomy): Eukaryota > Metazoa > Nematoda > Chromadorea > Rhabditida > Ancylostomatidae > Ancylostoma > Ancylostoma caninum. Next base: position 424,450 of record JBAJFG010000149.1, read on the forward strand.
CATTGCTGTGTGAGACGGCGATGGATCGTGTTCTTAACGAGAGCCATCAGCTATTTATCCCATCTTTGACAAAGCAGCAGAATAATCAAACGACCACCGATTTCATAAACTGTCTGGGGAGCATTTCCATAAGCACTGTAAGGACTTGTGCCTCCAAGCATCACCTTGCAGAATCCATGGAGTTTTGTTCAATATCGAATTAGATATAGCACTTTGATTCATACTATAATGTTATGTCTGGTGTTTCACACTCAAGTGAACACGTACTTCAGAGGCTATATTTATCTCCCATAGTTGATATCGACGATGTTATTCATAACAAGTGATCAGCCTAGTTCAATATTATCCTCTCCAAAAGCGTTCTTTGAATTTCAAAGTTGGAATGCTGTGAAGAAATTTTGGGGCTTTGGCTCGTTCTAGCGCGTAGATCTGCAGAGTAGTGCGTAACATATCTGCTCCAGATGTGAATACATATACAGGGTGCGCACGAATTATTGGCGCGTGGCTTTTTTGAGATCCAATAGGGTAGGATTAGGAAGGATTGATCGTATTCACAAGCCAAGGTAGTGAGCCGTGACAAGAGGTCGGTAACGGCTCCCTACCTTCGAAATTTTCTGGGGTAGGCTTAGGAGACCCCGACCATCAGTGTATGATAGGTGAAGACTAAGTCTCAATTACTATGCGCTCACCGTGGATTGGACCACTAAATGACTACCATGGTAAAAACAGGTGTTGTATCTAGCAAGCCCTTTTTGCCATTTTTTGCGAACTCACGACTAATAATCAGAAGAGAAGAGCAAATATAGTAAATGTTTCGAAACCATGGAAGACTTCCAATTCTACTAGTAAAAATTGGTCTTTGCAAACTCGTTCATCACCAGTTTACAAAGCGAAATTCGTTCAAAAGTGCATTCACGGGTGATTTCCTTGATTTTTAGCTTGAAGGGCTTGTCCACGCAACTCACTTCATTTGCATCCTTATTAGCTCCGCATTGGATATGTTAGTGTGTAAGGTCAGTAGTACTAAATGGGTAGGAACTGACTGGTTGAAGTTCGTCCCTGAAGAATCATGAAAACATCTTCTGAAAAAAAAAACATCTTCTAACACTAGCGTGTCAAGGGTGGTCTGAGCTGAAAGCTTCCTCAAGTCTTTACAGACCAGGAAAGAGGTCACTCGACAAACTTGCTGTTGTTTGCGGTAGGTATTGCTCCACTAATCACACCCAGAGCATGACCTTCGAATTCGATCAACCACAGCTGATTGGGGCTTAGAAAACTACGCACCAACAATTTGTGCGCTCCCTGTACCATTGTGGCTTTCACTCCTACCAGCTTTCCTCTAAGAAAATCTTTTCACCCCCTTTCCACCTATTTGTCACTTTGACTTTAAAAATTTTAATGAAGATGACCTTAAAAATTTTGATGAAGATTTTCCTTTAAGAAAAGACGCAATTGTTTTTTTTTTTCGGTCCATCTCATCTATACGGTTTCATTCCAATAGCGGTTTCAAATCAGACCTGGAGAGTATCCAAACATTTCTTAAGCGCCTCATATCTTGTTGAACCACCAAGCGATAAGCCCGACTTTACGGTTGGTAACACGCGAGGTGCTACGCTAAATTGTAATCCTTTTTTAGACATCCTTTTTAAACACTTCACCGGTGTGGTTTTCGTTTATTGCTTGAGCTTGTTTGAAACGTCTACCTTGAACACGATAGTACCAGACCACACACCAAGAGTAGCAAGGTCTGGTTAAGAAAAGAGGTTTTAAACTGGTGCTCAAGTCAACCGTTCACAGAGAAATTGCTTTGCATCGCACTATCCCACGCTCTGGAGTGACGGCATCTACAAGCTGCCTTCGAATGGAGGGTAGACGAGACAAAAATGCTAAAGCAGTACTTGTCTGGTTGAAGTTGTCTGTAGCCCTTCATACCCATGTGTAAACAGTCTGGCAATGACATTAAAAAGTTATAGGGAAATAAGAACGAATCAAGCATCGACGATTTTACAAACAGCAATTGATATTTTGCGTCAATGGTCGGAAACATGGATTACCCACTTTCACCAAAGAAAACTTTCCACATAAGGCTTGGATCTTCCACGATGACCATTGACTATGACACAACGATGTACATACTGAACCAACACTGTTAGCGACATGAGATATCTTGATTTTTTCTACAATGACAAACTCGCTTTTACCTCAGATAGTGAGTTATTACGAAAAGCATTCAACCATACATACAGTCGAGTTCGCCAGCCACTGCAAATGGGCGTCGGCGGGCGCCGGCCGCCGCCACCCTCCGGCGCCCCGGTACTAATGAGCTATAAATCACTCGAGCTTGGGATAAAGCGAAGAAAAATACAATTTTAGTCCATAGTAGACAGAGTGCAGTGGATATGTTAAAGCTATAAAGCAGGGGACCATTTTCACAACTTTCACGTTTTTTCATTTTTGTGATTTTCATGGGGAAAGATTTCTGAATACACAATAAGCGAAGCCAACTCTTCCATTTTCTGCTATAGTACACTGCTTCGCGAATACAAAAATGGCCGTTATTCTTCTATAGATGTACACAGTACTTCAGTTATCCCATCTGAATAATAAAGCTCATCCAATTCGGGATCCTCAGAAATAATTGAAATCCGTATAAATTGTTCCATATCCATTGCGAAGTAGTTCTACCGCTGTCATTTATCTTTCGTGGAGCAGTCCTTTACGGCGGAATTACTCTCTCCCGGTTTCCCTCAACTTTGAAAAAGTGGTTTTTCACTATTACTTACACTATTACTATTACTTACACTTACACTTATCGTAGTTTATCTTCGAAAGAGTTTTCCACTATTACTTACACCTACACTTATCGTAGTTTATCTTCGAAAGAGTTTTCCATTTACTTACACATACACTTATCGTAGTTTATCTTCGAAATTTATGCAAAACGTTGCCGGATGCCTTCCTGGACTACCCGAAGGAGATCACGGGGGACGTTCCAAGCAGTGAACCCCAAACACTGCGATACTTAACTCTGGATCTCCAACGGAGTGGAACCAGCGATAGGGACAGATTGCAATCTGTCACTCAAACCACTGAGCCATCCGGGCTACTTTTTATGTTGGAGTTTGTTAGATAACTGCAGCAGTCGTAGGCAGCATACTATATGTATTTGCAAAACGGGGGCACAGGGCAGGATTCGATCCCCTGACCACCACAACGTCGATCATTCGCTCATCCCACTGAGCTATGCGCGCACGCGATGCAACATGCAAATGGTGTCCAATCTTACTTACACTTACACTTACCGTAGTTTATTTTAGAAATTTAGGTGAAAAGGGAGTTTGGTGGGGCCACTCTTGTGAAGCCTAAGCCTAAGCCTTAAATATTTGATACAGTCCGGTCCGGCGCCCATTTGCGTTGGCTGCCGGACCGGACTGTATCAAATATTCAAAGCTCTCTTTCTTCGATGAATAGCAGAGTCCTTCTTGAAGCCTACAAAATTTATGTCCGACCCCTTACAAAGAGCAAGACAGTTGCCTTCTCTCCTCATAAAAAGAGAGCCACTAAACTATTAGGGAAAGTTTAGAACGATCTAGCAAGAAAAGTCCGTACAACTGATTCTTCTTGTTCTGGGATTCCGAATGCAAAAATAAGAGACAAGTACTCGAGACTGTGAAATCTTGAGTTGAGAAGGGTACTCCCTGATGTTGGTATGGGTCATAAAATATTGAGTGAAATGTCAGTGATGTTTCACTATTTTCCACCGTAAAACAATAAATCAGCCGTGGTGAGGAAACAGAAATTTTTCATCCATGATCTAAAACCATGCACAGAGCTGAGTTATTCATAGTAAGGGCCGACTTCAGCATCTGGTCGTTTGAACAAGGCAACTAGTTTCATCGGATCTTTGGCCTCTTTCAAATCATGTATAATGTTTCTGTTATGATGATCATGTTTTGTCTAGATATTATTATGGATATGTTTAATGTCTGTCATGTGACAGCGTATCGAATGGATAAACAAAAAAAATTAGTTAATCGATAAATACTCTGCTTTCAATGTTGTCATTGCTAATTATTCACAAGTGATCCATTCTCTTCCATTCTAATCCTCTAATACTTCTGTCGGTGTCTTGCTTCTTCACATCAGCTCCATTGTTTTGGTGTTGAACGATGATAAAAACCGAATAACATTACACTGCACATAGTTACGATGAAGCCCTACATAAGCTTCACGCGTTACTATTGGTTGTTTGCTGTGGAGCGATCATTATTCATGTCACGCAGACTGGAACTTTCTAGGTGTCACGGAAAGAGGAATGTGGACCATGTAAATCCAGAAAGACCTCATGTTACTGCAACTCGATAATGAGCGGCGATAAAACCGACCAACAATGAAGTGATATATTGGTGATGTATTTTAATCTAGAATGTTCTATGTGCTCTACTTCGATCTCTTCTTAAATGTAGGAATGCGAGAAATGTGATTTACTGATTTCTACAGTTCGCTCCTTATCTGTCACGTTCATATCGTTAGAAACGCTAACATGACGACGATATACGCGTATTGGCTGCACTGCTCTCCATATGCCTCTAAAATAGGACAAGGGGGGGGGGGGGCTCGTAGATTGTTCAGAAAGAAGAAGTGATAAAGTTTACTGGTATACATGCGCATGCTGGATAAACTCGATAGACCTCGATAGCAATCATATCCAGAGAAAAATCAGAGGCAAAAAATTTTTCTTGCTGTAGACACCAGCGCAGCTTTTATATGCTTCCAAACAGATAATGATGGCTGTGTTGTAAAGAGAACTTATGGATGCTGTGTTGCTTTCAGCACCATTTTCCTTTCCTTTCTTCTGTTTTTAAAAAGCGTTGTCAAAAGTCATTTCTGGAGGTGGTAAATTCTAAAGCTATATTGAAATTTTGTGGTCCGTTCAGTTTTCGTTTCGTGCATGAACCGTATACGAAAGCTAAACATTAAAGTAGGTTTCCTCCTGCACTCATAGTCAAGTACGTAATCCTGCTAATCGGGTCCTATTCATGTGGATTATTCTAAACGGTAACCCTACGTAATTATACAGGATCGGAGATTCATCCATGGATTGTAACTGGTTCCAGACACGAATTTGATGCCATTTTGGACAGAGGCATAATGATCCAGTCTTTTGCACTTTTCTCCTTAAATAGTTTGCCGCTTGCGTATCTCTCAGTTCCTCCCTTCAAATTTGCCACATTTTCAAGCTCCAATATTTTTGTGGTGAGTTTATTACATGATGTAAGAGTATACCTTACTCTTCCACGTATTATGCCCTCTTTTGCGGGAACATACATGTGTCCAACGTACCTATGTACAACTAAGTCTGAGGTAGTGAAGCAAGGAAAGACCTCGAGAGTAATAATTTTTTTCTTGAATCAGATCTGGATGACATAAATGATGTACACCCTTTACTCACACAGACTACCCAACTAGGTGGTTATATTTTTTAGATATACGTATGAAAACGTCGCGAACTTTCTCCACCAAAGCGCTCTTCCATGAATCCCTTGGAATGTTTAGGAGTCTTAAAGGCAGCAGGAGCTGAAATCCTCGACTCCGAGCTGATCTGTGGGTAATGAAGTACAGACCTAGCACATCATAAATGCGAAACGAACACAGACAATGATGGCTTAAATGCAGAGAAAGTGGAACATTCGTCGCGAACACGCCTGGCCGTGTTCGCGCGCGGACGAGTTTTCCCCGGCGCAAAAGCCATTGTGGTGCGTGGTTTGGCGCAAAGGGAAAACGAAAAGCATTCAATTCACAGGGTTTCATCGGGACCCCGCCAAAACCACGCACCGCAATGGCTTTTGCGCCGGGGAAAACTCGTCCGCGCACGAACACGGCGATGCGTGTTCGCGACGAATGTTCCATTTTCTCTGCAGGTAAGCCATCATTGTCTGTGTTCGTTTCACATTTATGATTTGCTGAGTCTGTACTTCATCACCCACAGCTCAGCTCGGAGTCGAGGATTTCAGCTCCTGCTGCCTTTAAGTACTAGCAATTATTTCACGATACTTCAAAAAGCCCTTGAATATCTGTTTTGATATTTGCTCGTCGAAACAGTCGTTCTCATTGTTTACCGGAGCCTTACCTGTGTATCTTTGAGGTGTGAACCGCAATCCGCTCATAAATAACCTGTTGGTTCAGCAAGAAGCTGGTGTCTGGTGTTGTTCCTCACAAATTCAACTTCAGAATGCACTGCTATTTCCTCCTCGCTCTTCTTCTGTTCAGTACAGTCGCTAATGCGCAGATTTTCCAGGTTGATTCGAGTTGGCCAAAAGAGGTATAAGTACTGTATTGATGATGGTTTACTGCATATGTTAGTATCAGGAAATGGAATAAAGACAGATATTCTATTTCAGTGCAAGGATACTGCTTCCGAATATGCATGCAAACACATCAAAAATACGAACTCCTGCAACGATCCCATAGCAGGAGGGAGATGGCACTGCAGAAAAACATGTAACTTCTGTACGTAGTTTTGAAGCAAAGAACTGATTACTGTGGCTGAAATGAAGGACTTCTCTGAAACTTAACATTTTGAATGTTTTTGGTTGACTACAAAGTGCTTCTGTAGAGAAAGTAATGACTGCAGTAGCGCATTTTCTTAGTCCGAAATCCTTATATATGAAGGTCACTCATCCTATATGGATGTATTGCAATTCAAAACACAACGGAACGAATCTAACGGTTTGTTTATTATAAAATAGATCACAAATCAGCAGGTTTCTGGATGTAAAAAAAGCGTTTTTGGATTCGTGTCAAATTCATCTTACATATTTCAAAGAACAAATAAAAAACTGAGGTCGTCGTAGGTAGTCAAACATACAGTGGACGTCAATGGCTAGCCCATCCGCGGCCTCGAGAAGAACGCCGCGCAACCGCGCCGCGTGCGCAGAAATTCATGTCGTCTGCCGCCGAAATGCTATTTCTAGCCGTTTTTCTAGCATTTTTGTCTATGTCAATATGATTCAGTGATAACATGAGAGGAAGAGAGTATCAAAGCGATCAAATAAAAACAGTTGATAATTTGAGCGACTTTATTGACTGTCTCGCATCAGTGCACAATCTGCGGATAGCTAAATGCGATTTCATGTGCCAAAATTTGCATGTGTGATTCTTCTGAATTGGCGACACGATTTGTCAGCTGTGCCACAGCTCACTCGGATACTTCCAGTTCGTTATGGAGGGATCAGCCACCGAAGTGCCTTCGTTCTGAATCGATATCAGACATGTTTGATATTGCACAGCTGCGCTGTACAGATTACTTTGCATTTGTTAATGCACCACTAATCCCAACGTGTTCAATCGATTGATTATCTGTGTGAACGGCCTCAAAATATCATAACTGTGAAAGAATCACAAGAGAAACCATCTGTGGAAATATTTTAGTTTGAAGGGTGTCTAGGGATGCAGGACAGACGGGGACAAGCGATTGGTGGACAGGGCAGCCGTAAATTTATTCCACTCTTCTCTCTGCCGTGCTCGGATAAGCGATACACTGCGGTAATTTTTTTCAGTCGTTCACAGTGTTTTTCTGGCGATACAATAGCAGTCAAAGTGACGGAACTTTCGAGAATAGAATAGCACGAGGAATAATCTGTAGATTGTTGATATTTGCAAGCTTCAGAATGTTCTTCCACGTCCCTACAGCTCTTTTGCTCATCGCCATCACTATTACTCAGGTTAAGATGGATCCTCTCGAAGCTGCTCCACCAGAGGTGAAGTCATCACAGATTACTGATTGAGAACGGCACATGAATAATCCTTGAGTTTCCTTTTCAGTGCAAAGACCTCGCACCAGAACCTACATGCAAACAGTGGAAGAACTCTGAGAGCTGCGGGAACCGTCTCCTTGAACCGGATTTCTATTGCAGGAAGACGTGTAACTATTGTGCGTAGGTGGAATAAAGGCGCTATAGTATGAATTTTGATAAAAATGCACTTATCACAGCAGCTCGTGAATTTGAAAACAGTGAGAATTTATAGCAGCTCGTCAATTCAGGAACAGTGAGAACACTGCCTTCTTTCGTTCCTTTCTTCTCTTCTCTTCTTAGTTCTTCTTTCACTCCATTAGACAAGGTAGCAAGGGCAATGCCTCAATTTGGAATCGAACTTGATTTAATTCCGATTCTTGAAGAAAAAAAAACGTCAGACGACGTTGAGTGCAATAGCACCGCATGAATACATACAAAATTACGGTAAAACTGTTGTGGGCTCTCTTTTTTGGGAGAACCTGAGGTGCTCAATGGGACAGCAGGATCTTAATAATCGTGCATTTTGTGGTCGCCATCGTTGGTGCTCAGTGAACTGTTGTGGTAGAGCTTTACGGGCACTTTAGATTCTTCATCAAGAAAAATTGATAAAAAATGAGGCTTTTGAGAGCATTGCTTGCGATCGTGTGTATCACACTAATCAGCGTCTCCTCGAGATTGCAAAAAACATCTAAGTAGGCTTCAAGGTCAGTCATTGGCTTCAATTTCGTGTTGATATCCCAATTAAAAAAATCACACCAACCAGAGGAGCTGACTCAAAATTCTGAACTTTCAATGTCAAGTTCTTCAAGCAGCGAACTATTGTTTACAGAGGGGCTTGTCGTCGATCTTTCAGGCTTTGACCGAACATTGGCTGATTAGCAAAATTATGTTTTATGCTACCTATCATGAAGAAAGTTTTGCCCACTCTACTCTTGAACATTTTTCTTGTAAACACTGTTACCCAATCATCTATGCGTTCAAAACTGTATATCTTGATATAACAGAAAATAGAGCTGCCAAAAAGGTTTATTCCCGAAAATCTCGGTTTTTGTAATGAAATGATAGTTTAGCAGGTCACATGTTTGTTTCTTTCACTTGAAGAGACACATGTATCTGTGCAAGCCGTGCTCCTTGATGTAGTTGCATCCGAAAGTCGATGCAAATCTCAGCTGGAATCAGACTTGAAGTGATTACTTCACAACATTCTACATTTCTCTTACAGTAGGTATGTGCTTCTCCCAAGTTTTGAAGGCTGCTTGGGTCATGACGCTGACATCCACGCCAGGCTCCTCCTCTCTGAATATGGAAGTGAAGATAATGGCATCACAGGGAAGAAGTTGAAAAGTGTTACATCTCAAAAATCAGCGGGAATACTCCAAGCGATTCAGGACAAGTCAGCGGTTTCTGGGGGTTCTCCAGGATTATTCCTGCCATTCCTTCGAGCGCGCATTTATAAGCCTTGAAAAGTGAACTTTACGGGTAGTTATATTTTATTATCGGCAGGAGAGCACAGAAAGTAAGACATTACCACTCATCCCTTAGAGAACATGATTTATAAAGTGAAATTACACATGTAGGCAATTCCTGCCATGTATTTTTTTCTTTGCGTGAGTGAGAACCAGTAGCTATGTATGTGCATGCATATATGTATTTCGGCCTCAATTCTGATTACACTTATATGTAGGAATAAAACCCATTTCATTCTTCAGGGGAACTCACCAGTGACATGCTCACTTCTCTCTTCGGAGCATGAGCATCCACACCAGCAAACAGCTGCAGTCTCAGACCGTCAGGAAGCGCGTACTGACCTAATTGCGAGCAATTTGGTCTCATCTGGAGGCACTCCATCATAGATACAAGCGCCGTGAGCTAAAATTTCAATTAGAACAACAATCCCACAAGCTGCGAATCGGAAAATATAAACTTACAGTCAGAAGAATGTAACTGTAAGCCATTGGAATGGAGGTGATGAAAGCCACGGATGTTCATGCTATTTATCCTATTTTTCACAAAGCTGCTAGGAAAACAACCACTTTCATCGACGGTTTGGAAAACATCCCTACAAGAACTATGAGAACTCTCATTGTTCAAGCATTGTGAAACACTGTGAAATTCTGTGAAATCAACAACATCTTGCACTTTGATTTACCATTCCATACGGATTATACATATGTACTATTCACCGCTCGGGCAGAGATGTTTACTAGGTCATGTTTGAAAGAGTGAATAATTCGATGGTATTATTGTTAGCTACTGGTAGCGATGTTATTCACAGCATATTGTTGCTAGCAAACTTCCTTGTCACTGTGTTCAGCTGCATTAAATGTAACCATTATAAACGGCCTGCAAAAATAAGTTACTCTATCTCTTACCATACTCCAAAAATAAGTTCGATAGGGAGTCATCCACTGCGTTCAACTAATTGTTGCGATTGTCCAACGGCCGGCCACGCGGTAAACGGCTTTCTTCAGAGGTGAGAATTTTCGTGAGCGCTGCCTTTATCTCGTTTGGGTGCGTGTATGTGAGGGTAAAAAATTTCTAGGTTCATCAATTTATACATCAGTCTATTTTAGTGAACCGGGAACTACCCAAAAGAGCCTAAGCAGAAATTCCAAATCAAAAATCTGAGTTTGAAAGCCACAGTGTATCGGCACGAACGCCACATTAAGCGGAAGTTTACAGTGCAAAATTTCACTTCGGCAATGTTCTACATGTTATGCGCTGGATGGATAAACATGCAGACATAGCTGTAGTACAAATTTTGTAATGAAAATTCCTATTTGCATTTAGAAAGAACAACAATATTGCATGATGTTATTCCATTTCGGACAACACCTTTGCCCAGATTTCTGCTTGTCTATTGACAGTAATATCATCCTATCTGAACAACGTTCTTCTAAAAACCCTGGAGCATTTCTCGGGCGCAATCGCCAAAAGAATTGCCTAGAGCCATACAGTTCTATTTGAAAGCTACACACTCACTAGGTCTGGAATACTTCGTACGCACACCGATTTTGCACCATTCAAAAAATACATTCAAACGAATTTCTATAAGTGAGCATTGATGAAGCTGATGGATCTACGGGCCTCCTCAGTTATAAAAGCGTGACTTCGACGGAAATACAGCGAATGCCACTACGACTAGCTATAACAACAACAAAAAAAGCGATTCTAGCTCGCATTACGACCACACCGCCATGAGGGTGAGGTTCACTGATTCTGAGACGCTCATTGCACATACAGTGCGTGTTCACTGATGGGAGTAGAAGACAGGCAACGATTTTCCAGACCGAATCTTGCATTGCTGTAGGGATTTATGAGGGAAATGGGAGGTTTCTTTTTCACCGCAACTTTGGCGGTTGAACATCGATGATCAGTACAGACCACTAACATCGGAACTGCGCAGATAGGGACTCCGATGGACTTAGCTATTCATAGCAGTGCTCTACAAAGGCCTTTGCTCGCATAAATTGTCCAACACAGCGTCCACAACTCCGCCACGATCACGACTTGGGGCTTCTTTCTCGGCCGACACTGTGGACGAAGAGGACCAGACGGATGATATGACGGTCGTGTCAACCTTGAAATGTGTCCTAGTGTGCCCTTTCCCATCTGTGCGTATTAAGATTATTCATCGAAATATCAGCTAAGTGTCTGCGACCACCCGAAGTCTTTAAAAAATTTTGTTTTGTTCACACTTGCTCGGGGGAGAGTTTGCTCAGTCAGTGACAGGTAAAATACCTTCGACATTAATTTTGACTGCTCCATAAGGTTACCTAAAGTCTTTTTAAGCGCTACTACATCAGTTCGTATCATTTCTCCGCTTATTCGCAATTCCTCTCCTCCGTAATCGACATTTTCAAGGGTGGGCGTAAAGTTTTGAACCGCGGCATTTTCCTTTCAAAAACTAATATAAAATTAGAGGATCACCTAGAAAAGACTTGGTGAAAGTTTCTGGGGGTTTTCAGCACGCTGAAAACGATAGTGAACGCCATTACTCGAGAAAGCTTGATCCTTGCCCGAAACGACGAATTTTTAGGGTGGGCGTAAAGTTTTGACACGCACTGTATAGACTAATCTGCTCAAGATGAGGATGCTGAAACTGCTGTTTTCTTTTTTTTGTGTTTCCCTACGAGATATACTATCTGATTACTGTGCGGCAAGGTATAATAGTATACTTTTAGTTCTCACACCTCTAGGATGAGGTTTAGGAGAGAGAGCTGGCAAGCATCCCGCAATGTTTACGCCTTGGGTTCAAACCAAATCAAGCGCCTCGTGCGCCTCAGAATGCCTATCCCATTTATCTTCGTAGTGTATGATTATCTTGCAGGTCTCGAACATTGCAGCTTTTCCCGTCACCCGACATTTTTGTCAAATCCTTTGCATGTTTTAGCTGCAGAATTACGAGAAATGACTTACCCACAGTGTGTGCTCCTTAAATAAATCACTACAAGATAATAGGAAAGTATCGGCTACGGTGCTGGGAAGCCTATTGAAAATTTTGCCTTCGTTTTCGGCTTTTTTTTTGTAATCTGTCTCGTGTTTATGAAGATAGTTCCTAGTTTCGAGTTATTGACAAGAGCCCACCAAATAGCACACCTGCAGTGGACGAGTTGCCCTGATTATTGTCATCCATGTCTACTGCCCCTATCGATCCCTGATTCTTCTCCTCTTTTGAAACTTCAGTACTTGGACAAAAAATGTGGAAACTTATCAGAGAACCTGATATTAACGTAATGTCCGCAGAATTAGAGGCGATATTTCATAAGAGGTCTTGGAATAACCTTTTTCTCTGCTCAGAAAAGGCGAGCGCATATCAGGAACCTAGTAAACTCAAAAATTCACAGTTGGAGAATTGAGTGATGACATTTTAGTGTATTGACCACTAAATCTACTACCTCAGGATCGATAGAAAAAAGAAGATAAATGTGGCGACTAAGCGGGTAAAAGCTTTACTGTATTTAATTTATGGATGTTAGGAATTTCCAAACACTCTTTTAGCGAAGATGCCGAGAATTATGGAAATTGCGGAGCATTCCAAGGGGCGTCCTCCTCGCATTCGCCATTGATTCTGCTCCAGACTATCACAAAGAGGAAAAGCTGCACAAGTTTCAAGCATGAGGTTTTAGAGGGATTTTCTTCACCAATCGCAGCTTTTCTGAAAAGCTGCTACTGAGTATTAGGGCCCTCACCCAATAATTTCAGCCGAAGAAGCAAAATACAGCTGATAAATATCTGTTTTCATCTGGAGTCGCATGCATAATTGAGATTATTGAGGCTCCCATGACCTCTGACGTGGCGATGTAGGGCATCATAGGCGGCTGATGCGAGTACTTGCTTTCGGCTTTTGCGCAGGCTTTCTATTCAGATTAACTAGCTCTTCCAGCTCAATAAACCTTTCTGAGCAACGATAATGGTTGGAATTCATTGATAATCATAATTCTGTGAGTTGCTGTTGTCTCATTTTTGAATAAAGAATTCCTTGGGTACCTTGGGCATCCGTTTTCTAACGTTGTTTTAATTTTTCCTTTCTTTACTCATGATCCTCTTTTATATTACCTCCTTTTGGATGAATTGTTATTGTTTGTATTCTTTCCTTAATGTAGTACGTTCACTGTCATAGTAAGCGTATTGAAACCCTGCAGATTTGCCCATCGTTAACGCTCACTCTCACATGGAAGTCAATGAAGATGTTCTGTGGAAATGTGGACTCGCATATCCGTGGAAAGTTTTATTTGATAGAGAACGTTCAAATCACACCAATACATGCGTTGGAACGCGTTTATTCAGATGGATGAATTATAACCTGTTGGATAAGAGGCTTACAAGTGCATAATCTCCATAGTGCAACAGTTCTGGCAGTCAGTGCAGAATCCTATGACTCAAAACACGCCACTGCAGAATCCTATGATTCAAAACACATAAGAGCATGTTCTTCTTCGTAATTCGCAGCAGCTATACGCATTTGCGTAGGGACTCGGACGATGTAATTAAAACTAATTGCGATGTGGATAAGGAATTCCAGGAAAACGGGAAGTGCTGACAAGTTTCGCCTTCATCTCATCCATGCTAACTGTATTGTTTTTACTTGTGTGATAACGGTTCCTTTTCTGATAAAGACACTCAGCAGATAATTTCGGTATGGCGTGATGAAGTATATGAATAGCAAAGGATTAGCCAAACATGGTAGGCAGGACAGTGCAATGATGAGGTATTCACCAAGTGTTACATGCAGCTTGAGTACTATAGAAAACAAAAAATATGTTGAACCGGTGGTGTAGAGCAGGCAGCTCAGCGCTGCGTGAAGTAAATGAGCCTGCAACGGAATGTGTTACCCACAGTTCATTTACAGCATTTTGAATACATAACCACGTAACCTGTTGTGCCAAACGAAACCACCGCTCACCATGGTCAACAGCTTTGTTTGCCTCTTCGTCTTTGCTGAATACACAATATTGTTGTCCGTGAGTCTTTCCAGAATCTTGTGACGCCAGTATAAAATAATCGCAGGTAATAGGTATGAGCCAAGACATAGTATAACGGTGTTTTTGATAAAGATAGCATTTCCCATAGCAAAGCCACCATAATCGCCGTAATCCGAAAAGTTGTATTCCGGATACTGACGTGCAGTGACTTCCATAACGATCAAATTTTGCCTTTTCGAAATGCTTGGGATTAGCTGTAAAGGGTTCTGCAGGAGGGGAGCGTTTCATGCCTGTATTGGATGTGCTTAATACATGCCCATACAAATGTTCCTTGTTCTCATGATCTTTTTTTCTTTCAGAGGAACCTCAATTTTCTGTTCGCCCATATAAAAGCAACCAAAAAAGAAATTCACGACCAAATTGCTAGGTCATGAAAAAGACGAATTGGAGGAAGATAACTTCCTTGTTTGGAAACGAAGTTGAACAATAATTCACTAACATTATGTTATTGCAGGATCAGGGAGACACTTAAGTTGTTGAATTCGCAATAAGGGGATGGACTACATTTATTTTTGTGAAGGAAATCAGTGTACGCAAGTAGTAAATTGGAGGCTTCGCAATAGACATTTGACTCAACGACCAAGTCAAATTGAGTCGAACTCCGAATAAATCGACTTTTCAGTGACTCGAAATACGGATTATCTGAAAAGGGACCAAGTCGAGTTATTCGAAAGTAGCGCCCCTTATTGACGCTAGAAAATAGGGAAAGGCAGCCACTTGAGGTATATGCAAAAGCTTCACACATGCGAAATGCTCAGAAAATTAGCAAATGAGCAAAACTAATCTTCAGCTGAGCTCAAATACAAAATCCCCCGAGCGTATACCCTACGGGTCTGACCGCCTTGCCAACGTTGGGCTTCGAGTCTTCTCGCGATCCTAGCCTTGCTAATTCTCAATTACGCATCTATATGTAAAGCTAATTTCCGATGCAATGATACTACTTACTCATCTTGTCACATATCTTACAAGCCTATGGACACCAACTGAGACGCGAATGAGCGCGTAGCCTACGCCACCGGCAGACCTGAATCTTGGCGTTTTCCCCACTATTGGGCCACAACGGACTCATTCTTCATCAGTGGACCCATATCGCGGCGTTTCCTTACTAATGGGAACCATGCGGACCCATTCTTCATCCGTGAACCCGCATCCTAGCACTTTCCCAACTATTGGGACAAGGCAGAGCCACTCTCCATTCGTGGACCAGTATCCTGCGTTCTTCCCACTATTAGGCCATATCAGACCCAGTCTCCATCCGTGGACCCGTATCCTGGCGCTTTCCCCACTATTGCGCCAGGGCAAACCCAATCCCCATCCGCGGGCTCGTTTCCTGGCATTCCCTGGCCTCACCATGCAAGGATCCACTTTTTTCACCCAACATCATTTTTTCGTTAGTGTAATGGCGATATGCAGCTGAGGTAACAATGATGTTATCGCAGATGCAGTGTTATTTAATGTCTACGCTGCTGGTATACACTTTGATTACAATGTGGTGAAAGAATCGCCTCTGGATCTGACCCTGGCTTGTTAGTGTTGAAAATAATTGACATCAGACAAACTAGCGGCAGATTTTTCTTGCATGCTCCAGAACTCGTGAAGGGTGGCGCTATTAATAACATCATCCTCTCTATTCCCTTACTACATACACATTCATCTCCAATGTGACCAGCTTAAGCTCGAGTTCCGGTCAAAATCTGGCCCTCGTAACTTTTTTGTACTCTAACTCCGAGCCATTTGTGTAGCACGTGTTCCAATGTTGAGGGCTTGCGGCAAGCTCATCACAAGATTTGTGATAAAACGTTAAGGATTACGGTAGACATGACGTAGTTACTGTGGTAAGGCTGCGGAAATGTATAGTTTCGTAAAAGATGAACGGAAGACAGCACCAATTGACACATACCATCAAAGCTTGAGGCACATAAGTTAAGGCAATATTTCTAATAATTTTTTGGCGAGTGATCTCGTTATGGTATATGAGAGCATAGCGATAATGCATAACAAGTGCTACTGCGAATGCCATGTTGACTTGCAGAACATTATAAATGGTGTAGGAATACGAACAAGTTTGCGTTCCAAAAACACGACATGGTCCGAATGGCAAGAAGGCAACCACTTCCGTCGAAGGTAACACCCTGAGTAAGTACTCATCATGAATATTGTAAACGATAGTAAGATCACGGCTGTCGTTTACTAGGGGAGATACGTAATTTACCTTTGCTGTACGAACGCTGCTAGGGCTGTCACTAGTATATTAGTGATAACCATGTTGTTAAGAAGTATTTTATAGTTTCGAAATGAAGATGGGCTCTTTTTGAATATAATGTAAAGCAACAAAGAGTTAATAGTTAGCGACAAGACGAAATATATCCCGTAGTAGATGTTGAATACGATGTCATAGTGTGTGGAATGAATGGTGTTTAGAAAAAATGAGAAGTGCAGGAGAGATAGCAGAGTAAGATTGAATACGTAGGCGTGGCCAACGCTCATTATTTCGTTCGCAAACTCGTACCCAGTATCAAAACGGGCTTATACATTAGTTCAAAGATATTTACGCGTAGTCTCAAGTAATAATTTCTCAAGCTTGAAAGATATACAGCGTAACTACAGTAACCACGGTAATTGTTGGACAGAAAACGAAAAAAACGCGAATCCCCGTTTTTTTCGTTTTTTCTTCATAACTCATTTCGTTTCGCTCCATATCAGGATTTCTACCCACTAATCAATTCCTGGAGACAAGATCTATAAAATGAGCCTAAAATCGTTTTCAAATTCTCACTGGAAAAGCATCTTACTTCCTAAAGTACCTGCGGGTACGAATTAGTGAGCGAGACTCCGCGACAATTGTATCCTAAGGATATGCGCTACTTGAGGTGCAGATTATGCCAGGAACGTGAAGTAACACTTTTATTTTCGTAATCTAGAGCTCATGACGAGTATTTTGGTACCCCATTCAGTAAAATTTTCGATGCTTTGAAATTTTTCAACTTATTTGTAAGATCCTGTTTTTCACAAGTCAGAAACGCATTGCTTGTCTAGTTAAAGAAATTTCCTCTGGAAATTCTGCAAATAAGATGTAAGTTTTAAGTGTCGTTAGAGTGATACACTAGAAGAGTGGACACAGGTAGTGTTTCCTGAGGCCGGAAAAGGCTACTGCACCACATCGCATTTCTATGGTCTTCTGCTCCAATGTTCACGTGTATCGCAACGACCAGGAAAGAAGCACGATCGCTGCCATTTGAACACATTGTAGTACTCTTTCTATGCTTCAACAGCAACGAGCGGAATTGGCTACAAACACTAGCTGAAGCCAAAATTAGGGGAGTCCAACTCTGGAAATTTTTCAGAACTGTTTGATATTTCCACTGACTCGTGATTTTCACAGTTTCTTGAGCCGACCAAGAAATTTTTGATACACCACTCCATTTGTTTCTTCATGGTCTATCGAATATTGCTATTCTCGATGAAATCCGTGATATTCAAATTTTCGGCCTTACGCCCCGCCCACATCCATGGCAGGCGACTTTCGCGGCCTAGGAAATCTCCGCTGGACATCATATGCCAACGAGAGGTCCCCTCTCCAATGATTTCGCTCCACATGGACATCCACAGCAGCGAATGAGAATTTTGGATGAGAATTGAACGGAAATATTATCTAGTGTTGAACAAAGCATTGATATAAAAATATAAAAATACTATTAAATATAAAATGAATGGGAATATAAAATTAGTGCACGCAATTCTTACTTTGATCCTCATTGATTCGCAGTTTCCCAGATGGACGCAGAGGGGTGACCCATGGGTCGCTGTAGGCGACCCATTTACGACTAGCTGCGGAGACCACCGTACAATGCCTTAGATAAAAAAAATGCTGAACGAGAGAAAATTACCTCCAAACTGCATTTTTCACTACCAATACAGTCAGAGAAGAAAAAAAGAGTAGCGAAAAAAGTTTGAAAGGAAAAAAGAAGGATTCATGCTAGCAAACAGTGTCATTTTGTAATGACGATGATTTTCAGCCATCAGAGGGTTACACAATATCGTTATCATCAAACTATGCTTACTAGACAAGCTACGGTTCTTTAATAAATGAAAGAACTAACTATGGATAGATTTTAACCAACTTTCATCCTTTATTGATTTGTGAGTACGAAGAAGATCATCTAGATCTGACTATATTTGATTGAACGGAGCACTTTTGTTGTTTTTTCTTTCAAACATTATTGAATTTAAAATTTGATTTTTTCCATAAGTGCGAATCAATAAGGATCAAAGTAAGAATTGCGTGCACTAATTTTATATTCCCATTCATTTTATATTTAATAGTATTTTTATATTTTTATATCAATGCTTTGTTCAACACTAGATAATATTTCCGTTCAATTCTCATCCAAAATTCTCATTCGCTGCTGTGGATGTCCATGTGGCGCGAAATCATTGGAGAGGGGACCTCTCGTTGGCATATGATGTCCAGCGGAGATTTCCTAGGCCGCGAAAGTCGCCTGCCATGGATGTGGGCGGGGCGTAAGGCCGAAAATTTGAATATCACGGATTTCATCGAGAATAGCATTATTCGATAGACCATGAAGAAACAAATGGAGTGGTGTATCAAAAATTTCTTGGTCGGCTCAAGAAACTGTGAAAATCACGAGTCAGTGGAAATATCAAACAGTTCTGAAAAATTTCCAGAGTTGGACTCCCCTAATTTTGGCTTCAGCTAGTGTTTGTAGCCAATTCCGCTCGTTGCTGTTGAAGCATAGAAAGAGTACTACAATGTGTTCAAATGGCAGCGATCGTGCTTCTTTCCTGGTCGTTGCGATACACGTGAACATTGGAGCAGAAGACCATAGAAATGCGATGTGGTGCAGTAGCCTTTTCCGGCCTCAGGAAACACTACCTGTGTCCACTCTTCTAGTGTATCACTCTAACGACACTTAAAACTTACATCTTATTTGCAGAATTTCCAGAGGAAATTTCTTTAACTAGACAAGCAATGCGTTTCTGACTTGTGAAAAACAGGATCTTACAAATAAGTTGAAAAATTTCAAAGCATCGAAAATTTTACTGAATGGGGTACCAAAATACTCGTCATGAGCTCTAGATTACGAAAATAAAAGTGTTACTTCACGTTCCTGGCATAATCTGCACCTCAAGTAGCGCATATCCTTAGGATACAATTGTCGCGGAGTCTCGCTCACCAATTCGTACCCGCAGGTACTTTAGGAAGTAAGATGCTTTTCCAGTGAGAATTTGAAAACGATTTTAGGCTCATTTTGTAGTTCTTGTCTCCAGGAATTGATTGGTGGGTAGAAATCCTGATATGGAGCGAAACGAAATGAGTTATGAAGAAAAAACGAAAAAAACGCGGATTCGCGTTTTTTTCGTTTTCTGTCCAACAATTACCGTGGTTACTGTACGAAACCCCTCGGACAGAGACTTTGTGAAAATACCCTCTAGCTATTTCAGCAAAATCTTCCGCTTTGTTTCTACTCCAATCGAGGAATTACTGCCTTGTTGTTCTTACCTTTTCAATATGTGGAGCATGGTGCAATAAGTATGCACATGACTGACTAAATCCCCTCGGTCAAATGAATACTATAGAACATTTCTGTAAAGAAAAAACACTCGATCCGCCTATTTCAATGAGGGAGGAATGGACAGAAAAACGCCTGACAATCATACACCAAATTAATAAGTGCGCAAGTTCCACCTTATCTACATGGACGCACTCTGCATGTACTCATGAACTAGTTTTGTACAATCTATTGTTTCAGCGAGAAACTGAGATAAGAGTTCCAACTCATTAGGATAGGATGTTAAAGTATTTTAAATTATTCTCTTTAATAACCAATTTTTCTTTTAAAAAGTGCGAAGAGCAAGCTACTCATGGGAATTGATAATAATTTGGTACCTTGTTAACGAGCATATCAGGCTAATATCTGCAGTATCTCATGATATGTTAGTGCACTATCTGTGCTCGTCCGAAGTCCAGTGCGCGTCCTTGCGCTGTCTACTGGACAACACAATGACTCCGCAATTCAGAGCGATGCTGCTTCTAAACAGAAGAATCACTCTAGTAGAGTGAGCAGATAGTGATCTGACAGAACAAGGTCTAGATAACAATTTTCCTGAGAAAAGATATACCAGCGAATCCTCTTTCAAAGAACGTGTGCAGAACTTTCACCAATTACCAGCCGCACCTGTGATGTCGTTTCCCAGCAACTTACTTCCAAGGTGCAGTTCAACTAGAACGTCACCTGTTTATCCTACTGAAAAGTCTCTTTCTTAGAAAAACCTTCATTGGTGGAAACAACGTTGGTACTAGTACGTTTTCAACCCAATCTCGACTCATCGTAAAGCGATAGTGCCACATACCTGCCCAGAAGTTGAGATACATACTACATACTGCATTGTATCGCATTGCACTAAAGAATATAATCTGTATATATAAAAGTGAAAGTTTGTTTGTGTGTTTGTGTGTTTGTGTGTTTGTGTGTTCCAAATAGAAATCGCGGAGGATGAACCGATCGGGACCAAATTTTGCATGTAGGTTCTTCGGGGGCCGGCGGAGGTTATAGGCTACTTTGCACCAGGGATTATCGATTATATCGATTTTATTGATTTTTCGCTCTTCTTGACCATGCGAGAACATGCCTACTGGGGGACGTCAATGCGCTAAACACGAATATGACAACCATTTTGCGCCAATTTATCGATTTATTGATTTTATTGATTTTTCTCTCTTCTTGACCAGGAACTAGCGAGAACATGCCTACTGGGGTACCTCAATTCGCTGAATAGGAATGACAACCATTTTGCACGAAATATTGATTTATTGATTTTATCGATTTTTCCCCATTTTCGCTCGGGGACGGACAAAGACATGTCTTCTTGGGTTTCTCAAAAATCGCTGAATAGGAATATGACAAACATTTTGCATGAAATGTCGGTTTTTCGATTTTATTGGTTTTTGGCTCTTCCGTCCAATGGAGCGGTGAAGACATCTCTCCTGGGGTTCCTCGATATGCTGAGTATGATTATGACAACCACTTCGTACGAATACGTCGATTCAATGTCACCGAAATAGCTTTGTTAACTTTTCGCCCACAAGTCGATGGGAAACGTCACCTGGGCTTCGCTAACATGCTGATCACCAAAATTATGGAGATTTTAATGAATTTGTCGATGGTAGTAATGGGCCTCATCAGTATGATGTAGCCAAGGTAATAAAACACCGGAGCGAAGCCGGGTACGGCAGCTAGTTTGATTATAAAGAAGAATTGTTCGTAGAAACGACAGTTGTGGTTTGACCTAACATTTGCTTCATTTTACTGGTTCTGCTTTCATGCAGGCAGTAGGAACTTCTCGTGGTTTATGAAATCTCAGGGATATGTACGTGCGATGATATGTATGTACCATGCGTTTAAATAAAACGAGTTCCCGTGAAATACTATATCCGAGCGATTTATATTTTTTCGTAAGTGACGTAGGCTTCATTGCTAACAGATGGAAATATCTTCAAACGATGAGGACTCCTCTGGAATAGTTCCAAGGTACGAGAACGGTGAAATAATTTTGAATTGACGTTAATTCCTCTACTCTAGTTGTTCGACGTTATCACCAAGGCCTCAAAATGTTTGAATCCAGGTTTTCAAAAGGTATGATCATTGTTAAAGACCCTGCTAGCTATGTGTACGATGATGTGCAGTAGCGAATAAAGCGGTGAGACCACTGACTTTCCATCGATAGCGCATTTCATGACAGATTTTGTTATGTCTACAATACTTGTGGCTCTATATTCACCCACAAATTTCTAAATGGTACCATTCACTCGTTGCATTTGCCTTCCTTAGAGAAAAGATATGTTCTCGATAGACGTTCACGATCTGTGATTATACGGAAATTAGTTCGTTGATATAACAATGAATAAAGCTTGACATTAAGCTCAGTTTGATCGCGCTGGTCGATGCTGACCTGCGGTGGGGAAGACACCCTTTTCGTGACTGAAAATTCGAGTGGAAACTCTGGATGTGTACAGTCCGGTCCAGCAGCCACTGCACATGGGCGCCGGCGAGCGCCGGCCGCCGCCACCCTCCGGCGCCCGGTATTAATGAGCTATAAATCACTCGAGCTCGGGAGAAAGCGAAGAAAAATACAATTTTAGTCCATAGTAGACAGGGTAGATAAGCCTAACCCTATGCTTAAGAATGGGTTCAAGGCTTAGGCTTAGGCTTCACAGGAGTGGCTCCACCCAACTCCACCTAAATTTCTAAGATAAACTACGATAAGTGTAAGTGTCCACGGATCTCCCTCATAAGAGGGATCCCAGCCGGTTAGTCGCGAGGCTACGTGGCGCGTCCCCAGGTGGCGGATAGGGGGCTAATCGCGGACCACACGCGACCTTGTGCCTGCCCTGAGACGCGGGTGGATTCAGGGGATGGACTCCCTGTTTCTGCAGTGTCGGAACGATCCATACCTTCTGCCAGCGCGTGGGTGTGTTCATGCATGCGTGCGTGAGTGTACTTGCGTGTCTGCAGATTGTATCCTGCACATCTATCCGACCAAAAGCCCTGCATTCAAGTGACTGGGAGGTACAAGGGAGGCGGTTCGGAGTCGCCTCCAACAAATAAGCTCCATCGTCCACTCCCGGGAAGCCCGGCTAACTTCCCGGTGAAATCCTACCCTAGCTACCCGCGGGGGAATAGAGCCCAGCAAGCTATCTCCTAAGGGTTTTCTTTTTCTTAAAGCTCGACACAGCAATAATAAAGAGTGTTCCCCTGATCTCGGAAGAGTCACTGGTACGGCGGCGCCAGTGAGGACGAGGTCCGAGGGGTTATCTAGGCTGCCTAAAACCAGAAGGACTATGATGACGATCTGTACCTTCAACGCACGCACGCTTGCATCGGAGGCTTCTATCGAGGATTTGATGATGCAGGCCAGGAAGATCAGGTACGACGTCATCGGACTGACCGAGACGAGGAGACACCGGCCACTGAACGCCACCTTCGACACTGGAGAAGAACTGTTCCTTGGAACCTGCGACAGTAGAGGAGTTGGTGGAGTCGGTGTCCTCGTCAACACGAACTTGGCCATGAACATCGATTCGTTCGAACAGCTAACAACCCGAATCGGACGTTTGCGACTGAGAAGATGTGGATCAATACCGGCCTTGACAATCTTCGTCGCCTATGCTCCAACATCCAGCTACGACGATGAAGAAATCGAGGCCTTCTACATGGACTTGGAGAAGTTCTACAGGGAAGACCACACTTTCTACAAGGTCATTGTTGGCGACTTCAACGCCAAGATTGGCCCTAGGAGAACGCCTGAGGAACTTCACATCGGTACCCACGGCCTACAGTGGAACGAACAGGGAGAGAGGCTGTCTGAGTTCATCATGACGACGAAGACCATCCATGGTAACTCACAGTTTCAGAAGCCAACCTCCCTACGGTGGACGTGGGAGTCACCCGGTGGAGAGTACCATAATGAAATTGACCACATCATCGTCAATCGAAGGTTCTGCCTGACCGACGTCGGTGTTGTACCGAAGTTCTACACCGGATCAGACCATCGCCTCCTTCGTGCAAGATTCTTCTTCTCGCGCAAAGGAGAGAAAGCCGCGAAGTTCAAGAAGAGGGCTCCCAAATCCGTCATCAATTGGGATCTCTTCACTTCGTTAGCCGGCTTTTGGGAAGATGCCGTTGTCGACAACATCGACGAAGAATACGATCGGCTTGTTCAACATCTCTGCGACAGCGCAAGGAGAGCCGAGGGCTCAAGATCCACCAAAAGACGACTGTCTTACGAGACCCTCGAGCTGATACGCCAGCGCGGAGTCGCGAAAGCCGCAGGCAACTACCAACTGACGTCCGAGCTCGCAAAACGGTGCAGAGAAGCGATAAAAGAAGACCTTAAAGAGAGACGAGCAGCAGTATTGGCCGAAGCCGCAGAGGCAGGAAGAAGCATTCGCAACGCCCGCCGTGACTTCGCCAATCGTAAGACCAAGATGACCGCCCTCCGGCGCCCAGAAGGAACAATTTCTTCATCAAGACGGGTAATGGAGAAGGTCATCCACGACTTCTACTCGGATCTCTTCGATAGCCACGTCCATCTCCCCCAATATCACCCAAGGGAGGATGGATACGTTGTCCCATCAGTTCTCCCTTCCGAAGTCCGACAAGCCATCAAGTCGGTGAAGAATCGTACAGCACCGGGCCCCGACAGGATTCGACCGGAACATCTGAAGAACCTACCGCCAGTTCTTATCACCACCTTGGCTAGGCTCTTCACGCGGTACCTGTCGGAATGCAAGGTACCGAACCAATGGAAGACCAGCAGGACCGTGCTGCTGTACAAGAAGGGAGACCCACAGGACATCGGCAATTATCGCCCCATCTGTCTGTTGTCCGTCATCTACAAGCTTTTCACTCGAGTGATTCTAAATAGGATCGAAAGGACATTAGATGAAGGACAGCCGTGCGAGCAAGCAGGGTTTCGAAAAGGATTCAGTACGATCGATCACATACACACGGTCACTAGACTCATTGAAGTATCGCGAGAGTATAAGATGCCTCTCTGTCTCACGTTCATCGATTTGAAGAAAGCCTTCGACTCTGTGGAGACAGAGGCGGTCCTCAAAGCCCTGGGCAACCAGGGCATACCTACTCAGTACATCAAGATATTTCGTGAGCTCTACAGCAACTTCACGACCAGGATTTCTCCATTCTACGACGACATCACTATCGACGTCAAGAGAGGGGTTCGACAAGGCGACACCGTGTCGCCAAAACTATTCAGCGCCACTCTCGAAGACGTCATGCGAAGACTGGAATGGGATTGCATGGGAGTGCAAGTTGATGGCCGGCGACTTAACCACCTTCGCTTCGCTGACGACATCGTCCTTATAACACCAACTATCGGCGAAGCGGAACGGATGCTGGCCGACTTTGACGACGCGTGTGGAAAGATCGGTCTCCAACTGAACCTGACGAAGACGATGTTCATGAGGAACGGATGGGTCCCGGATGCCCCATTCTCGCTCAACGGAACGACCATATCCGAATGCTCCAGCTACGTATATCTAGGTCGGGAAGTCAACATGATGAACGATCTCGCTCCAGAGCTGGGCAGGAGGAAGCGAGCGGCTTGGGGAGCCTACAAGAGCATCGAGGACGTAGTGAAGAAGACGAAGAACACCAGGCTCCGTGCCCACCTCTTCAATACAACGGTTCTCCCTGCTTTGACGTACGCCTCGGAAACCTGGGCGTTACGCAAGCAGGATGAGAATGCGGTCAACGTCATCGAACGCTCCATCGAGAGGGTGATGCTAGGAATAACCCGCCTCACACAAGTGAGGGCTGGAATACGGAGTTCCACCCTTCGTGAACAGTCGAAGATCAGGGACGCTGCCGCTTACGCCAAGTTGAGTAAGATCAGGTGGGCCGGACACGTGATGCGTCTTAACGACCACCGTTGGACAAGAGCCGTCAGCGACTGGACTCCACGGGACGTTAAGCGCACGACAGGAAGACCACCGACCCGATGGTCAGACTTCTTCACGAAGTCCTTCAAGGAAAGATATAATGCTCTTCGTGTCCCTCGAACGGACAGAATCCACTGGACAACTCTGGCTCGCGAGAGGGACAAATGGAAGGATTGCTGGCGCCCGCTCGGTACATCCGAAGATCAACGGGAGTCAAGGTGATCAAGGTGATCAAGTGTAAGTGTGAGTAAGAGTGGACACCATTTGTATGTTTCAACGCGTGCGCGCATAGCTCAGTGGGTTGAGCGAATGATCGACGTTGTGGTGGTCAGGGGATCGAATCCTGCCCTGTGCCCCCGTTTTGCAAATACATATGGTATGCTGCCTACGGCTACAGCAGTTATCTAACAAACTCCAACATAAAAAGTAGCCCGGATGGCTCAGTGGTTAGAGCGGCAGATTGCAATCTGTCCCTATCGCTGGTTCCACTCCGTTGGAGATCCAGAGTTAAGTATCGCAGTGTTTGGGGTTCACTGCTTGGAACGTCCCCCGTGATCTCCTTCGGGTAGTCCAGGAAGGCATCCGGCAACGTTTTGCATGAATTCCGAAGATAAACTACGATAAGTGTAAGTGTAAGTAATAGTAATAGTGTAAATAATAGTGAAAAACCACTTTTTCAAAGTTGACGGAAACCGGGAGAGAGTAACTCCACCGTAAAGGACTGCTCCACGAAAGATAAATGACAGCGGTAGAACCACTTCGCAATGGATATGGAACAATTTACACGGATTTCATTATTTCTGAGGATCCCAAATTGGATGAGCTTTATTATTCAGATGGGATAACTGAAGTACTGTGTCCATCTATAGAAGAATAACGGCCATTTTTGTATTCGCGAAGCAGTGTACTATAGCAGAAAATGAAAGAGTTGGCTTCGCTTATTGTGTATTCAGAAATCTTTCCCCATGAAAATCAGAAAATCACAAAAATGAAAAAAACGTGAAAGTTGTGAAAATGGTCCCCTGCTTTATAGCCTTAACATATCCACTGCACTCTGTCTACTATGGACTGAAATTGTATTTTTCTTCGCTTTCTCCCAAGCTCGAGTGATTAATAGCTCATTAATACGGGGCGCCGGAGGGTGGCGGCGGCCGGCGCCCGCCGGCGCCCATTTCCAGTGGTTGCCGGACCCGACTGTAATTGTCCCCTCATATGATTTTTTTAATCCACAATACTGTTTTTTTATAATATAATTTTCACTCCTGGTCCAGTGTATTTCCCTTCAAATCAATGCCTCTTAGTAGTCCTGCTGCAGAAATAGTTTTTCTTCTTTTAGGATAGCATTTTTTTGTTTTTTTTTCTCAAGAATAAATTGTTTTTTTTTGTCCGCATAGCAGGCTAATTTCCAAGTATAATCGCGCGATTGCCACAACTCTTCTGGAAAGATTTTCTAAAAGAGAGATGACGGAAGCTGCTTCGTTTTTTCTTGAAAAGACATGAGAACTTGGCATTTCGCGTTCCAAGATGTAGCTGCAGCCAAAGCTACCGACTTTGCTCACCTGGAAATAGTGAAGGTAGGAGGTGAGCTCAATTAGTCCCATACTTGAAAAGCTTCAAGCAAAACTCTTCACTACCGTATAAAAACTAAAATCTCACGATGGAGAAATGTCCTTTACATGCTATGATAGCCTCATCTATCATATTTTCGAGCTGGACGCCTGGTTCTACTTCCCTAAGAATCAAAAGTGCAGTCAGTGCAGTCAGCTATAAAGTTTATTTAGTAAAAGCTATATTGTTTAATTAGGGAGATTCACCTTGAGGAACTTGAACGATATCAGGAGTGTCGGTGCAGGGTTTACGGGGATCAGCGACAATGAGTTCTACCGCGGGGGGGGCCCCCCCCCCTCCTCAAAAAAAAAACGCACACACACTTGTACACCTTAAAAGAAACGATAGGCTGCCTTGTTTAGTACCTTACAGACCATTTTTTCTCTTTTTATTTCATTTCTTATGTACGTAATAGTGAGGCTTATACATTATATTAGCGTTGTTTTATTTTCTGGTATTCTTGGATGACCTCAGCCATCTTTATGTAGTTATCCTATTGATTCTGCTCCAATCATGAAAATGAGAGAGCTCGACAAAACACTAACCATCCACAACCTTATGGTCTCCGACTGAGCTCCACCTATGATTGAAGCGGCAAGATCCTCTCTAGCTTTGCTATCAAAAGCATATTCTCTTAGCTGGAAGCAATTGGGTCTCATATCAAGGCTCGCCTCGCATAGAGTCGCTACTGCACAGAACTTGGTAAACTGATGAATAAAATTGTTAGAAGGTGTAGATGAATGCTAAACATACCATGCACTCACAATAACAAGTGCATGCACCATCGCATACATGGGTGATTGAACGCTTGTGCTGTGGCTATTTATGAAAACCATTCAACACCCGATGTAGAAAGTGTATTTTCGAGTATTCAAGCAATATTTTGAATGAAAATTTATTATCTTGACAGTCTATCCTATTCAAAACACCTTCCAGCAATATTTAGTGGATACGGCGACTATGCGCATTCGGATGTCAACTGTAGTTTACTTCTTGCACCGTGGTCTACAATTATGCGTGCGGAGGCATAGTCGTCGACCGCGAAATTAACCATATCTGCATATATATACCGCAGTGGGAATGGAAGGAGAAATAGAGTGAGGGAGGACCAGACCATCACAAAATGACATCTCTGGGATCCCAAATCCCAGATTATGGCCACACGTTGAGCAAATCTAGCCTTTTCCTGGTTGATTTCCATATTATTTCCAGAATTTTTTCAGGTTGCAGCGTCCGCGCTATTATCCACTGCCACACTTTAAAAAAGCACTTCATTTCAGAGGAGAATGTACAATGACGTATGTCCCTGAAAACGAGCTACTGGGTAGTAAATTTTCAGTATTATTGAAGATGCTGTTTACATGATACAGATTGTTACAATAGTTGGTGAGACAAAAGCATCAATAAAAAGTGAACAACAAAACCAATCATCACTACATTGCAGTTTCTACTAGTTTATTGAAAAGCAGGAAATTGATTGATTGACAGACGCCTCATCAAGTAAATAGAGAATTTTTATACAGAATAGAGAATAGAGAATTATGTTACGCAGTAGCATAGGAGATCTAGAGGATGAAATTTTTTGATCAACTGCAATTCGTAGTGCGGCTTTAGTAGACACCGGTACTTGCGAAAAGATGATCTTAGATCCGCAATTCACCAATGTATGACCTATAGTTAGGACCGAATAATGCATTAGATACCGTCGATTAACTCGAAATTCGAAAATTCGATTTTGAATAAGTCCACAGTTCTGATATTTGAAAGAGAGGGAGCAATACAGTCCTTCAGAAATGATAAGGAAACATTTAGGTCTATCTGTTTGTTGAACATATGACTTGCTCTCAGATTAAGTGCCTTTACCTTCTCACAATGAGTAAGTTACTAGAAATCTCCATTTGTATGAATTTTTCAGATATAGTCCTAGATGATCAATCAAATGAACTAAGTTATTCGATTTTTATTCTGTCCTAATTACGTATCCCTTTCCAGCTTAATGTGTGTTTCGCTTCTTTATACCTTCCATGTCGCATGCCGTTCCTATGGTTGGGCTACCTAATGTTAGTGCTTGTGCCCTAGTTTTTTTTTTCTTCCGTCTCTTCTTTGCTTGATCTTACACTTACATATGTAAAGGTAGTGAACATATTGTAGCAGAAACTAATGAGAACGCGCTGCCACATCTTCAAAAAATACAAACGGACAATAAGCAGCCAACATTGTTGGATTCATGTGAATATCAAAACGTTTCCATTTTCAAGACCACTTCCGGAATAGCTAATGCAGTGTTAGCTAACGCGAATTTCCATCTTGAACGAATCTAAATTTCTCTGCTTCTAGAATACTTTTTAATGCGCGATGTTATCTTTTTCTTAAATATGAAGAAACATTTACCACATACCTCTACATACAGTTGTTGTCGAAAAAATAACGGATTGCGCGTGCGGTTTCATAGCGTTGCGGCCGCAGAATCGTGGCGGGACCTACTGGATCCTCTCACTTAGGGCATGTTCTTTCCGCACCCATCGTTCAGGTCCTGCCGCGATTCTGCAGCTACGGAACCCGTCTATCTTTTCGAGGAGGACTATACATGTCCGACATGAGTCTTACAGCTTTCTCTTTACAGCTGTCCCCGTTGAAATGCTTTCTAAGTTTGGAAAAGGATCCTAGTATACAGCTGATCTTCTAATTAGTCGAATAAAGGGGCTTTCATACATTTGCCGCGGCGGCGCCGCCGCCGCCGCGGCAAAAGTGGGTGCGCGGCAAAAGTTGCCGCCGAGCAGCATGCCGCGCTTTCACACAAACGTCGCCCTGCGACAAAATACCCCCTCGACCATTCCTTGCCGCTTGCCGCTGGGCGACGTCGCCGGGCGGCGCCGCGGCAAAAAAGTAAACAAGCTCTTGTCGCGGCGACGTCGCCGCAGCGCCGCCGCCGCGACGTCGCCGGCCTATGCTTAACCATGGGCGACTGCCGCCGCGGCAAATGTATGAAAGCCACTTAATGTACGAAGTACGAATGTACTATACGAGTACTCATCCATCCGAAACACGATTGATTGAGTGTTCGAATATTTGGTGTGAGTGGATTATTCGCCCCACTCGAACACAAACTGTAAAGAAGCTATAAATCTTTAAAGCGTTTTTGAACCTAATAACGCATTCTCTCGGAGTACGACTATGTAACGTCTTTCAGAGTAGAGGTCAGCAGCTTAAATTTTTCCGAGACTTCTGGAGACTCATGCTGATTTAACCCAGGTAAAAGCTTCCATATTTTGCCTATTAGGGTTGTTTACAGAGAAAAATTAACTTGGTTTTCTTCATTTGTTACGCCCAACAGATTAGTGAAAATTTATTCAATGCTGTTTTCTCAGACTGCCTGGAAAAGACAAACAACTGTGAACTTTCCGGTCTTGTTTTTTGTAGAGAAGTTGCAGCCAAATAAGGATTTTGTCCCGAGCTAAATTAATTCATTGAGTGCACTAAAATAATCTATATGGAATTGTTGTTGGAAGTAATTACGTGCCGAGATAGTCATTGTGGCACTCACCTTTCCTAGTTCTTCTGACCAAGACTGAACAGCTTTCTTGAAAAAAGTCGCTGCATTATGGTGGCCGGAGCGACCCCTATAAATAAAGTTTTGCGTTCTTGTGATGCCCAAAGATCTGGGCATTTTTTTGCTTGAATGTATGTCATACATAGTCTATTTATATGGAGCCATGGTTATGAATCGGAAATAAACTATGAATGCTTATGAATGCGAGAAAACTAGAAAACATACTCTTCATATTTCATTTGGACTAGTGGTGGTTCCGCCTGCCCTTGCTTCAAGAGGGGACGGGCTTTCTCCTCCAACTGGCAGCTATATTCCTGAATGTTTTTTTGTAAGTGCAGCGAAATGGTCTCAGAACAAATTTAGCAGAAGGCAATACAATAAGGGCGGTGTGGAAATCGGAATGTAAGCAAGTGACTTTTTATGCAGAACGGGAATAAAAGAATCCAACCAATGCTGTCGATCCATGTGTCGCTCCAACCACCTCGTCAAAAATACGCTTTCGGTTCCTGCTCGTGAAAGCCTTTCCCCAGTAAGAGCACTCGGGCGGCACTGCATCAGAGATTGCAATTTGAACGAGGTAGAAAACCTGTAAGGAATGCCATTACACGAATACAAATCCATGAACATCAGCTTCACATCGCTAAAGCTAGCAGCTCCTTCTTTCATTTCTCGCGTCATCTCAAGAAAAACTCGACGATGATTCATCCCTTCTTCTCTCCCTGAAATTAATCAGGGTTTGAGTTGGATTTTCAGTAATTTCTAATTTCTATTAGAAGTAGGGCTGGAGTTTTCACCTCAAATCGTTTTATGAGATTTTACAGTCAGATTCTATCCTCGTATTACTTTTACTGGTGAATTAAAAAAAAAGAACTTTGCTAAACCTTTTGCGCGCCTTCTTTATTATTTCTTTTTTTTTCATACGCCCTTATTTGAACTATGACATAACATAGGTGTCGTGCACGATCACTTGATCTGTAGCATCTATTGTAACACCACCTCCCTTACCATAATGGGGCGCCAACTGTTTCGTGTAGTGCCGAACTGTCAGGAAAACTGCTTTTCTCTCGTCTTCTTCTCTTTTTTTGCATTGTACTGATGTTATTATGTTACGTCCTGTTTGTTTGTAATTTTTGATTAGTTTCACACGAGCTACAGTTGTGTAATAAATAATAGTAATAAAAAGGCCAGTATTGCGCACAATGACGCTTCCAAATATGTACGTGTCATGCTAACATACTAACAGACTTTAACATATTTATGGGATCCTCTGTAGATCCATGTATGCAAGTTGAAAGTACTTAGATTATAACCAAAACATCTCTCAGATTTCATATCTGTGAGCATCTCCTCGCTGGGGAGGAGATGATATGAGAATGACGGTAAGAAGGCATATTAAAAACCGTTGCAGGATAGCTCTCTTGCGAACATTTCACATTTTCAAAGGTTTATCTGTCAGAGATGAAATTGTTCTTTTGAAGGCATACAAAACCTATATACTGCCACTAGTAGAATCAAGTACAACAGTATTTTGCCCAGTAAAAGAGAAAGATGATGTGTATGATATTGAGAAGTACAAAACAATTTCCCTCGCAAGCTCCTCTTTAGGATAGGAGGGTTTCTGTATTCTGAAATTCCTGGATCAGCGGCTGGAAACAAACGATTGAATATTTCCTCTCTTGAGTCCCGGCGCAAAGTATTTGAGTTATGCATGGTCACCAAATTATCACATAACTGGGGTGTAGATGGACCGACAAATTTCTTTAAACTAATACGTTTGCGAACGAGGGGTGAGCCGTACAAGATTATCCTTTCTCACCCAAGAACAAGCATTAGAGCTAAGTCATTTACCTTTTGGGGTGAAAATGCCTACATTTCTGTCACAAAGAACCTGCCGCCAGTTATGAAGCAAAGTAAATATAAACGTCGTATGGCTCGCATGTTACACAAGGATGAGACTTTCTAACGTTTTGAAACCCACATCATTTTCAAGAGGTGTTTCAACTAGATATGTTAGGTAACGTTATATGTAACGTTCTGGAGACAATGTTGTATATAATGTTACTCAACTGTGATTTGTTTTTCTTCCCATGTACTAACTTTGTAACGCTACGCCCTAAGCATACGTATTGAATAAATAAATAAATAAATAAATAAATAAAATAAGGCATTCTGAGATCTTTAAGCAGCCTGTAAACACCCCTCAATTACGAAGGTTAGGCAGCCTTACCTCATGTTACCCGAACAAGTGAATTTCCAAAGAACTAAAATAAAATATGTATGTATAAGTCTCAGGAAAACTTACAGCAAACGTTATTTGCCGAGGAACCATTCCAGATGCAGAAACTGAGTCACAGCTTGGTGGGATGTTAAACAGGTCCAGCTTATATGAGTGACAGACCAATTCTGTTCAAATAGTACGTATTTCATATTCCATACATTTGCTAAAGTTTTGTACTATAAACAGTCTTGTTATCGTCAACACTCTGATTACTCTTCAGCCGGAGTGATCGTTATTACTGGACATCTATCTGCTCTTTAATTTATGATATCCTCATAAATGGCTTCAGCTGTTGCTTTTGCTAGCCTACAGTGCAAAAATTGTTTTCGCATCCATTTTTGGCCTATTACTCTGTATCAGCTCTTGCTCCAGTATGTCGCTCCACCATGTATATGCAAAAGATGGTTTGGAAATTGCATTCTCGACAGAACACAACACTGATGAAACACAGTAAATTATTGAAGGTCATATCCTTAGAAATATTGAGTCCCTTATGTTCTTTAGGAAGAGTTTGCATGCAAACTCAGGACATCTGTAACATAGTCGTAATCTCGGTGAGATTCGACATCTGTTACAGCAAGCATGTAGCAGATCTCTTGCAATCGATTTGAATATTTACCTCATAATGAAGGGTTGCAAGGCGAGCTCCTTTTTTTTTGCAATTTATCAAGAAACGATGTATGTACACACATCATTGTAATCTGCTTTTACCATATAAATTCTAAGACAGCGATCCAAAGATAGGAGACTTCCATTAAAGTGAATGAACCCAGCATAAATATCTTGGCCATTTCCAAGCCAAATTTTTTAGGATATATTGGTCACGTCTAATCTGTTGTACCTTTCTGCAACACAAAATTCGCAACATCGGAGAGGAAATCACTTACTAATAAGCATGCACTTGTTTGCAATAGCCTTTGAAAGGTGTAACAAAATGTATGACCAGGAATAACTAAACAACTTAAATTGGTCTTCTTTCGTACATAGATGTTTGATGGTATGTACACATATGGTGGGACTATTGTATGCAATTGTTGGACTCTCATCAGCTGATTTAGGATGTACTTCAGAAGTACTTTGTTAGTTGTGTAATTCTGCGTACATATATACTGCGTGAACTTTTTCGCTCGCACTTTAATTTAATTTAATTTATTTACTCCAATTTAGTTTTTCACTCTATTATTATTATTTTCCATCTAACGAGAAAGGCAAAAGATGAACGAGAACTAGTTTTGATTTTTATGACAGTGTTATTGTCACTCACAAAGGGAGATTACCATTTTATTATGATCAGCTCTAGTATCGAAGGGAAGAATAAAGCCTATGCGGTGTTCGAATGGGGTGACTCCTAGAGGGGAACTCATACAGACTAGCTTGTGCGTCAGTCGTGCGTCAGATGCACTTATTCATTTGCGGGGGAATTTCCATGAAGAATTCCGAGAACTCAATGAAAAGAACTCGCAGCCTTCGTGAGACCACAAATGCTTGCGTCTGAACTTTATTAGAGATGCAACACGCCTCTCGTTCATAGTGCAGAAGCACGCACGTCGAACGCATGCATCTGGTATAAATTGGCCTCAATAGGCTTATGGTAAAATGAGAATTGGTAAACATGTCTGCTACGTAAATAGAAATCTGTCTTTTTAAAATCATCATTTTATTCCCTAAAAATGGAGTTTTTTCTCGGTTTGATGCCAACACGGAACCAATTCCGTTCTTTGAAATCGAGTGGGAGATCCTGTCCTTCAGGAACGGGTTAAGATGTCAACTCTCCCATTTACACTTTAAAATTTCTGCAGATCTAAATCAAATCAAATCTGGAAAACACATGATACGCCGTGCAGTCTCTGCAAAGGTCATTTACAACACCTCTCTCTGCTAATATGCACTGTTGTTGCCCTTTGAGATATTCTTCAGTTTCTGGATGTATGTACGTACGCACCCATTGATATGGATGGCATCAGTACCACAATATTCTAAGCACAACCGCTTTCTAACAGGAATAGTTATAGCCTGTAAGTCTTTATTTGAACGCAAGTAATAGTAAGAGAATTATACAGGAGATCCTTCTGGAACACACGAGATCACTGAGATTCCACCGATGCGTGTGGCTAGCCTCGTGCAGAACAGCCAATACCATTGCACAAAAGAAACAGCCCATTGTTGTTGTCACCAGCCACCCAGTTGCCGTACGGATCGGGGTGAAATCCAGGCCATGCTAGCTGACACATGGATACAGTGAGCAGAAAGAATAAAATGAGAAGACGGAGGTACATTCTGAGTGGATGGATGGGCTGCTCATACGTCACCTTTATATCACTTTCACAGCGCTAGTAGGTTGTTTGGCGACATCCCACAAGAACCAAGTTTTTGCTATACTTTTGGCACCATTTACGTCACACAGGCAGAAAACACGCCGCAGAGACCAAAAAGTTCTCCGTTCACGACGTTTGAAGGCCGGGTGTTCTGCCT
Organism: Ancylostoma caninum; assembly: GCA_037903475.1. Lineage (NCBI taxonomy): Eukaryota > Metazoa > Nematoda > Chromadorea > Rhabditida > Ancylostomatidae > Ancylostoma > Ancylostoma caninum. The sequence goes on from JBAJFG010000149.1 coordinate 460,121, forward strand.
CTGTCGACAATCACGTGTTCATGGCGGCAAACATGTGAAATAATGAAAAGGAATAAATCTGTGCCAGGTATTTCCTTTTGGATTTGTTTAGCTTTTCACGCTTCCAATACGATCAGAGTGTGCCGGAAGTACAGAATGAACGAGAAAAAAACTACCAAAAACCGAACAACCGGTTCTTGCGAGGATCATATGGAGCTCAGGTGATACGTTTGATCTGGTCTAACAGAAAGACGATTGTGCATTTTTCGTTTTACATTTTAAATATAATTCAGAGTAAAGCGAGGACCTGGGCGGCATAGTTTTTTATCCGTGCATGGTTTATCTGTTTGCGTCGCCAGCACTGTGCGTTACAGAAATATGGAGTTCCGTTAATCCGTAACTCGCATACACACTAACCGATAATCATCATTGGTGCTTTAATCCGTTAACTTATTAGATGGAGAAGTTGCATCACTTTATATGTCACTAGCTCCAATATATTCGCCGGTTTTGTGATCGGTAAATTGGAGTGAACTGTATAAATTGTGCAAAAAAAAAGAAGTAAATTGCAGGTGTATGTACAGAGCAATACAGGTTTTCCTTTATCAAGCAATTTCCCACTTGCTCTTTCTACTTTCCAAAAAAGAAGAAGAAAAATTTGAATAGCGTGAATATTCTCCAGCACAACACTGCTTACTTCTTACCTACCTCCATTACAAGGTCATACCAATCTTCACTACGTCGTTTTTAGAACCCAAGTCATGGACTAGAGCAAGGAACCTGGAGAGAGCAGGTGCCTCTTTTGAGTTGTGGTTGTAACAGTCCTTTAATCCACCCAGCACTCGGCACCATACAGCGCGACAGGACGTACCACGGTACGGTAGATCTTCGACTTGAGCCAGTCTGGTATCTCCTTGTCACACAGCACATCAGTAAGTGAGCGCCACTTCAACCACACAGCGGTGACGCGTGCGGTGATCTTATGGGTGAGGGCTGCCGTCTGATGGAACCACTGAGCCGAGGTATTTGAACGTAGCGGCTCGCGAAAGATTCAAGCCATTAACTTTCATAGTGCCGGATTCGTGTTATCGGTGGTCAAATACTGAGCCCTATTTAATCACCCCCGAAAAATCAAATGGACGCAATGCAATATTTTCAAAGTCGATAAGGGTGCGCCGGCGTCCAAAAGTGAGGAAACGCCTGGAGTCGGGTCCAACGGTGTGATAAGGGTGCGCCGGCGTCCAAAAGTGGAGAAACGCCTGGAATCGGGTCCGACGGTGTGGTAAGAGTGCGCCGGCGTCCAAAAGTGGAGAAACGCCTGGAATCGGGTCCAACCGTGTTGTAGGGGTGAGCCGGCGTCCAAAAGTGGGGAAACGCCTGGAGTCGGGTCCAACGGTGTGATAAGAGTGCGCCGGCGTCCAAAAGTGGGGAAACGCCTGGAGTCGGGTCCAACGGTGTGATAAGGGTGCGCCGGCGTCCAAAAGTGGGGAAACGCCGGGTCCAACGGTGTGACAAGGGTGCGCAAAAGTGGGGAAACGCCTGGAGTCGGGTCCAACGGTGTGATAAGGGTGCGCCGACGTCCAAAAGTGGGGAAACGCCTGGAGTCGGGTCCAACGGTGTGATAAGGGTGCGCCGGCGTCCAAAAGTGGGGAAACGCCTGGAGTCGGGTCTAACGGTGTGATGAGGGTGCGCCGGCGGAGTCGGGTCCAACGGTGTGATAAGGGTGCGCCGACGTCCAAAAGTGGGGAAACGCCTGAGTCGGGCGGGTCCAACGGTGTGATAAGGGTGCGCCGGCGTCCAAAAGTGGGGAAACGCCTGGAGTCGGGTCCAACGGTGTGATAAGGGTGCGCCGGCGTCCAAAAGTGGGGAAACGCCTGGAGTCGGGTCCAACCGTGTGGTAGGGGTGCGCCGGCGTCCAAAAGTGGGGAAACGCCTGGAGTCGGGTTCAATGGTGTGATGAGGGTGCGCCGGCGGAGTCGGGTCCAACGGTGTGATGAGGGTGCGCCGGCGTCCAGAAGTGGGGAAACGCCTGGAGTCGGGTTCAATGGTGTGATGAGGGTGCGCCGGCGGAGTCGGGTCCAACGGTGTGATGAGGGTGCGCCGGCGTCCAGAAGTGGGGAAACGCCTGGAGTCGGGTCCAAAGGTGTGATAAGGCAACTCTAACGTGCTGTCTAGTGTAAAGGAGAATTTTACGAGTTTTATTGAACTGCAAACTTTCTGTGAAATTCCAAACTTGGTTTTCCCTTTGCTATGGTTATCTTTGTGCATATGCCTAATTAAGAGCAGGGCCTGAAACTCACCATGCTAGGGCGTTGTTTTTTGGTGGCGTTCAGTTCTTCAGTCAATAGCGTTCGAAAGTTTGGAGGAAGCGCTCTCTCCTCCAACTCCTCCAGGCAGTCAGGAACGGATCCTGATTGTGTTACGGCCGAATAAGCGACTGGGAGAAGGAAGAAGGCCTGTAGGAGACCTGTTTTGCACAAATAGCCATTTGACATCTCCTCACTACGCTTAAAATGATTTCGGAATGTCAGAAAACCACTCACCAGTTCAGTACAAATGTTTGGAATTCTGCGGATTTTGAGTTTATGAATACAAGTTCGGACGATCTACAAAGGGAGGGACCCTTAGCATCAATATTTCGTAGGGTATCTTCTCCAGAACGCCAGGAACTCGTAGGCCCTTTCAAAGCCTAAGCCGAAACGGGAGCATGGAAAGTGGTCGACGCGCTAGACACCATCTTGATCTTCAAAAAGGCGACCGAAAGGGGTAGGTTTAATCAGACCTTATGCAAATTGTACAGGACATTACGAGATACTTGGCCCACTACGTTACATCACTTTAAGAAGAGGAAGATGAGTAAATAGATTTGGTGTGACTCGAGCGAAGAACACAAATGTCGCTACGTGCACGACTGCATATGTTTGATCTACTGACATCCTAGCAAGCCGTTTCTTGACCGGATTATCATTAGTCATGCAGGGTGGGTCATGCACGAAATTAGGAAGAGGTCGTTCCAGGATCTGGTATCAGTTACCTACAAAGAAAGGGGCATACCACCGCTATACCTTCAGAATTTTTTTTGTCCTATTTTGGTCTGCAATTTGAGTAGTCCGCAACCACTGTTTTCCAAACAGGTGCACGTTATTGTTGAGTAATACTCTCTTTTATCGAAAACAATTATGGGAAAACTTTTAAGTATAAGGCCAATACAGCCAAGCAAATGTGCTCCGCTGCTGTTGCGAGATAACCCATATCAGCATGTTACAGTGTCAATCGTGTGAAAAATGGACCAACCCGTCTCTGAAATTCTCACGTATTCCATACACTCCTTGGACCTGTCTCCAACAGAATGTATCTCTTTCAAGCTTCTGTATCGTTACATCGCCTGTGAAACTCTCAAGGAAGAGACCCTACTCGAAAACGATATGTGCCGCTTGTTTAGGTATAAACCTGTCAAGTTTGAGGCTTCTGCAAGAATCTTTATGTGCCGTAATGGCAACATTATGCTCGTGCTAATGCTTTTTAAACTGATTGAAACTGTTGATATTGAGCCGACTTATGGCGTTTCAAAAAATTAGGTGAAACTGCCCCAGAACTTCTGCACGCACCCAATACAAAAACACGTTCATCTTACACACATTCAGAATAGATTGTCAAACAAAACGATTTGTACAGCAGTTTTTGTAAAAACATGTCTTTAAACTGATATATCCAATTAGCAAATATCCAAGGTACAAATTACTTTCCATTTATGTTCATTTCTACGACCTCGTGCAGTACTCGTATTTGTGAGCCATTTACATTACGTTCGTATTGTCTAAGCTTCACCGATTCTTCTTTGGTGCAAAACAAAGCTACCACCACTACCCTATCCGCATGCTCATCAACTTTTACATATAAAAGCATAACCTCCACTTGTTCACATCTCATAGAGTAGTTCTCATTTTTCTTCAAGAATCAAAGAAGAGGAGGGCACACAAGGGACTCCTGGACAAGTCAAGTAAGTTTATATGTGTATATGTTTGTTACTGTACATTTATGTGTAGTTTCATATGTGGACCTGGTATTCGTGCATGTAAATTTTAAAATTGTGCTACACATTGAAATTGTGTATTTTTCAAGAACTATCCAAATGCACGCATATGTAGGTCTATATGTGTTTTACATATACATACATGCCTACATACATACATTTGTGTATGGATTTACATGTAAGTGTTTTTTATACATAATCATAAAAATCACTAATACACATCATAAGTTTCCCTTACCTTACTGACGAGTGCAGGAAGAAACCTATAATATAGCTTTGTTTTCGTATAAGGATGATGCACGAAACGAAAACAAGCATCAGATCCTGAAATGAAATATAGAATTTCTCTCCTTTGCTTAACAAGAAGAATATTGCACGAAGGAGGCGATAGTCTGATCCGGTGTAGAACTTTGGTACAACACCGACCTCGGTCAGGCATAACTTTCGATTGACGATGATGTGGTCAATTTCATTATGGTACTCTACGCCGGGTGATTCCCAAGTCCAGCGTAGGGAGATTGGCGTCTGAAGTTGTGAGAACTCAGACAGCCTCTTCCCTGTAGAACTTTCCCACGTCCATTGAGAAGGCCTCAATCTCCTCTTCGCCGTAGCTGGAAGTTGGAGCGTAGGCGACGAAGATTGTCAAAGCCGAGATTGATCCACATCTTCTCAAACGTCCGACTCGGGTTGTTAGTTGTTCGAATGAGTCGATGTTTACGACCAAGTTCGTTTTGACGAGGACACCGACTCCACCAGCTCCTCTACCGTCGTAGGTTCCAAGAAAAAGTTCTTCTCCAAGGTGGTGGCCGGTGTCTCCTCGTTTTGATCCGTCTCATTCCGATGATTTCGTACCTGACCTTCCTGGTCTGCATCATCAAATCCTCAATGGGAGCCTCCGATGCAAGCGTGCGTGCGTTGGAGGTACAGATCGTCATCATAATTCTTCTGGTTTTAGGCAGCCTAGATAACCTCTCGAACCTCATCCTCACTGGCGCTGTCGTACCAGTGACTCTTCACTGGCGCTGTCGTACCAGTGAGTGAGATCAGGATAACACTCTCTATTATTGCTGTGTCGAGCTTGAGATAAATGTAACCCCACAAGAAATAGCTTGCTGGGCTCTATTCCCCCATAGAGAGCTGAGGTAGGAATTTACCGAAAAGTTGCCGAAAACGCCTTCAACGCCTCTAAGAGGTTGAAAGACATAACCATAGCTCTATCGTTGTGCTTTTATTTATATAAGTGCCTGAAGTTTACTCTTTAATGCTCTTCAGACGAAGACGCAAACAATACGGAACAAATCTCTTCCCTGGCTCGATTTAAAGTAGCAGCCATACTTCGTTTTGGAGTGCAGCTGAAACGAATCCTTTCTATCATCCTTCAAGCAGACTTGTATGCCTTATGTTGTTTACAGGTGACCTGGCTTCCATCGAATCTCGACTTACCTCTTCAGAACTGGACCATTCATTAAGGGCAGCAGCAAAAAACTTTGTCCCGATTCTGTGTTGTGATCTTTTCCTGCAATGACAATGTGAATTATGTAGACTTGTCCTACTAATAGATGGCATCTCTTCTTCAAGATAATTAATTCTTCGAAATACGTATAGTAATGGTCATCCTGATTCAGTGCTGTTCCTTTGCGGCCATATCATTTTATCATCACGCACCAGTAGCGCGAGCTGCAAAAACGGGAGCGTAGCGGGGTAAGCCTGGGATGGTTTCATTCATCAGTGTACCGAACTGTTACCGGCCTCCAAATGTTTCATTCAGACCATGAATGAAGCTGTTATCCTACAGCACCGCTACACAACCGCTATTGCATTTGCTCGCGCTAGGGATGCATGAAGACATAGTGATATGGTCGGAAAGAAAACCAGCATTGAATCAGGATGACCGAGAGTATGCTCATTTTTTTCTACAGGAGTAACAAATAACATCTAACCCTTCGAAAGTTTTCATGATTCCATCAGGAGTCGTCTTGTGAAGTATGGACTCGTGAGCTTTCTTTTCCAATTGACAGTCGTATTCCTAGAAATTCTAAGGTGATTTATCAGAATTTCGGATATCGGACGGAAATCTCTTGGTTTTTAATGTAAAGTGAGACAATGATCGAATGCGCATAATGCTAGAAACTGGAAGCCACGTAGCTACTGATATTAATGGTAAAATAGATAACGTGCCAAGTCTTGGAGCTTTGTTTGTACTGCTACTCCTATTTTTTCTCGGAATTTATTGTTCAGCGGTGTCTCTAAGGGTTCAATGGAGTCGATTTCAGTGTAAAATGTACGATTCCTGTTTGTGAAGCGCAAACATGTGCCAGAAAGACCCCTGAGGCATTCTGAATCTGTAAGCGGAATCCCAGCAGGTGACACCAACAGAGCTAGAAGTCACAAATAATTTATAAATTCGTTCATCCTGTTTTGAAGAGAGAGTAGGGCGGTTATCCTATTCCAGTCATACCTCGAGGTTGGTAGCAGACTCCCTGCGGGTCCACCGCTTGATAAGGCGCCGGCGCCGAGAAGCGAAGGAGACGGGTCCACCGCTGTGATACGGGTGTGCCGACGCCGAGAATTGGGGAGTCGGGTCCAACGGTGAGATAAGGGTGCGTCGGCGTCCAAAAGTGGGGACGCCTGGAGTCGGGTCAAACGGTGCGATAAGAGTGTGCCGGTGTCTAAAAGTGATGAAACGCTTGGAGTCGGGTTTAACGGTGTGAAAAGAGTGCGTTGGCGTCCGGAAGTAGGAGAAAGTCGCTAGGGGTGTCTATTTCCTGAGCATTGAGGTGCGCTGTCCCTGTTTCGGCCGACCCTCGCACTTACATTACCTGGGTGCGCATTGTTTCCTTCCGTATCCGTACTCTCTGTTCGTTACGTTCGTATCTGACTGAATCACTCTTATCACTTGAATTACCACAACAACCATTTAAGCATAAATCATTTCAAAATTACATTTGCAGTGGATTGGTTGCATCCATTTCTTCACAGCCATTAAGGCCAACTTAGGAGCGTTACTACGCTATCATGAGAGGAGGCTACCACCTACGAGATCAAGAGCTTTTCATAACTGCGTGGGAGGTACAGATACCGCCAGAGATTTACTCAGCCCATTTACACACTTTTGTTTACATTTACTGTGAAGTATGCGAGCGAAGCGAACATTGGCAGAGGTTCGGAAGTCCGGTGTTGGCCGTACTGATGTTTAAAATAACTTGCCAAGTTTTGGAGCTTTTGTTGCACTGCCCCTCTTATTTTGTTTCGGATATTCTTCTTAAGTGGAGAATCGGAACACTCGGAAAGGTCTTTGAGCTCTGCTACTGCGACGGAGAAGATCTAAAAAATGCTCTCAAAACAAAAAAAAAGCAGCGGAACCATTTATTTTATCCATGTTTGGGGAAGAGTGCGTGTGTCGGTTTGCTGTGTCTGTTTGTGTTTGTGTCAGTGCGTGTTTATTTGCTGATTGAACACTTTTTTTAATGTGAATTATGCTTTTGTGAGCCGTACACGAGGTTTTTATTGAAAGTCGCACAAAAGGTGCGACTTTCATTCCCACTAGTTACGTGATTTTGAAGGGTTCTTGATTGCTTGACCAACGCGGCGTTTGTGGGGCTACATTCATAGGTCAGTTAGGCTCCCCTAGGCCCGAAGGCGAAGCGGACGAAATTTTGGCCAATAATATAATAAAATGTTCACTAACAACCTCGTGTACGGCTCACAAAAGCATAAGTCATACTGATCTACGAATGCGAATCTCTTCAAGGATGACCGAACTTGGGAAGTGAGCAGTTTCTATTCTAGCTGTTTCTGCCGAGATTGTTATGCAATTGCATTTTGTTGTAAAAGTTCTTTCATTGTAACAGATAAAAGAACTCGATATTGCTCCGCGTGTCGAGTAACCCCTTCTCCCAGGGCCTGTCGGATCTTAATTAGCGCTATGAGTGAGTGGCATATTCATGACTGGCACTTTCAGCTACCCTTCTTTATGGTAGTTTTCAGATTGGAGTCGCTGAAGTATAGCAGTACTGGAGACTCCGGTTAGACTCATGAGGGTGAGTGACAACCTTTGCTATGGGACCAGGGCTGTACGTTACAAAAATTCCCAATTCGTTAGCATGCTAATACGTTACATTACAGGAAAATGGCCGTTATGCGTTTATGCGTCAATCCGTTAGTCCCTTAGAAAGATGGGGCATTCTATAATAAGTACCACAACTTAAGATGAGGTTAGGAACTTTCTGAACAGAACAAACGTGCTTAAGCTAGGTAAAGGGAGTCAGGCGGTAAAATGTCGACGTCAGCAAAGTCCTGGTCCGAAAATAACAAAGCATACAAGGACCTACAGGTATTCTGATAACGGGATAATGCAAACGCAGCAAAAGCTGCCACGCCGCACCACCAAGAAATGGAATTGCTGCATGCGGAAGAACTGCTGCATTCCGACTGCTGCGAGCAGCACACCCTATGTCTCGGCTGCTTTGAGAAGGGTAGCTGTTGGCCGATTAACTGTAGCGTTGTTCAACCTGCGTTCTCCCCCTCATGTCCTGCATTATATCCGCTTCTTGCCACGTGGCTCCCCGCCCCCTGGGAATTGTATATAAGGCAGTGATGAGCATCAGGGCTTAGTCGTGTCTCCGTTTCGGCGGAGACTATACGAGCTTTCCAAGACTCGACAGGTCAGCTAAGGCCCGGGTGAAGGCGTGGTCCACTGCAATAATCGGGCAGACAAGCTCCGTGAGGTGCAGAGAGCGGCGCGGATCTGGAAGTCTGCCGCGGGACCGCTGCGTCCACCAAGCGTAGCCACGGAAAGTGTATTTGTATTTTTTGATGAGCTTAGGTGAGCATCCACTTACTCAAGTCTAAATACAATAGGAACACACCACTGAGCCCAGATTGAGCTGCCATCCTAGGATCCATGCAAACCAGTTTATCGTCCCGTCCTTTTTTCGCCCCACGCAGCTTGGGGAGAAAAAATAAGCTTTGACCTCGCGATGTAACTGTTGTTGAAACGTGCTCGACCTGCGTTCGTCGTCCTCTAATCTATGAGTAGGATAAGAAAGGCAAATTTTCCCATAGGCTTTTCAAGAACATCCACCTCAGGAAACGATGACATCCAAGTAATTGTAAAGCAAGCGTTTTCAAGGTGTGCTTCTCTACGTTCCTCACTCCTTGTATCCCTCTATGTACCCTACATTCATGAACTATCCGCTACAGTGGCACGCAGGTAATTCTCAGAAATCTTTTAAACAGCGATACAAAAATTGGGCAAGCTGTGAATTCATCCTTTAAAGGTCTCATCAAAAGAAATCAAGATTATCAAATAACAAGCAATACGATCCTTTTAGTAATGTGTTGCATTTAATAAGACCAGCTTATGTAGCTCAGCTCGTTTACTTTTGCTTTATAAACAAGTGTAGAGTAATTTCTAAAGTTCTTTTCAATGCTGAACTGGAACAAAAACATATCATAAAGTAGACCTATTTCACTATTGCACATCCTTCAACATTCATTTAATTTATTCACAAAAGTGAGCGGTGAATCGGTTTTGTCGGTGTTGCTTTAGGAAAAGAATTATTACGTCACAAGGCGAAGTTCTATTTAAGGCTATCATAAGGAAAGGATTTAGGTGTGTCCTTTCATAGGTGGGTTTCTGGTGGAGCTGTGCCACTACTCATTTATTTCAAAGCTAGTAGACGAACTCTTCCTCTTTTGAAGTGAACAGACTTTACCGCGCAGTTACGTATATTGTAGAGAACAATTCTCAAAAGTATTTCCATTCTTTTGAACTACGCGCAGCTACAAATTCATGAGATAAAAATAACTTTCGAAAATTGAACAACTTCCACATAAATCTGCAATATTTTCCAATAAAAATTCAAAGGATTCTTAACCAATTTCTGACTTTTTAAGGACATGAGTATTAACGGTTTTTTTTTTCGAGTTTTTCGTTGAACTTTTGACTCGTTACGTTACTGGAACAATGGCCGTTAAGCGCTAATGCGTTAATTTGTTACGTTGGTTATGAACATCATTGTGTGGGACACCTCCACATAAGTTAAACCGGGGTCTCCAGTTTTGCTGAACTTCAGCGACCCTGATACAGACAACAGAGTTGAAAAGTTGAGATTCTCGAGAAATTTACTTAAAGAAGGGTACCTTAAAGTGCCGGTCATGAATATGCCACCCGGTCATAGCGCTAATTCAAGATTCGGCTGGCTGGGAGAAGGGGTTACTCGACACGCGGAGCAATATCGGGTCCTTTTGTCACAATGAAAAAAAAAACTTCTCTTGCAATAAAATTGAATTACAATCTTGGCCGAAACAGCTGTAATTAATACTGTGCAATAAGCAGGTAGGTCTGCTTAGTATCTTGGCTCATTTTCTGTAGAGTTACTGCAGAACTACTGAGGGATCTTATTGAAGCCACCAAGATGGGCAAAAAAAAAGGACAATAGTTTTGAAAATGCCTTCAGTCCATCATTCCAATTATTTCCGTACAAAATTTGGGAGAATTTGAGAAAAGATGAGTCATTCACCTCATTCCTACTGTGACCTCACAAAGAAGGGGTTGCGGTAAAAAAAAATGGGTAAGATATTGATGATCAGCACTTTTGAATGCAGTGGAGCTATTCCCTGTTTGCTATACCCTGAACCCTCCATTATAATCTATGTTTATCTATTGAATATAGTTTCGGAGCCCGTGAATTAGTGGCAAAGAAGCTGTTTCACACAATTTAGGATAGGGGCTTACAACTGAAACATAGCCGGAGAAAAGAGACTCACTATGGGAAGAAGAATGTACTTCATCGCCGCAGTGTGCTATCAGCGAAGGTTCAAACTCTTTTTAAACAAGCAGCAATCGCTCTGCTCTCTGATCGTTATAAACTATGAAATATCCTGTTGAACGCTTCAAATCTTCTAATAACAGGTTTTAGCTAGGTCAATGCTGGATTCCTCTCTCATTCCACATTTAATGACGAAAAATAATAGCAAAAATAGGAGCTTAGGGTGACGCTGGTTAGAACTTGTTCTGTTGATGGCAAGTGTTTTTTACTTTTATGATTGAGGTAATGCAAATGCTCACTGATCAAATAATTTAGAATAACTATAACAACAATTCAACAGCTCCATTCGAGAGGTATTCTCCAAATTAGTGAATAACTTTTCTATTACTCTCCTTTCCTATAATAAACGGTTGACCTTTCCAAGAAATATGATGTGGGACGAAATAGGAAATCATGCAAATTCCGAATTTGCTATAGATTTTGAAACTTCCCCCGCTAAGGAGAACTCGATGGAGAGGAGGAGAAAGGTATTCAGATAGCACCAGTTTTGCACCAAGCGAAGGCTGAGGGAGAGGTTCTCTTCCCTACTCCTCGCCTCCTACTGAAAAGGAAAGTGCACGAAATTAAGCTGCGATTACTGTATGACACCTATATGGTTCGAGAGCCTGTCCAAAATAATGTTCAATTGTGCACTTGAAATTTGCTAAATGGTCAATAGAAGCTCAGAAAAAAGAGTGCAGAACAGGCTAACACTGCAGGATTTGATCATGTATGTCCACGACAAGCGAGAAGCTTACCTTTGCGCCATAACCATTTGCCAGTGCTAACACTCGAAGAGCCCTATCATATGCGCCTAATAAAACCGCACGTAACTTCTTACAGAGACAAAACTCAGGAAGGATGAGAACTGATTTAAAACCAGCGTACCAGCGTCGCAAACTGCACAAGGAAGTGTTCTCTCCTTGCTCCACGTGGTGTTTTGAGCTTCTGTAGACCATTTAGCAGATTTGAGGTATAGGTCGTAACATCACGATGGACAGGTTTTTTACCCATATTTTTTACCCATATAGGCCGCGTTAGGAATTAGCAGCTTTTCTTCAAGCACTTCCTTTGGGAGTCACTCATGATGATCGCTGTTCGAAGGTCCAGTTCAAGCGCGAGTCGCCATAGAATAGGGAATTTTTCATTTAAAACAAAACAAGGGTTGTCATTTCTAAAAAGCACCATATACGCCGCTGCCAACTAATTTGTCCTAGTAAAAATGCAAACTAGTCTGAGATTCTGTGCAACACCACCTACTAATCGTTTTGACAATTACAGTTCCTTTAATTCTCGGATTCCTCGGCTTGAACCATGTTATGTACAAATTCGGGGAATGTTAGCTCACTGTGATGTGTGAACATTGGGAGGCATACACAACAATAATTGGACACACCACTTCCGCAGTCAGGTACCAATGAACAATTATCTGTGCTCTACTTCTGAATGACATCTTTTTTGCTTCTGATATTCACGAAACGAGGACAATATAATCTTCGCTTCAATCGTGCTTTGGTGTTCCATCCGCTTACTGATAATTAAAATAGGATGATGATGTCCGGTCAGAAAGGAGAATTTGGGCCACAAAAACTGATTGGGATGTATGGGCTAGTTTCAGATATTGAACTACTGCAGTTTTCGCGTAAAAAATCCCGTGAGACTTCATCCAACTGATTAGTTAGAGATGTTGCTATCATTATGGCAAACGCCTCAATGCAGTGACTGCTAAAGAACAACACTTCTGCAAATAGCACTACACAAGGCTAGCTTGGTAGTCCCATCTGAAGACTCGAGTACTGCATTTACCTGAAATTTCTAAATCGAGCTGTCGTAACAGTAAAAAAATGTACGTAGACTTGCAACGAGAAAATTGAGCCGACTCGAATTCAATCAAAGATTGGGATATGTATGTGCAGTGCACGAGCGAAGTGCCCTGAGCGGTCTTTTTTTTACCATAGATGAAAGAATAAGCCAAGCATTTGTTGAAAATTGGCTTTTCTGCCGTTTGGAATATCAGGTTTCTATGTTTCGCGTATTTAAATATCCTCACCAAATAACAAAGCTTTTGTGACCATACATATGAACCTGTTAGAAGGTGGGAATCCAACCAAATATTCAATGGATTCTTTTAGGGCAATTTGAACTCTATGTTGTTGGATGGGATCGCATCTAGTAGTTCAAAATCGGATGATCTGAAAATGGATGCTTGCGTCTGATGCACGCACTCTGTACAATCTCCTCTTATCCCATCTACTCCTACCTCGCCAAGAAGCAGGGAATGAAATGGAATATGATTGATACACATAAATCACCACTCGCTGCCTCTCCCATGGCTAGACACCAGAATCCTATAAAGACTTTGGAAAAACTGACGAACTTGAAGCTTAATTTCCTAGACCACTTTTAAAGGATTCTGTACCTTGGTAGGCAATAGAACATTCAAACTTGGGCCAGTAGTAAAGTGTCATTGCGGTGAGTTGAACTCCAAAATTCACTACCACACTTTATGTGATGATTGCATGCCAGCTCACATCCACAGAGTATAAGATAGCAGATCATTGCCATCCACGTCACCGCTACAGCAAGCATGTGGCAACAGAGGAGATCATCGCCCTGTAGGGGGTTGATCGCCTTCTCATGCTGGGGAAATAGTGGGAGAAGTGAGTACACGCAGAATTAGCTACCCCGGCCATCTCACTCATCTGCAATCATCGCCTTTGGAGTTCATCTCACAACCATGACACTTTACTACGGGAGTTGATTCCTATGGCCCTCTTTAGTGCACGAATGGAAGTCAAACATAATAATTCATTTAATCACTTCATTTTCCCTTGTACATCAGGACATGTGAGAGATTTCGTCGTCCAGCTTTGAATGCCGCGAAGAACGCCTTCACAAATTGAAAGCTCATTCAATTTTATGTCGTAACCCATGTTTTCTGAGTTACTGTAGCGCTCTTCCAAAGAAACTGAATTTTGGAGAAACAAACTGCTTCTGTCAGGCCTTTCATTGTCTGTATCAAGTCCTAAACAAATAATACGCCTCTGATAGTTTTGCTGGGCCTGGAGACTTTCAATTTAACAGTTGAATGTCGAGTATTGCATGCTTCAAATTCGAACACACCAATGGGTGCCAGACCAACTAATCCGTGAAGATTTCATACATCGAGAGTAAATTATGTTCCCCCCTCGTGTAGCTCAACGATTGGAGTCCTCAATTGAGAATTGAGGAATGGAATCATATACAGGAGCAGTTGGGAGCCACTTTCGCTGACCAATTAACTATGTAGGACATATATGATCTAGCTTTGCTGGGATTACCGACATAATCTACCTTTGCCTAAAAACATAACCGATTGAAGCGGGCAAGCGCTGTAAAAAATATTCCCGAATTTCTAGTAAGCCTAACAGTGGAAAATGGTTTTGCGTCAGGATTTGTTGTCTGCTTGCTCCAGTGTGATGATTTTATTCATCTAAATCTGTCCGATCTGTAGCGAATGGTCAGGATTTATTCATTGATGACTTTCAGACAAAGACGCAAGCAACACGGAAGCGATCTTTTAAAGTATGTGAAGAGTAGTAGCAGCCATAATTCCTCTTTGATTTCAAGTAAAACAAGGTTTTTCCTTCTTTTTACAAGGCTGCAACATCTTAAAAACACATATTGCCAACAGCTAAACAATTTTCCATGAAATTTAGGGTGACTTGTTCAGAATCTTCCTCCTTAGACAACAATTGAAAGCTGCCTCAAAAAATTGTTGCGCATTTTTGCCGTGCTCTGTCCTTTTTCTGTAACGATTTGAAATAGAACGAGCAGATAGGTGCTGAAGTTATATCTCTTATCTCTTATCTTATATAATACCAGAGGGATATTTTGGCTCCAAAGTCATTATTATCAGCGGAAAGTGCGATTTTCCCCACACAGCGTCAAAGCCATTTGCAAAGATAATATCTAACCTTTCATATCTCTTTAAAGGCAGTGTCTCACCTCATGTTGAGCATCGAGATATCCACAGATTCAGGTGCAGCTCGAGGCGCTGATTCCAATGATGTGCTTGATGCCAGAAAACACCCCCAAAAACCCCTACTTTTAAGGCAAAATTAGATACAAGAGCCGACGAGTTTCCTTGCTAGTAAGCTAGTAAAGCGAAGCTGAGAAGTTAAGGTTGCTCATTAAAATGAACTTCTCAGCAGTAGCTATTATCAAGTAAACAAACATTCCCGTGTTGAAAAACCATGCCGCACCCTCAGCAAGCTCTTGCTGCGGAATGAATCCTCTCGTCCACTCAGACAATTTCTGGAGCCGTATGCATACCTCTCCCCGAGCCTCCCTCACCGGGGATGGGGATGCCGCGTTGCGTTCCCCGGTATGCACACCTCTTCCCGAGCTTTCCCCGTCCCCGGCCACGCCCACGAAAAGCGAGGGAGATTTCCCCTTACTATCGAAGGTGGGGGAAACATTCTAGGCGTCCGTTTTTTGGCTTATTTTCTGTTAGAGGGCGAATAATCGCAACATTTTAGGTTGTTAAACTTCACTACTGAATCGTACCTTTGTGTTTTGCTTCAATTACCTTTGTATTTCTTAATTTTTATCGTCATACAGAGTGTGTTATAAATAGCCGATTAAATAGTTACCTCTCTCTTCGCAGTTTTCGTAAATCCTTTATTTAGCTTGGTTTTGCTAACCGTATTTCATTTTGGTTTTACTCCAGACATACCGCCAACGTATCTGTGGACTATTTCCGGAAAAATCTGGAGGGATTGTTACGAAACAGCTTTGCTATTGCTTCGCAACTCCTTTCAAGGACGAGAACGATTGGTACTGCCACTCGTTCGAAGTAGGTTGGTTATAAAATGTGCCTTTCTTTTTGTATATTTGTGGTATTTCCCATTACTGTAATATTTTCCCAGATTTTCCCTTCATTTTGATTTATATTGGGCATAACTGGTTTTGCTTTTGTTCCAGACAGACCGTTCACCTATTTGTGGACTATTTCGAAACTATTTTTGAAAGATTGTCACCAAACAAACGCAGAAGCGCCTTTCAACTTTTTTTTTCGACGAAAGAGCCGTAGTGGCGGTAGTTTGAAGTAAGTTCATCATCACACTTTTGCTTGTCTCTTGGCTTTGTTCCAGAAACTCTGGGCCGCGCATCTGTAGACCATTCTGGAAATATTTTTCGTCAAGGACGAGAGCGTGTTGTAGTTCCGCTCGTACGAGGCAGGTCCGTTACAGAATGTTTCTCTGCTTTATTAGGTGTTCCATTTCATAATACACCAATATTCTCCCCAACATTCCTATTTTGTTTTATGCTGCGCGCATTTTTTTAAACTTTTGTTCCAGAAACTCTGGAACACGCATCTGTGGTCTGTTTTGGAAGCGTTTTTGGAGGATTATTCCCGTTTGTGCCTTCCAACATTTTCGCCGACGACAGCAAGTCGTACTGCATCTCGTTTGAAGTGAGTTATTTAAGTGAATCTTCTTTCTTTTCATTTTTTTGTTTTATTTCCTAATATCGTGATTTTTGACCCGAAGCTCTTTTCATTTTGTTTGGTGCTGCGCGCATTTTCGTTGGTTCTGTTCTAGGCAGTCTGCTTATCTATGAACTATCCTGGAAGTTTCTCTAAAGGATGATTCCCGTTTGTGTTTCTCAAAATCTTTTGAGGACGGGAACGAGTAGTACTACCGCTCGTGCTAAATTGGTTTTTCAGAAAATACACTTCACTTTTGATTTGTTTGTGGTATTTCCTAGTACTATGATAATTTTCCAAACTTTGATTTTTTTTTCATACTACACGCATTTCGTTCCACTTTTTTTTTCAGGAACATTGTCTCACGTATTAATTGAATATTGTGGAAGTTCTTTTGAGTGATTGTTGCAAAGCAACCCCAATTTTGCTTCCCCATCTTTCAGGGACGAAAAAAAGGCTCAATGCCTGTCGTTTGAAGTAAGTTCGTGTTTTTACTCTTTCCAGTTTTCCTTTCATTTTGTTTAATACTGCGTTTATGTTCGTATTATAATTTGTTTTCCTCCCAGAAACACTGGAGTACGTATCTGTGAACTGTTTTGGAAGTATTTTGTGAGGGATTATTTCCATTTTGTGCCTTTCAACATCTTTCTTTGAAGAAAAGAGACCTTCTTCCGCTCTTTCAAGGTGAGTTTGTCCGAAAATGCTTTATTATGAAACGTATATTTTGGGAAAATATCCCGTTTAGTTGTTGTGCATTCATAGTTTTGTTTTTGCTCGCCACTCCCTTACTTAGGTTCAGTTTGAAAAGTTACTATTACCGGAGTCATCATCTGTAATGCGCAGAAAAATCTGAGTAAATATGTTTTGGGGTAGCTGCATTAAGGGTGCATGAGCGAAGTTTGTTTCAGTCATGAGCCTGTTCGAAGTCTTGGATGTCGTGGAAGCTTATGAAAGGAGGCCAGTACCGAGAATCTTCAGAGATAGGACGTGCCCATACGATACCCTTAGTGACATTGAATTCAGAAAAGACTATCGATTCAGCCGTCCTGTCTTCTTTCAAATTTGTGACATGATGAAGGATCGACTTGAGCATCACTCAGGGCGGAGTTCCGATCTTACTGTTGCCGATCAAGTGGGGATTTGCATTCACCTTCTTGGCCGTAACGTCATGCAAAGTGATGCGGCAAGGATTGCGGGATGCAACCAGGCCACAGTCTCTCGTGCGCTTGAATCCTTTCTTGCGGTCATAAATGAAATGGCAGGAAGATTTATCCGATGGCCCGACAGCGAGGAGTGCGCGGAAATTCGAAGATCGTTCTTTCGCGCCCACGGTTTACCTGGGATTGTTGGAATAATTGACGGGACCCACTGCAAGATAATGAGGCCATCCGATGATCCCGAAGACTATATCTGTAGAAAAACATATCCTAGCCTTAATGCCGGCGTTGTCATTGACTTCACGACTAGGATTAGGTGGGTCTGCGCGAAGTGGCCCGGCTCCGCGCACGATTCTCGTGTTTTCAAAACTTCTGAATTGTACCGGCAACTTGAACGCAATGAAGTCCAGGGAGCCATCATCGGCGACTCGGCTTATGCTTTGGAAATGTTTCTCCTTAAGCCTTTAAACAACCCGCAGACGCGTAAAGGTGCTGCTTTGTTTAGTATTCCTCAATAGGCTGTTTTATAAATGCTCACAATTGCAGAGGTGAAATACAACAAGGCCCTGTGTTCGGCGCGAGCAAAAATTGAACAAAGCTTTGGGGTGCTAAAGAGGCAGTGGCACATATTGCATGGTGAATGCAGGTAACATTAACAACCTTCTCAGAAGGCGTCGTTTGCTGAAGACAAACTGTTTAGGTACGCGCCAGAGAAAGCAGCACAAATCATAGTTGCGTGCTGCGTTCTGCGCAACATAGCCATTGACGCAAGGGAATCAAGAGACTATGATGAATACCGTGGACAGGATAGGCAGGATGGTGAAGTTCCAGTCGAGGCGCTGAACGAGGTTATGGAACCGCCAAGGCGTGATGCGAAGGCCTTCCAAAGGTCTATCATAGAAAACTATTTTTGAGAGGTGTCGATTTCAATGTAATGATAAAGCATTGAATACTATATATTTATTGCACAATTTGTCAAAACAACAAAACTATTTAATTAATAACAATGAAGAAAGGAAGGAGGAACGAACAATCAACAAAATCACGAACGCAACGGCGAATCAGCAGTCACTTTGAAAACCTAAGGAACAAAATCTGATATACATCTACAAACCTATTTTCTTCCTCCAATAATTTATCTGTAGGTCTAGCAACTCTTTTTCCTTCATCAAGTTTTCCCGCTTCAACTTAACATTGTTCAATTCTTCAAGGATCAGCTTGTCCTTGAGAGACACCCTGAAGAAACTTTAATGTAAGTGAAGATGAGAAAGATTCACAAGTTACATGTTACGCTACTTACGTGTTCTTCGGTTCAGACTTCTCTGGAGTCTGACTGACAGTTTTCGGAACCTTCTTAGGCGGGGGCGGCGACAGTTCATCTTCGCTGCATACCTAAACATGTCAGATTAATAATTCTTATCACAAGTCCAGTCGAATCATACCTGAGCTGCCTTTACAGAAATTCTGTGTCCAATTTCTGGGGCGTTTGCAAGGCCGGTAAGCCTGGGCTTATTTTCCAAAGCTTGATACGCTCTCATCTGCGCAGCAGAGAGCCGCGGAAGGGATGCCCTCCCTCCTCCCGTCTTAGACGCCTCTCTTTTCTAAATGAGAAAGATTCTACGCCACCACATAAAAACGTTTCTCATACACAATGCAATATCCTACCACAGCATTGTCGTACTTCTTCAACGCTTTGATTTCGTCTCTTATTTTTTGCTCTATCTGTTTTTCGGTCCTTTTTCCGAACCCCATCGCGTTCACATCTTCAGCAAGCTCGGTTAGGAAACGTTTTTTGGCCTATAATAATGATAAGTAGGACATCTAAGCAATATTATTACAGAATACTTCCAACAATTACTTACAGACGAGCCTTGCCTACTTGCTCCATGTATTGTGTGATGAAAGATTTCATAACCTTCGACGTACTTTTCCAGTATGTATGCGGTTTCCTGCTGTGTAAAATGTGTCACAGGAGCGTTTGCGGCTGGCGGGGGGCATACAGATGGTGGGGTGCAATTGCGCGTTTCCTACAAGCGTTGAAAATGTTTAATGACTCGAAAATGCGAAACACTCAAATTTAGTGGTAACTCAGTGGTCATTGACTATCGATGAGTCTATAAATCAACAAAGACTCATAATATTGCCTATCATGGTTGCATACCTCCTCTAACAACTCATCGCTCTCATTAAATACATCTTCTATTTCAACATCCCTACACTCATCGACGTCTTCCAGATCTTCCGGAGACCAAGATGCATAGCGCTGCTGATGTGCCATCACTCTGAACAACGAAAAGAGGCGGCATAGTAGACATGATCTTCAGAGATAAACAAACATAGAGCTTTAGCTTTATTCCATGTAAAGCACAATGAGTATGGAGTTGCTACTGTTGAGTATCAGGATATTCACGCACCATGTATAGAGATAACGGCACGTTTTGCGCGGAATCCAGAAGCACGCAATATGACACCGCTGCTCGCGCTGGAATCCTCGCCGCGACAACAAAATATGAGCCTTTTCCCACAGTTGGTCATTCCTCTTAATAACAATTAACGTAAAACATGATGATAAGCTTTCAGAAAAGAACTTGATATGACGCTACGACGACGATTCCAGCGGAGCGGCGGACTTCCGGCGTCCGCGCGCGAAAAACGCACCTCATCCAGCATTTTTGAACAAACCCACTTCAAAAGGATGGAACTACGATTCGTTTTCGTACTCGAAAATTGTTGGGGAACACAAACCAGCCTGTTGCGCAGCAATTACTCAAAAGAATACTTCCAGAATACTTCATAGATGTGTGAGCAGTTTGTTTGCAGCAAAAAAAAAACATTGGCGCATCTTGAAACGTGAATGAGAGGAAAATCGTGGAAAATACCATAGTCGCACGAAATACAACTGGCAAACAAAAAGAAAGAGGCGTAGCCTTAGGAACTTACCTCAAACGACAGACAATACCGGCTGGATTTCGTCCTTGGTACGCGATACAAGCAATAGCAATAGCAATAGAGCTTGCTTGATAACAATCCTTCAAAAAGCAATAGCAATAGCAATAGAGCTTGCTTGATAACAATCCTTCAAAAAGCCTTAGGAACTTACCTCAAACAACAGACAATACCGGCTGGATTTCCTCCTTCAAAAAGCAATAGCAATAGCAATAGAGCTTGCTTGATAACAATCCTTCAAAAAGCAATAGCAATAGCAATAGAGCTTGCTTGATAACAATCCTTCAAAAAGCCTTAGGAACTTACCTCAAACAACAGACAATACCGGCTGGATTTCCTCCTTCAAAAAGCAATAGCAATAGCAATAGAGCTTGCTTGATAACAATCCTTCAAAAAGCAATAGCAATAGCAATAGAGCTTGCTTGATAACAATCCTTCAAAAAGCCTTAGGAACTTACCTCAAACGACAGACAATACCGGCTGGATTTCCTCCTTCAAAAAGCAATAGCAGTAGCAATAGAGCTTGCTTGATAACAATCCTTCAAAAAAGAAAACCTCAGAAAAATCCAGAGATGCTTCGCCGGTCTGTCTGGAACAAATGCTAACAAAAATACGTGCAGCATTGAACTGAATCAAAGGAAAATCATAAGAAATACCATGAAGGTAGGAATTCCTACAACTAAATAAAAAGAAAAGTACATTTTATAACGAACTTACTTCGAACGATAGGAGGTACGGCTACCTTAGCATGTAATAGCATGCAATAAAAACCAGCGGAATTACGACTCGCACAAGAAGTGGAATGGCACAAATGGGAAGAATCTCTCTAAAAAAACCAAAATAGAACAAATCATTCGTGGGCGGCCTGTCTGGAACAAAAACGAAACTAATACTACTACTAATCGCAGCACCGAAGAAAATGAAGAAAAAACGAGAAATATCACGATATTAGTAAAAGTAACAATTAAATAAAGGGAAAGGAGCATTTTATAATGACTTACTTCAAAATAGAGGCAGTCCGACTCGTATGCGGCGGTGAAAGAAATTGAGAAGTTGTTTGTTTTTCAACAATCCCTAAAAATAAAACCATCGACATAGTCCACAGAGGTGTACACCGGACCTTCTGATACTAGAGCAAATCACAATGCGAATAAAGCTGTAGAAAAGTCCTCTTTATTTTAAAATGTCACCCTAGAAAAGCAAAATGAATGTCAGCGCTGGTACTCATGGCGAAACGAATGCACGAAATCGACGCTCCAACTCTAATTACTGCGCGAGTTTCTCCCCGAGGGAATCCCTGGAGATGTGCATACGACTTTTCCCCGACCATCCCCGGCCGGGGATACTCCCCGACCGGGGATGGTCGGGAAGCGGGGATGGCCGGGGAAAGATATGCATACGGCTCCTGGGGCAAATCCCGTTCGGAACGAGCGGGGGGCGAGGGTCGGAGCGAGCGCTTGGGTGTTTTGGCCCGAGAAGTGGCCGCGTTCAGGCCGCTGTAGGGCCGCTGAAAACGGGGCTTGCATTCCTATCCGCCCGAGTACTGTCCGCGTTCAGGCCGCCATGAGCCCGCAAACCACCAGGAGCTACTGCTCCTAATGTGTGGATGTGGATCCGCAGAGGCCCACTGGAGCATAAAAACAACATAAATACGCAATTTCACGTCGGAAATACGAAAAGATGGCTGTTTGCAAGGTCCATCCATGGTTTCGTAGTGCTAGCCTTCTTCTATCACTGAGAGGATTCGAACCAACCTGACCATTCTTGATGAATGACTGAGAGTCCACTGCTTTATCCACTAGGCCATCGGTGCAGCCGACCTCTTCCATACCGGTGTAGCCTTCATCCTTTATCACGTCCCTACTATCATCAACCAACCATTCCGACCGGGTCATTCCTTTATTGAGCCGAAATATGTAGTCGTTCAGGCCGCTTTTTGGAGATATTTGCCGGCGGTCAGTGGCCGCGAAAAACGGGCTGATGCCCGACACTCTTCACATAGCGGGCCAAACCCCGACGGTGGTGGTTTAGCCCGAATGACTCTGCGTTCAGCCCGCGATTCGCCCGACAGCGCGTTTGGCCCGCAACATGTGTGGTTCCGCCCGCTCTTTGTCCGCTATTGGTCCTCGTTCAAACGTTTCGTCGGGGATTCGCCGGCGGTTTGAACGGGATTTGCCCCCGAAATTGTCTGAGCACTGGCCGACAAAGAAACCCATATCATATGGGGTTTTCAACGTTTCCATGAAACTTTAAGCACATCTTTGTGCTCAGCGGCTCGTGTGTGTTCGACTGAGATGGAAATCTCGAATGCAGCCCATGAGCTGAGACACTGCCTTTGAGGTTCCATTATCAGGCATCTTCCCATAAATTAAGTTCATGTGTGCTTCTCTTTACAGTTCGCTATGATATTTCTGAAAACTCCGAGGGAAATTGTTACCGATACTCTCACGATTTTATCCCATGGGTTTCCGCATGAATTTCTGATAATCTCCGCGCAAACACTGGGAGAAAATGTGAGAGATGCGACAGAAACCTCAGTGAAATTTGACAGCAAAATTCAGTTCAATCAGAAAGCTGTGACTAAAATGTGCAACAAGAGCACATCTTCACCGTCTACGAACGCTTTAATCTCGTCCTCTCTCGAATAACCTTTGCACTTACACGATCGACGCGGTAAATCCCAAGCATTGCACGTTCTAAGCGTCGCTGTGCAGACCGAAGGGTTAGAGCGATTTCCTTTGTTCATGTCCACGTTTCGCAACTGTAGAGGACACCGTAGCTGGTAGTATGCATGTGTTCATAAGCTTTCTCTTTAGATCAACCGCAAAACTTCGTGACTTCAGGAGCAAGCGGTGTCTGAAGAAGATCGAACGGCCAGCTTGGACTCTTCTTCTCATTTCTTTTAGTTGATTCCTTGTCAAATATGAAGTCAGTTGCCCAGGTAAAGGTTCTCGTAAACACGCCCTATAGTTTGTCCTTCAATGTCGATAATTAATGATTCTCAAAATATATTGTTAGGCCAATTTGTTTCGATACTTCGGTTAGGTCTTCTGCCATATTTTCCAGTTTATGAAGGTCATTAGATAGCAGAGCAATGTCGTCCGCGTAGGCAAGGTGGGGCAGCGTCTTCCCACTTATTTCGAGTCCACGACTGCAATATTCATCTTGTTCCATGCATATTGCAGAGTGATGGTGAACAAAAGAGGAGAAAGGGGATCTCCTTGACGGACACCTCGCTGGGTCTTCAGTTCAGCCTGGTATTCTCCGGTTTTTACAGCTGCGTACAACAGCTGTACACTGGCGTACAACAGTTGTACAGCTTTGATCAGGTTATCGTCGACATCAAAATATTCTAACGGTTGCCAAATAGACGGTGGTTCTATGGTGTCAAACGCCTTGCATATTCAGCGTATGAATATGGTGGACGGTAGAAAAATGCTTGAAGGCACCAGGAGCTGAAATTCTCGCCTCTGAGCTGAGCTGCGGGTGGTGAAGTACAGACTCAGCACATCATAAATGTGAAACGAACACAGACAATGATGGCTTACCTGCAGAGAAAATGGAACATTCGTCGCGAACGCGCCTGGCCGTGTTCGTGCGCGGACGAGCTTGCCCCGGCGCGAAAGCCATTGCGGCGCGTGGTTTTGGCCGAGTCCCGCCATGAAACCCTGTGAATTGAATGCATTTCGTTTTCCCTCTGCGCCAAACCACGCACCGCAATGGCTTTTGCGCCGGGAAAACTCGTCCGCGCACGAACACGGCCAGGCGTGTTCGCGACGAATGTTCCACTTTCTCTGCAGGTAAGCCATAATTGTCTGTGTTCGTTTCACATTTATGATGTGCTGAGTCTGTACTTCATCACCCACAGCTCAGCTCGGAGTCGAGGATTTCAGCTCCTGCTGCCTTTATGGAATCCAGCTTTTTCTTGTGGAAGGATGGCAAGTTTGTTGGCGGCTTTCTCCAGACAGGTGTTGAGTGCCTTCATGATTACCTTGCATATCGTTGATGGTAGCGTCGATTCTGATGACTGCCCTCGAGCTGAACAGCCGTGACCACTAAATAGAAGAAAAAATACGTTGCTGTTGTCACCAGACACCCTGTTGCCGAACAAATCGAGATGGAATCCTTGAGGCCATAGTAGCTGCTGACGCATGCATACACTCAACACAAAGGATAGAATCACAACTTGTAGGTACATTTCAGAGTGAATGAGCGGAATACCCAGATGATTCCTTCATATCATCACCATGGTATCGTGCTGAGCGATAAAAAAAGGAAGTTTTGCTATACTTCTGGCACCATCTTTTAGCTGTGCTGTAGTTTTTACACTATTTGTTGTGTTTTTCTTGTTTTGCCCAGAGCATCACGAAAGATACAGAAAAAACTGATAACCTGCAATGGGAAGGCGAAACATGAAATGTGTTTGTGTAATAAACTTCTTTTTTTTCGTGCTCAAACTCACATCTACATTTCTCAAACTAATTCTTTCCAGACAAGTTGGTGCATCATGTCAGTCAGCTCAACATTCTACAGTACTCTAGCGATTATTCCATAATTGCCGTAAAAATGAAGACTGTGTTTTGTAGACAAAGGATAATGGGCTCCTCGAATTCGTTAGTGGCTAGATGCCCCAATCAAACATCAGTGCAGTATTCAGGTGTGACAGGAGAATGTGCACAGTTTTTGGTGCAATGCAGTGTGAGTTTCTCCGACTTTGCAATGCTCCGTGAAGCCGCGAATTACTGGGAATTTTATGCGAGGGCGATCCACTTATATGTATTCTTACGTCAGCAACAACGCTGCCCACTAGTGAACGTACTGCTTGCAATCTCTTTTAGTTATACAGAGTTATTCAGTTCTCATTTCTTTCCAACACAAACTAAGAAGTTGAACAGGGGCTGCGAGCAATGCGAGCACACGTTTTTGAGGATTTTTTTCTTTTTTCAAGTTTTCTTCCCCACCAAAGAAAAATCGCAAATCTTGAGATCTGTGATTTGCACCACTGGTGACTATCAGTGGCAGACGCAGAAAGTGGGCGGGAGGGGGGAGCGTGGGAAAAAACTGGGGTCTCCGCCGTTTTGGGGACCCAGATGGAAAATAACATTAATAAAAATATTAATTATAATAATAAATGATCGATAAAAATTACATTAAAAATAACAATAAAAATAAACAATCTAAAGTTAACTAATACAAGATTTTTGTTTCTATTGCAAAGTAATTTCAAAAAGTTGGCGACCCATTGTCGGGGGACGCCCCCCCCCCTGCGTCCGGCACTGGTGACTATGTATCTGCTCAGGTTATTTGAAGAGATAGTGGATCCTCGTGATCACATTACGTTGTTTCCTTGAGAAAAGCTCTGCAAAGGCTCCCGACGGCACATTAGCACCAGCGAGCGCGGGTGCGGAGGCTAACTTGTGAGGACACCTGGGCATGCAGAGAAGCGGTGCTTTTGAAAGAGGAAACGAACTAACTCACCCACAACTTCAGCGAAAAAAAAAGAACTGTTGAAAAGGAACTTTAGGGTGAGTGAACGACATATTGGAAAACAGAACAAAAAACACAAAAATCGAACAAATGAGAAATAAGTACGTATGTGTGTTGAGGCGATTGGTGGCTGACTCGGTTTATTAAGCGATGGAGGACCGCACTGCTGAAAAAAAACGACGATACTTTCTAATCTAAATAGCGGGAAAATAGTCAACGTAACCCTCTTTTTCTGAGAAGAGCTTCGAGCTCGCTATTAAACAAAAAAGGTAACAATGAGAGTACGATGGTCTCCGACAAGTCGTTCCACATTTTCGCGCCTCGAACTAGGAAGGAGTCATATAACTGTTGGGTGTGCGCATTTTCCACAACTAATCCCAATCGATGCCTTCTTGCTCTGCCGTTAAAATCAGAAAAAGGGTAAACATCTTCCACATTGATGTCTTTCTTCATTCTCGATTGTTTAAATTAAACAAGTAACCCTCTAGGATATATTGATCAATAGAAAAGCAAGTATAGCAATGGTCATCCTGATTCAGTGATGTTCCTTTGCGGCCTATCATCACGGACCACCAGCGCGAGCTCATGAAAAGACAGGAGCGTAGCGGCGTAAGCCTGAAATGGTTTCATTCACCAATGTATGAAACTGCTACCGGGCTACAAATGTTTCATTTGCAGCATGAGTGAAGCTGTTACCGGGCAGCAGCCCTACGTAACCGCTCTTGCACCAGCTCGCGCTAAGGATGCGTGAAAACATAGTGATATGACCAGAAAAAAACAGCATTGAATCAAAATGACTGTGAGTATGGTCTTATTGTTTGACATATTTTTTTATCTAATACACCAAGTATACAAATATTCACAGTCTTCACTGCGCAGCCACTGTGAGCGGTCGCCCAATCATCTACGCGCTACCAAGGAACACCACGCGAATGGAAAGAAGACTTCGACCCAACACGCCGTCGGCTGGCCTGGGTCGTATGCCCACTCATTCTGCAGTTCGCATACCTGTACATATCTCACTACGCTTACCGTCAGTTGAGTCCAAACTTTACTGCTCTTAGCTGGTTTGAAACTTGTCCGATGTACATAAACCCCGATACTGTCGAGTCGACTGTAGGTAGAACAAGTGCAGAAACCTGATGGAATTTAATAAGAACCACAAGAAGGGGTGGCTGGACAATATGGAAGTGTTCCAAGGAAAAGCTAAGCTGACATTATCAGAGTGGACAAGACTGGCCGATGGAGGTACTGAGGAAACTGCGGAACTGTTCGCAAGTAAAGCTCTATCTGTTTCGTGGCGTTGCGTTGTACAGTTTTGATAAAGATAATATACCAAGAAGGTGTGCCATCGAATACAGTGGCAAGAGCGTGAGTCAGAATCTGAAAGACGAACAGAAAAAAAATCATGTGAAACAAACAGTTAGAGCTAGATTAGCAACACAATAAAATAATTCGGAGTAACAGCATGTACATATGGCACATAAGAAGGAGAAAACGAAATGGCCATTACCTTAGCTTCCAGATTAGGTTACGCCCATTTATTTCAGGGATTAGAGAGCTATCTTAAGGAGAAAACTTATACACGCGCTCAGTAAGAACTAACACATGTTGGACTAATTCGATCTCGGAAATAAAGGATCCTCTAGAGTGTAATCAATAGAATTGAGGTGCGTTGTAACACCATGAGTTCCACTCAGGAAATGATTCAATACACATTCTGAAATTCAATGCGACACTGCTGAATAGTTTATTTGCTGAATAGATTTAGTAATATAGACAAATGATCCTATATTCCCAACCAGTCGAATCCATGCTGCAGCCCACGTTTTGTT
Source organism: Ancylostoma caninum (assembly GCA_037903475.1). Classification (NCBI taxonomy): domain Eukaryota; kingdom Metazoa; phylum Nematoda; class Chromadorea; order Rhabditida; family Ancylostomatidae; genus Ancylostoma; species Ancylostoma caninum. Next base: position 487,840 of record JBAJFG010000149.1, read on the forward strand.
TGTGTCTGTGCTGAAGTGAATCGTCAATACAACAAGGTTTAGCAAAGTGGTTTGATATGAGTTCTCTGATAACTGTGCAGCACGAACGCAGCCCGAACGGCGTAATGGTTACGTTAGAAACCCTAGCAGCAACGGTTGCCAATTGCTGCTATTCTCCCCTCGATTGCTGCTCTCCCTCAGCAATTGCTGCTAAAGAGCCGACAGGTTGAGCAGTAACCGAGGGGAGGATGGCAGCAACTGGCAGCCGTTGCTGCTAGGGTGTCGCGGACGCGGACTCCGCTCCTCGATCTAGCAGTGGCCGGGAGCACTGCTCTGCCGCACTCTATGACCAATGGTTGCCGTCGCGGCGCTGCCTCGCACGCCGCTACGGCAATTATAGCCGCGTTCCCTTTATAGGCTCCGGGGGGCCCCCCCCCAGAGACGGCCTATATAATGGCGCCGCCAGCGCTGGCTGGTTCATTGTGCGCAGTGGCATGAGAGTTCACGCAGCTGGAGCCGATCGGTGATGGGAGCTGGCGGACCTTAGAGGTCCTGCACGGTATCGATTGATGATGGAACGATGTTGGACGATAGAAAGACATTTTCGAAAGTGGATCGATTGGAAGAAGGACTAGAGAAGAACGCGTAAGTACCGCGGCAGGACTGAGGGGAGCGGCGCCGTAGCCTTAAGCCTTGGCAGCGGCGGCAAGGAGCTAGAGGGCGCAGCCCTTTGGTTTCTTTCCTCTCAGTATATTGTAGTAAGTACTATCCAATAGGTTTCCCCTATGAGCCCCCGTAGGACCCCTTCTAGTAGTAGTAGTAATATAGTAGTATTGTAGTATTAGTAGTATAATGGACTTATATAATCTAACTAGCTGTACTAATCTTCTCATGTACTACGGCGTGTCGCCCTGACCGGCCGTAAGTCGTCGTAGTACAGCGTAGTGTTCTAGTGGCAGTATACTGGTATGCCATGGGTGGAAGCCTGTAAGGTGAGGAGCCCTATTATGGTTAAGGCAGTAGACGGTGTATCATGAAACGGTGAGACAGGACTCTGACGCCGAAAAGGTACAAGGCAACCACCGAACCGCTACATAGGATTTCTACCCGAATCATTACGCCGCTTGGTCTGCATTCGTTCTGCACAGTTATCAGAGTTACAAGTGGCTTCACTAATAAATTTAATTGCATGCTCACCATTATTAATTTAGTTAGCCAAGATCGAGTTGCCTTGTAGAAAAAGTCGTTTTCATCTTTGTAGTGTCCTTTCTTGCTGCAAAAATCCAGAATGCCGGGGCTCAAACACTATGTACAGTCTGCAGAACCTATTCTGTTGTGGTATCAGAAGGCCATGGAGAATCTTACCCTTGAAAACTTGTTTGCGAAAGGTTCCCTTTCGATAGAGAGGAACTTCCACCATGAGAGTTTGAGCGGACCGAATTGTGTAGTTCGCTTGCGGCTACTTGTTCCAGAGTACAGTTGTAACGCTGAAAGTTATCCTGAGAACACGACAATATCTCACAATCAAGTTAGCCTAGTGGCAAGGTCATCGAACGTTCGGAATCTTGTGAATCAAATTGAGACTCAATGGGTTCTAAATAAGATTTATGCACCCTATCCAATCAAAAGATCGTTGGGATATATTATAAGCCCAATCTTTCTGAAATAAAAGTCCACACCATCAATATATATTTCTGAGCTGTATAAAAAAAAATCTGGGCTCAGCAAAAAATAGTGACAATGAAAATCTTGACCATTCTACACCATAACCAACCGGGCCAATCCACAGCCTCATACTTATGGTGACTTGCTCCCACAAGTGCTCTCGCTGAGACGGCTGAAGTGCTCCTTCCCCGATGTCCGTGCAGTTGAAACGCGAGAGTCCCGTTTTTGAGGAAACCGTCAGTAAAAGCAAGGAGAAGATCTGAATCAAGCGCTCAAACGTAATATTTCAACTTAATCTAGCCAGCTCTCACTTCCATTTTAACCAGCGGAAAAATTTCAAACCCAGCAGTTATAAAAAATCTTAGTCAGAGCATTGGCCGATTAACGTTGATCAATATTCCCGAATATCTAACATACCAGCAGATATAAATTAGTGGGTGAGTGCATTGCATCGCAGAGCCGGTCCAACTAGTGAAAGTGAGAGCCTGTTTAGGTGTCTGCATCAATTTATTTTCGCTGCATCAGAAATTTTTAGGATACTACACATAAGGTGCTCGAAATTTCGAGGGGTACGCATCATAATTACACACAGCTTTTATTGAAAACCTTACAAATGTTTGCTTGGCAGTAATTCCAGGACATTGTTGAGTTCTTTTTTTTCTAATCGATAGGTTTATACAGAAGAGCATTTACATGTGTTGATTGTGGTGCAGAACGCATGGTTCTGGTTTCGTGACTCGTTTCGAAACTATAACACATATGCTTAGCCCTCACTTGGAACATTTTTCGTACCTCTTTAGGCTTCTGGTCCATGATACCTCCACTTTCCCTTCAGGAAGTGTATTGTTATTAGACTACATGTCTTTTTCTTGAATAACGAGAAGATGCTACAACAAGTTTATAGAGATCGGTCTGCAGAGTTAGATAGTTCAAATGACTTCAGGTTAGAACTGTCACGACCCTACTTGAATGCGAGATCGTTCCAGAACGAGCCCCATGTCATGGATGTAAGATTACATTCTATGACCTAACCCAAATTTTTGCTTGTCATGTACATGTGGACATGAAAACTATGAGCTTCCAAATAATTTTTGTGTGCGGTAGCCCTTTTCACCGTAAGAATTGTCTTCTCTGCAAAAAAAAAAACCCGAAGATGTCGAAGTAGCCAACAGGAACAAAGCGTTTATTCCTCAAAACTATTTATTTCGTAAAGCGTTTATTCAAAAACACCACGAGAAATCTACGAAACAAGTAAGTGCACTTGAGCTATAGCTCCTTCTTAGCGTATCTGAAACAGTGTCACTTCTGTAGTACATTCAGGCTGGCGACTGTATATATTTTGGGAAGATTCTTACCATGATCCGACGCTCAATGATTCAACGTCTGGAAGATCTGCGACGCCTTTCATATTGGCCGCTGAACGACATTTTTAATACTTTGGTCTACAAAAACCGAGTGGGCAAGGGCGGAGCTTAGCCGAACGTGATTGGTCGGTACTGGAGTCGTGCAAGAACTGGGCTAGCAGACCCTGCCCGTACGCGGATCGTAGCGCAAAACTGCACAACTAACCGTTGCTATCTCCAATTATTTCAACACCCTCCATACTAACGTTAGTCTCTGATGGGCCATCTGAATAATACGAATATTCGTACTTCTCCTCCTCAATTTCGCTAGGCGTTTTGAACGCTCCTGAAGCAGTCAAAGCTTCAATCCATGTGTAAACACCTAGGTTACGAATGCTTACCAGAACAAAGAAATTTGATGTTCGGGTTGTCAAAGTCTTCAACAGGGCGGAGTTGTGCATCACCCAACATGTTCAGGCATTCTATTGAGTCAACTACTCGAGCACCGCCCACGCAAAGCGTTGGCTTCACTGCAAAAATGTGGGTGAGCGACAAACAGCGAGCGAGCCTAAGCGATAAACGTACTCTCAATCTCAGTCTCAGAGTTTGGTAGACTGTACCAAGAGCCTCTGCCGCTCACTGCTGTGCTCATCGGTGACGCTCCAGCGATTATATCATCTGTAAGAAGCCGTGCACATGTGATGTACTGCACAATTTAGAGTATTCACAGAATTCGGCAGCGATCCCCACATAGATAAGGCTGCGAGTATACTCCTCGAGGAGTGTAGCACCTAGCCCCACTGTCATCGTGGCGACTTCTTTTTCTAATATGTATCGAATATTGATGGCGTTTTGAATATGTCGAAAACAACTTTATTATTAGGTGCTATACCCCTCAAGGAGTATACCCGCAGCCCACAGCCACCACATTCACTGCCACGTTTTTATTTCGCCCCAACCGCTGTGTTTATAGTCTATCGCGGCGCGACCACCGCGCACATGAAAACTGTTCAAAAGCTGTCGGTCCTGTATGGAAACATGCACGTATCTGCTTCATGACGCCGTGGCTAGCAATTTTTCCCGCACCGCGAAATATATACCCACGTCGCATGTTTTTTTTTCTATATTTATACCTACTTTTGAACATGATGCGATGCATCGAATTCGCATGACATCCGCTAGCACCCGCGAAGCAATGATTTAGGGCGATTTATGCTAGGGTGCGTGCGTCAGACGGATGCGTTCATTTGCGGAGTACTTCCCATGAAGACCGGTCAACGTGGCGTTCATATCCAGAATGAAAAGTAGGTACGACGGCCATGAGGCCGTAGATGCGTGCGTCTGAGACGCGTCAACTATGCGATTCACCCTATCCTATATCATATAGACGCACGCGCGTAAACGCACTCATAGAGTATAAATTGCCCTTTTTCCGACGGTTTGCCACGGTTTCTTCCTTACTCCAGGTGCTTCAACTTACAATGTATATCTCTAACTTCGCTACCCGTCCCGTTGCGCGTTGTTGTGGCCGTCGTAGCGACGCCGTTGCTTTGCGGGTGAAGTATAAACCCACACTATCTTCAAGAAGCACAGATTACGAGCACAGATTTGAGGTGATGAGCCCCGTCTGGAAGCTATTCAAGGCGATACAGCGTGGAAATCAATAAATATCATTTCCATGCATGTTATCTCTGTACTCATGAGGGCAATTTATACTTGGGTGCCTGCGTCAGACGCACTCACCTATTTGCGAGCGATTTTCCTGAAAGACCGGACTAGGGGTGACTGTATTTCAACCGGTGCAAGTGCTGCTCTAAACTGATATGAAAGCTCAGATTAGTTTAAAATCCTTCTTCACTCACATTCTATTTCGACGTTCGTTTCACTTGGCGGTGGTGTATACTGTGAATATATTGAGATCTCTGAGAGAGCGGTGTCCGCATCGATTTGTGACACTGAAGCAGTTACTGAACGTCCGACTATAAACTAGGGTTGGTTTCTGAAGACCACCAACGCGCTGTTTTCAGATCCCCTTTCTCGTCCTCGGTTTCGAACGAGCGTGCTGTTCTACAATCCTCTTCTGATCGTTCTGAATCTGATTGAATATGAGCTGAGCGGTCATGATCCCTCACGATGGGTCCGCTTGAGCTTTCACTACTCGACTGGCTGCTGAGGTTGTTCGACTGCACATGTTTTAATTCATCGGCTGAAAATTTTCCACATTTTCTGGCTTCTCGACGAAATCGGAGGGCAAACCTCTAACGTCCAGCACTGCTCTCCACATCTCATGCGTATAGTCGAAGTCGAAGCCGTGGTTTGAGAGGCCACACATTTCCTCTTCCATATCCGAATAATGCCATTCCTCTAAAACATCTGATTTCTAAGTGATCGCCTATGTGCAGCGTCTCTTAGCGCTCCTTCTGGCAAAACCTACCTAGTGAATCATCATCGATGTCAACGAAAGTCTCTGTAGGTGCCAAAGAGTACAGCGATAACGTCGTCTCAGTAGTGTCATCTGAAACCTTCACTGGCTTCCAGTGCTCCTGAGCGAGTGTCAGGTGGTGCGCGTACCGTAGTCGTGCTCTTCATCCGATTTGCAGGCATCCATTTTGATGGATCACCACTTGAACCCGGCAACACTAGGAGAACGAATGAACTTTACCTAGGTAACGATAACAACATGGTGAAAATGTTTATTTGAAAAGTACGTGATAAAACCTGTTGGACAAGTTTTTTCGCATAGTTTCAGGCTGCAATCAGCTACAAAATGTTGCACAGTATGAGAAGTTCAGACCGCTTATCAAACCGTCTTATCGTGATTATAGTATAGTGATTATAATAGTGGCCACCATTTGTATGTTGCATCGCGTGCGCGCATAGCTCAGTGGGTTGAGCGAATGATCGACGTTATGGTGGTCAGGGGAACGAATCCTGCCCTGTGCCCCCGTTTTGCAAATACATATAGTATGCTGCCTACGACTGCTGCAGTTATCTAACAAACTCCAACATAAAAAGTAGCCCGGATGGCTCAGTGGTTTGAGCGGCAGATTGCAATCTGTCCCTATCGCTGGTTCCACTCCGTTGGAGATCCAGAGTTAAGTATCGCAGTGTTTGGGGTTCACTGCTTGGAACGTCCCCCGTGATCTCCTTCGGGTAGTCCAGGAAGGCATCCGGCAACGTTTTGCATAAATTTCGAAGATAAACTACGATAAGTGTAAGTGTAAGTAATAGTAATAGTGTAAGTAATAGTGAAAAACCACTTTTTCAAAGTTGAGGGAAACCGGGAGAGAGTAACTCCGCCGTAAAGGACTGCTCCACGAAAGATAAATGACAGCGGTAGACGGATTTCAATTATTTCTGAGGATCCCGAATTGGATGAGCTTTATTATTCAGATGGGATAACTGAAGTACTGTGTCCATCTATAGAAGAATAACGGCCATTTTTGTATTGGCGAAGCAGTGTACTATAGCAGAAAATGGAAGAGTTGGCTTCGCTTATTGTGTGTTCAGAAATCTTTCCCCATGAAAATCACAAAAATGAAAAAACGTGAAAGTTGTGAAAATGGTCCCCTGCTTTATAGCCTTAACATATCCACTGCACTCTGTCTACTATGGACTAAAATTGCATTTTTCTTCGCTTTCTCCCAAGCTCGAGTGATTTATAACTCATTAATACCGGGGCGCCGGATGGTGGCGGCGGCCGGCGCCCGCCGGCGCCCATTTGCAGTGGCTGCCGGACCCGACTGTAGGGGTTTTTGAGGGTGTTTTCTGACATCAAACAATCATTGGAATCAGCGCCTCGAGCTGCACCTGAATCTTTGGATATCTCGATACCCAAATTGAGGTGAGACACTGCCTTTGAGGGCAGTCAACTAGGTGGCAATCAGCAGGGTCTATCGAACGTCGAACCACCTTTCAAAGCCGATTTTCACTTTGCAGAAGGTGGTATGGAACCATTACGTTACCTCGCCTTCAGAATAACCACTCAAGCTAACCATCCTTGGTCTGTGTGGTTGAGGTTTCATGAATCGCAGCCCAGGGTATCATTTGCCACTAGCCCAGGACTGCGGGAAACATCGTGACAGAGGCCTTCAATTAACAAAGCAGAATTCGTTCAAAACTACATACATTTTATTCAGACGGACATTCATTTATATATTAAATACAACTTAGAGATTCAAACGGTTTCCTCCTTTCCATAAAGAATTCTGTCGATAACATCGGTACCCATTGTGAAGCTGTGATCCTGGTTCGCTACTTCGTATCGCCAGCTGCCGAACCTAAAAAAGGATGTGCGATTCGTAAGAACTTATTAATTTTCCCGGCACTTGTTTTGAACACGTGCCCCCCCCCCCCTTTCTCTTAGTTCTTCCGATTGAGCTCAAAAGAAAGTGCTTTTTTTTTGAATTTGAAGAGCTTAAACTAAGAGCTAGAGGAGCAAACAATCCTATGGAGATCTATTGAAGATTACTATACACAGTAAATTCAGAGTACCACGAAAAAGAAAACAAAGATGTTATCTACAGTGGACAGCAATGGCGGTGGCCCATCTGCGGCCTCGAGAAGGACGCAGCGCAACCGCGCCGCGCGCGCCGGGACCGGTGTCGTCTGCTGTCGGAATGCTATTTCTAGTCGTTTTCTTCCCGATTTGGTCAAAAATCCTTAAAATCGGGCAGAAAAGCTCTAGATATAGCATAACAGCAGCAGAAAACATCGTTTACGACACGGACGGCGCGGTTGCGCGGCCTGCTTCTTGGGCCGCGGGTGGGCCACCGCCATTGACGTCCACTGTAGATTATAGAATTTTAAACTTGTGCAACATTGCAACATTGCCTTTCTGGGTTTTTATGGAAAAACGCAGTTCCACGTGTGGATTGAGACATGAGTGATCACCAACCAGTGGTCAGTCATCAGAATCCACGCCCACATCAGAAACACCTCACCTTCCGCGTGAGTAGATATTCTTCTTTTCCAGTATCCGATGCACCTTCTCCAACTCTACATCTCGATCCAACGTGGGAATTGGATAGCCATAAGGGAGCACATGGATCCACTTCGATTCTATCTTGCTGGTGGGATAGATGATACCGTGCTCCATTAGATCTGCACGATGAGGTCTTTTGCTCTTTCATGAGAAGTCCTTTAAACAACACACCTTTAATAGTGCATTCTATTATAGCATCCTCGTCCACGGGATCATCGACTGCCATGCCGATTTCTACCAGTACTGACCAGAACAGGACTGCGTTGGGAGTGAGACGTTCATTGAAATTTGACATGAATGTGCATCTTAAGTGGCAGGTATGATCTTGTGAAATAATAGGAAAAGTTTGACCACGCCCACCGCCAAATGAATGAAATGATCAGAAATCTAAGAGAAGTGTTTCTGCTCACCTGTAAAAAATAATATCCGGCTGAGGGAAGTAAAGCCATGAAAGCTGCTCGGTGAATTCTGGCTGCGGCCTTCGCATTCCGATCCCGACCAAAACCACCTAAACTATTGAATATCTCCGCCTTGAATGAATAAGCTTGTTTTGCATTCTTTGCAGGACCCTCTCACCCCCAAATGGAATTACTAAATTCTTTTTTTTCCCTTGGAAAAAGAGGACAGGTATGTACCATCGGATTGGTAAAAATCGGATACTGTTCCATCAGTTCCGCTCGGGAATCCGAAAAAAAAACTGCTGAAACTTTGCCGAGAAGGGAGTGGGTGGTTATTTGATGATTGATAACGAGTGGCATGCTCATTTTGTACAGTAGCACCATTTTTGTACCGCATTTACTGTAGATACGGTGTCTCAAAGAATCTTCTGAGACTCTGCTTAGGCTGGTTCTTCAAATTCTGATCACAATTACCACACTTCTTTCATTTCCATCCCTTTATTGAGAATGGTGTTTCCTTTCTAATTATTCCAGGGATCGTATCAAAATCCATCAACAACGAAGTTTCGCCTTGAATAGATACGAAATTCGTGATAAAAACGATTTCGTGAGGTACAGTATCAGAGATAAAGCTACTAAACCCACATAAACAAAAAAAAAGTTTTCTTCTGCTTAGACTGGTTATCGTCATTGCAAACATTTCTTTTTTCGGAATGTCCTCGCCTTTTCTTCCATCTTTTTTTCACCTTTCTTCCATCTTCATTTATCTATCTCTATTTCTTAATGCATCACGCCTTTTTCTGGCACCTTGAGGGTATTCATAAATAAATAAAATGCGGGAAATTCAGGGGAAAAAGAAAAAATGCCTTGGAAATCGTTGCTGACCTTCGAATGGCGCAGGTTAATGTTGGGACAAAGCCCTGACATCCGTCCCAATTCCACAATTGGCATTGTTGAGATCACATAATCATAGGTAGTTTTCTCTCCGCTACTCAATAGAACCTGAAAGTAAGTTATCAAAGAATTCGTGTCAAAGGAAATATAGCCAATGCGCATTAACCTCTCTTTTTCCTGGATCAATCCCTACGACAGGATCGCCTAAATGAAACCAGTGAGCTGGTAACTCGGATGCAATTGTCTTCCACACTTCGCCGATGCCGCGAAGATTTCGGGGATACCTGATACGGAATCAAGCTATGAACAGGCTTTGTGGAAAATCCTAGAGAGTGAAACTAACCTAAACATTGACTTGGTCTTCCCATTCTCTTCATCGTCGAGCTCCTCTCGAGTTAGACGGCACCTCCTCTTTAGGTCCTCCATGCAGGTTCGGGGCACGCGATTCTCCACCCAGGCGCAGTTCATTTCGGCCAGTGGCACTGTCCATACCTATATAAAATTATCAACAGCTTGAGCTGCAAGCTAACAGCTCACCCGGAAGACACTCGGGTAAAAAATAACCTTTTCATTGTATGGCCTAATGAAGATCTCCTGAAGAGTTGGTCCAAATGTGTAAAGCGTAAACTCGTCAAAATTCCTGGCAGTTTCCACAGGAATGGAAGCTGATGAGATTTCCTCCAGACATTGCATTTTGATCTCTTCCGGGAAATACGGTATAGAGTCTTGCACTGGGTAAGGAACGTAGTTGACTTCGACATTGTCATCATCCTCGACGATGTGCCTCATGTAGGCCTGGAAAAGTCAACCAAGTGGTCGATTTTTTCAGATACAATAACAAGTTTACGTACCTTCACACATCGAGGTACATTATTCCACTGGTTCACGGCTCGGTTGATGACATTTGTGAACTTCTCGAATTTGGAGAATCCTTAACAGAACTTATAATGGTCCATTCACAAGTAGAAAACCTCTCAAGCATTCTTGAGATTTCTCTCGTGGCTCGTAAGCATTTATTTCGACTTCTAGGCGGTTTATATACATGATACAATAGGAGGAGGGATGCAATTAAATATGGCATGTAATATACTTTTGGGTAGCTTTCTCAGAAGATTGAAAAAACATAAATTGCTCATTTTACATACTTCATATGTAAGAACTTTAGATAATTTGGCAGAAGGCAATGGATCATAAGTAATTTTCTGGAAAATTTGGTGAAATTCTGCAGATTGCAGGAAAAAAACCAGATGAAATGAAATGAAACTAAGAATCTTGCTTTGATATAAATTTTCGGTCCAGAAAGACTCTTTTCCTTGAAATGATGTGGTGCCTCATCATGGTAAAAAAGTTACGACTCAATGAGAAAGCAAAAATAGCGTCTCTGGTGTTATAGTGAAGGTAAAATTACTTGTGTCAAATTATTGGTAGCTTACCAGTGACATGTACTCCAAGATCCCATGTGAAACCTCTTCGATCGGTGACGGAACGTGCCAAACCGCCGACCTCGTCCTCCTTTTCGATTATATGTACCTCGAAATGTTCGTACCTTTTATCACCAAATAAATATGTACGACCTAATGCTTTTAAGCATAACATCCAGAGCATTCCGTGCGGATGGTGTCAATAATATCTAACAGTGAGAAGGAAAAACTCACCTCTGTAGAATCGGGCAACTGGCCGATTTGTATAAGCTCGTTTAACCGATATGCAGCCCCAAGGGCAGTTGGGCCGCTGCCGATTATCACGAATTTTTTCGTCTCGTCGCCGTCCATCACGTCATAGGGACTAATGAAGATATCTCTGAATGAAAATGATTATATAGAAGATGGATTTGTGGAGAGCGGTGCGAAATTTGCATCAGATATTGTAGTAAATCCATTAGAAAGAAAGTATGATTATGGATGGCATCGGATCACACAGTAAGTAAAACATTCCCGAGGCAGAGAATAACAATGTCAAGCAAAAATCTTTAACAAACACATAAAACACGTGGATCTTCTCGAGATCTTCGTGCTCGGTAATTACAATTTACTCGGTAATTACTCACACTCAAACATGGTAAAAATGATCATAGATACAAAAGATTTTTGCTTTGAAAAAAGTTACGGAAGAATCCCGCAAATCCCGCGAATGTCGCGAATCCTGCGAAAATTTTCACATTCTACCGACGCAACCTATGAATTAACTTATAAAAGTAGAAAAGTTTTGGTATACTACAGTATTTTCACAACTATGGAGTTTCTTATTTCATTATACATGATCAGATCCGTTTCGTGCATTATCCTATTACGGATACTAAACACTGGGATATGCCTTTTCTGTACTCATTAGTAAGGGGGAAAAGTCATAGGAATGTATAACAGCTGACTTTATATATTTTATTTTTAGTTTAGTTTTATTTTATTGTTGAGTGAGTACGTTTTTCACGCATTCACATTTCGGTGATCAAGGAGATCATCTTCATGCATTTTGTCAAAAGTATGAATGTCAAACTTGCGTACCCACGTGGTTTTCTCATCAGCAGTTTCTATTTATTTATTTATTTTCACTACAAAACGCCAAGGCACATTGTAACCCTTCGAAATGAAAGTAGAAAAGAACCGTGACAATTGTTCCGGAAGTTTTTGGAAGCAAAGCATCTTTCGAAAGTATAAATTCGTACAATGTTTGGAAGGCAGGCAATTGAGGCTCTCTTACGAATCAGACTTTATGGAGCTTTTTAATTTGTTAGCATCTCTGAGACTTTACCTATGTGCACACCTGTTGTTATAATAAAGGCAAAATTTCGGAGCTACCTGCCAGCCAGTTTACGTTGCCATTTTTATATTGTTTCATATTAGTGTATGTGAAGGTTTATGTACGCCTGATGTCCTAAGCTTTTAAAATGCACTCAAACTTACGTCATTTATAATTTCTATGAAAAGAACTCAAACAATATGCTCGGAAAATGAAGGAAGTTAGCCGGAGACCATGCGGTACAAAAGCGACCAGTTACGTCGTTACTAAATTACAGACGGGGCAAGGTCACCAGCGCGTCTGCGCGATGACGAATGAGATGTGTTCGATCGAGGGTTGATAACTAAGACTACGACCATGGCACAGCTTACCTGTGTTTAACATCATTTATTCTTCCACACCTCCAAGCTGGAGAAGTTTCACTTTATTTCTGCTCGTTTTTAGGAGCAGAACTATGAAACGACTTGATCGAGTTGTTGTTGTTGTTCTCCTGGCGCAACTTATAAATGTCCGACAGCTCACGTCCAGTGTTCACTCCTTTCAAACAACTGCAAGCAGTCACCTTGCCCCTGCGTTTTAACCCTGCTTTGTTTTTTCGAAGGCGTTTAATTATCTAGTGCCGAGCATTTACAGTAATGGGCCTTTCCAAACGGAGTTATTGCTGCCTATGCCGAATTTTATTAAATTTTTCTTCTATGTAACTCCTTCAATTCCTTTTTTGTCCAACAACTCTCGAGATCTCGGGGGAAATCTTTTCTCTTACTGTTCCTGATTTTCATAAAGATCTACAGAGTTATTTTATTTATCAAGGAGGGACTATTCAAAGACGAAGTCCCTCACTAGAACGTCTCGGAATTTTCTCCCAAATGGTAATAAATATTTGCCACGAGCTACTAATCAAAATCATGTTCGTACATGGTTTCAAGCAGAAAGGCAGGAAAACCCATTTTTTGCGCACCTCCTCAACTGCTACGTATCGCATTCCCACCAAAAAATTGCACTTGTGAGAAATTCCATGGTCACCTGTTGGCACCGCCCTGTTTCTCCCCGAAGCGGGGGCTGTGAAGAAACGGTTTCCCACAAAATCATGTACATATCATACTGTGAACACTAGATCGTAACGATTCTAGTCGAGTGAAAACCTTCAAAATCTTTCAAAGATAAAGCCGTTTCATTAAGTCTTGTTGGTTTAATTGATTATATTTCCTCAATCGGAGCAGCTTCCCATCTGTCTCATCATTTTTTCGCAGCTTTCCCTTCATTCTGGTTCATCAAATGGGCAATATCGTTGGAACCTCTGTGGAAAATCCCAGACCAGAAGTTCGTTTAAACTATAATATGAGCGAGCAGGCTGTTCAGCATCTGCTTCTGTTCTTCTGTCAAAAAAAAACGATGGTTTAGTTGAGCATTGGTGCGTAAACCTGCAAAATATCCACCAAAGGGCAAGCAACCAAGTTGTGCCTTGTAATTTCGTCGAGTACAGCATGATTCAGACACGCTCTCTTTTCTTTGTTTTTTCTTTGCCTATCATCATCAGTGGAAGGCGCTATATATTAGGTTGGTGCAAAAATAATGCGCGTTTTTCGCTGCTTCATCTTCGGTGCAGAAAACTTCCGGTGTTTCTTATCATCTGTATGAGAAGTTGCACATGGTTTTGTAGCAAATTTCATGGCCTTTTTAATTATTCTATGCATTTTGAGCGAAATTCATGTTTTCGGCGAATTTTTAGTTGTGGAACGAAAGGCGCCAAAACAAGTTTTTTGCCAAACTCTTTTCAGCGAGCTGATACTCGACGGCATCGCAGCATTAATCGCTCAGAATACCACCGTAGTTTTGGCGAAGGACGTGTAAGCGAATAGATTCCCCCGAGCTGCTCCCGGATTTTTCGGCTTAGTGTGCCTTGCTTCGAAAGTAAGGAATGTCGCACAGGTCTTCCTGGGGTTTGCGACCCCCAACTGATGACATTTATCAAACAGCACCCATCCAAAACAACATATTCGGTTTGCCGGTGATTGTCGTCAGACCATCCCTCCCTTCAGTAAAAATGGGAGGATGAAAAAGCTCGACGAGTTAATGTCGCGCACTGAATGAGTACCACATTGATCCTCGTTGAGAGGTGTGTTTCGCACCTTTGTAGTGAAAAAAATTGCGATCAAACAGTCGGTCGCTTAATGATTAGAAATGAAGTATAGACCCTCTTCGACAAAATGAGGTGCCTTGCTTAACAGTTGGACGAGGAACATGCACCGAAATGCTCCCAGAAACCGAAGCAACACCAAAATAAGGTCACGGCGACTTTGTGGTGAACTGCTGCCAAAATTGCTCACTGCAGCTCATTTATTCTTCCTAATCTGGAAATGTTTTCAAGACGTAAATGAAATAAATTAGAAACTTCACGGTGTGACCCCAGCGTTGCTCAATAAAATGGATTCTTCACTCCTACACGGTACCGTCCAGGCACACCCTGCACGACAGATTCTTCACAGGTTCGAGCAACTGAGCTAGGAAGCTCGGACTCCTATATCATAATCAGCAAGCTTCTCGCTCACCGACTATGGCTTCCCCGAAAACCTGGACGACTTCTTCCGGGAGAATTTTCTCAAAGACTAAAGTGATACCAAAACTGCCCTCCGGAAGCTTGTCGATTCTAGAAGGTCCTGTCAGAATTGCACAGTAGTCTGAGAACATCTATCTTATTGCTAAAGATTTGCGGATTACTATAGTTCTAAGCCTATTGAAAAAGATCGATTTTGAAAGGAGTTATGAGGTTCGGAATCAAAGGCATGAAAACGCGCATTATTTTTGCACCAACCTAATATTTTCCGTTCCCTTTTCTCCTTATTTATGACTGTTGCATGACAAATTTCTCTCAGATCGGAGGTTCTCGAAACGTTTCTTCTTTTCGCGGTTAGAGTACAATTACCTCAACTCGTTAAATTATCTACCAGTGCACCCACTTATACTCCCACTCCTTTATGACTCACAGCCTCTCTTTTTTTCCTTGCGTCTAGAATTGCCCACAGATCAACTAAATATGTATGCGACAGAGTTGAGAATTCCCGAAACAACATCAACACATACTATTTGCATAAGCACGTGCATAAGAACGCATACATTAAACAAGTTTTCGCTCACTTGTAAACAATCATTTGCCACAGTTGCGAGTGGAGTGTCTGCGCTTTGCGTGGACGTGCACACCTGCTGCTAACTCCTTTCCGCATTCCTGAGAACTTTGGTTTTTTTTTATGTTGCAGTGTATTACTTGTAAAAGCGGTAATACTTCTAGTAAAGAATTCTAACCACTAACCTTATGCCATGAGCGAGAAACCTGATTTCTTATACGGGTGCCAGTAACCAATAAAGAGGTTTATTCCTCTTTCAGTTTTTTCCACGTTGTTTCTTATTTTTTTTACTTTCTTCTTATTTTGCAGTGGTTCGGTCCACTATGTAATTTCGTTCAGGGTAAAGAATAAATAAGTAAGTCGTCTAGTTGGCATACCTTTCATGTAAATTACAATACTTCAATTTTTCGATCCTAGGTGCTATGCTTGGGACTTATTAAAAATAAGTAACCAATAAGTAAAAACAAGTAAAACATAAAAAATAACCCGATAAATTCAATTAATCTAATAAATAATCACGAGCCTACTAGGAAAATTGAATGCTCCAAAGTATGTAGACAGTTCGACAGCCCTCTCCCTCCCCCCCCCCCCAAGACCTCAGGGACTCGCTTTCTTTTGGAATTCCAATTTATAACTCATCCGATATCAAATATTTAAATTCGAGTACATCTAACACGCCATTCGGTCCTATATTAGGTACTATTGTCAAGCCTATGTGAATAGAAAGGTTTTTTTCGCAGCTTTTCTCTTCTGGAACATGGAAGCGATGTTCTTTGTCCCACAACGTCAATCGCTTAAGTAATTTGGCTGCTAAGAGTTCCTGTTGGAAAATTGAGAATGCCTTAAATCCTCTGATGCTAACAGTAAAATTTCTCTGCACTATAAGAATGAACAGAGTCGTATTAAGACATCAGTACTGAATGAAATTCTCCCCAGCTGTAATAAAGATTTGTGAAGAGCAAGCGTCGTAAATGTAGTTTGATGACGTTCCGAAAACACACCTAATTGGATGACTTTTTTGCAATGCAGGAGATGACAACCTCAACAATGCATGCTCGCCAAATATCACATCCAAAAAATCCAAGAGAACAGTGACGTATGTAGCCAAGATGAATGAATCACTTACTACAAGTACTATTACAATGGAAGATGCTCACGCCTTTAGAGATAATTGACCGGGTTTTCAACATCAGCTGCTTCCATACCTCCCACGTAACTCATTGACTCATTCTGCTGCTCCAATCGCCCATGAAATCGCTCAGCTATCATCTCTGGATCATTGCTCCAACGCTCCGCCTCCTTGTCCAGATTATTCAACTGTTTTCCAGGGAGTCTGTCGTGGTTTGTGCCAGTTGTTCTCGAAAAGTCACCAAAAGTGGTGCAGTGCCGTTGGTTTTTTGTCGGTGCCATATCGCGCGCACGGCGGACGTCAATTACTGAAAAACTGCTCCCAACTGGTTCTGACGAGCGACCACTGCGCTGCGATAGAGCATGCCTTACCTTACGCGTACACCATACGCGGAAGCGCTTCTTGATCCGTGTATCTATTGATTAGCTGTGTCAGAGATCCGAGCGCACCTGTCCGTGAGTCATTTCTGAGCTCGTTCTTTGCGTCCGCTCTTTGTCTCTAAACCTGGAAGTTCACTCATTTTCCTCCTCTGTTCCAGGACTTGGAACTGAAGTTGTTTGCTTCTTATTAAATGTACATTGCTGTATTCGTGTAATCCATTTATTTTACTCTATAGCGGTCTTTATTGTGTAAGTATTAGGTTGTCAAACAAGTTCCTACGCTTTTTACCATTTATCTCCTGCTCCTCCCTTTCTGGTGTCTGTCCATGTGTTACTAATCTTTACAGGTCATTTTCCGCCCTCTTTGAAAAAATCCTTATCTTTTTTTTTCGAAATAGCCTAATGTTACCTGTATTTAACGAATTGGAAGTGGAAAGATCATCCAGCCTTTATTTTCCTTTTGCAAAGGTCAAGAAGTGAGTTATGTTGCTCAAAACGTCTGCATCTCGTACGGAAGGTACGCTGGTTAGCCCAAATTGATCCCAGATGACCTAAAAGAAACCGAGTGGGCGTAGGTTTACTCAAGAGGTGGACCTGGAGCTCAGCTACTGCGAAAGAGTTGTCCCCAACCATACTCATTGCCCCCACTTAGCCCTCTTCTCTCGTAAAACTGTAAATACGCAAAGATTTCGTGGGGCTTACTTAGCAATCTAATATGTTGCACATTTCTCGAGAAGGAAGCACTCGTATTGAGGGAAATATGTTCCTTTTCTCTCTGTTCAACCCAGCTTAGCTTCTTCTACGCAGCTTTTCACAAACCCAACTCATCCAACTCGTATTTTTTTTGCTATCGAATATCGAATATTTCGAATAAATGGAAATTTCCAGTGTTTCAACATTAGAGACCAATGTATGGGTGAGAAGAAGAGCTTTAGGGCTGTCATATTCTCGAATGTATGTTGGAACTGTTTCCTAAATCGTTAATTAAAGTAACAAAATTATTCGGTTTTTATTCGGTCCCAAGTATAATGTTTTTTTTTGTGTTCTTGAACAGAATTAGCAGATTTCGAGCATAAACGGTGACATCATGTTTGACAGGGCCTATAATGTATTGGCCTAGCTGCGCAATAGCCTAATCTCGTGTAAGCACCTACCTGCACAGAATGATTTATTTTGGCTGCGTACTATCTACAATTAAATCCCTACGTACAAGCCTACAGCACTTTGAATCGAAGCAAGTTTCTCTTGATAGTTTTAAAAACTCCTTCATGTCATTTGCACACCCAATTGTCTCTTGTCTTTTTACGCGAATTCGATTTGGCAAACCTGTTTGCTGCACCAAGTTGATGGAAAATGTATGCTGCTTTCTTGTTTATTCTTCATTTATGACCTAAGTCACTAATGCGTTCACCCGGTGGAATCGGCGATGATTTGCTGGAACCTGCACGCGCTGTTTCTAATATTCGCTGAGAGCTGTTTGTTCAAAATGATCGCTTGCTTTTCTCCTTAGTCGTTCTTTTTTCTCTGAGAATTCTGCTAGAATAGCAAATTTGAAGCGCAAATTAAACGGGTGGCTTCTTATTTTCTAGTGCAACCTTCGAAATACATATTTCTGAGTAAAAAAAATCGTTTCGTTTTCTTTTTTCATCGGTCGGGTAATGAGTTCAACACTCATCACTCTATTTTTTGCCAAGTTTTTTTTTTCCACGAGGTGGTGGTTTTCTCGCACGACATGTATGCCTTTGAAATGTAGTACGTTTCTCTTTAATTGTAGATTTGAAGCTGTGGTGGGGATCTTCAAATTCTACGGTCAAACTCTAGAATATCCGCCTACATTTCAGCATGAATCTGCTAGTCTTGGTGAATACAATGCGTTTCACAGCCGCAAGGTCAGATCATAAGACATAGGGATTTGCAAATTGCACTTATTCAAGCATTTGTTGGATTGGCAAGCCAGAAGAGTCCGGCATTTAGTGTTCAATTTTTTTGGTGTATCAATTTGCTCTGTTGTAATCCTATTTAGTTTCTCTCCCTTTTTTTGCTTTGTTTTAGCACGCTTAAGACGTATGAAATGAAAATGAAAGATCATCATCGCATTCTTCTTTTCTAGAAGTGTGGCTCTTCCTGGAATTCTCTATTATGATAAGAGGATTTCCTTTCCTGAATGACTAGTGCTATTTCTCTTCTAATCGTTTCTCAAACAGTTCTTGCTCTTCCCAGCGTTTATTTTTTCCTTCATGAACTCACAAATGCGAGATGTTAAGAAAAATAAGAAAAAAATGTGTGAAAGAGATTAGAAGAAGGCGTGCTGCTACTGAGTCGCGCGTCCGTCAGTAACAAGACAGTATGAAATATAGTTTTGTAGCCGAACACGAGGTTGTTAGTGAACCTTTTATTCGCCATTAATAGATCATTTTGATAATAATTTTTTAATAATAATAATAATCATTTTGATGATTATTTATTTATTTATTTATTTAATAATAATAATAATAATACATTAATGGATCAGTTTGACCCTTTCAGGCCCCGACGAAGGCGAAGTCGCCGAAACGTTTGGCCAATAAAAGGTTCACTAACAACCTCTTGTTCGGTTACAAAACTATATTTCATACTGATACACCATGCCGAGGTTCAAAGGCGACCGGACTTGGGAACTGGTAACAAAACATTTCGCAGATAGTAAATTTCTTATTACATGAAATGGAATGTTTCAGTGCGTTCTGCGTTTGTGATGTGAACTTACAGTTAATCGTTGGGGAAGAACCGGTAACACAAAAAAAACCCTAGATCACAGTCAATCTTCGTCGCAGTCACTAAGCACGACTCGTAGTTTCTTTCTCTTCAACGGAACGGGCGAATCATCATCTGGTGTCTTCTGCTCTTCTTCTTCTGCTGCAATAACCTCTTCTATTGCATTATCTTCCTCAATTTTGTTAACATTTCGAGCTCCTTAATTTTCCACTCCTATCTGGAAGCACCAAACAACTTATTATATAAGCCGGGTACATGATTATTTCTAATTTCAGTGACCTTTTCAAACTGCATCATGCTCTTGGTGTGTTTCTGTCAGAAAGAGGTTCACCTTCACTGCACGCATTCGACCAGAAAATTGAGTGACCTATGCGTACAGAAAGTGCATCATTTTTCTTTCAAACATTGCTACTTCCACCACGAAACAGGCATAGCTTCTCATCTTTGATTCACTCATCGTTATTTCGTTATTTAGTCCCTTACTTTTTTTATCTATTTGGGTACAAGATGCAAATGTACAAAGAGGCCAACGAAATATCGACTCATGAACATATATTAGTCGCGAATAACTCAGTGTCACTCCCATATATTTGTGAAAATTCGATCTCTGAGCGATCTCATAATCGAGGACGTACCCAGTGCTGTGCTGTAACTCAATTAGCCCTAATATATGGACACATCCTAGAGCGGGCGAGTTTTTTTTGTGCCGTCACAGCTGAGACCAACGCGGAACTTTTTGTTCTCTCAGATGACTCATACCCAGTAAACATGGTTCCAAGTATCCTCCCAACATTTCTCAGTAGTTTAGGAATACCAAAAGTTTCCGCCTAGGCCACTTTCTGAAGGTCTGCAGTAACGAGATTTCATTATAGACGAAAGCAGGTCCCTCTAACACTAATACAATCTCCATATCTCAATTCGGACTTCTCAGCTGCTCAAAGTACTTTTTTCGGTTCTCGTATTTGGCAGCAACCGCAACTCCTGATCTCTGGATGGGTGCTCTTTCCTTCTTTACTATATTTTCCATTAGTCTCACGATTTCCCCAGGTACTCCCTGGTGTGATGTCATCACGGAAGATTTATCCGTTTGTTTTTCACTGATGTCATCATTTTTATGTTCTTTCCTCTTCAAAACTGGATATCGTGTTGTAATTTTCGATATGCTGCAGAGCTGCAAAACCATCTCCGAATATCCAGTTAAGATTTTTGGTTGGTCGCTTGGGCTGAGGAGACGAGGAACATTTTTCTCAAAGAAAGTCCGTTCATTGATTCTTGAAAAAGGCTTCTAGTTAATGAAAAAAAGTGATTGTAAAAGAAAATCTAAAAGTTAGGTATAGCCTAGTTCCGTGTCGCACTTAACCTTATACGGAACTAAACTAAGAATATGCCTCCTCCCGTGCTCGTCAGTAAGGTAGGGGGAGGCATATAGAAGTAGTCGCATAATAAGTAAAAGAACTAACCTGTGGTTATAGTCGTAATAAAGACCCACGAAATGAAGAGAAATATGAATAGTCCAAGGGAATAACCATTAGTCCATAAAGCTCGCACGAGTATCAGAAAATGCTCAGAAATGGGTAATTAAAATTAGTTAGCCGAACACAACAGTTCCCAATAACGATTGATGGTTAACTGACGTGAATGGTTAGCTAGGGCACTCCTTTAGCGGCGACGCCCTGAAATGTGACTTTTATGTCCTTTAGGAGAGAATTTCCGTTATTTTTGGACCTACAAGGGCGTAAAAGTGTGCATAATTGGGGACGGACCGCTGATTTGTATGCAGTGTTGCTGCTTCAGTGGCTTCCACAACAGTCGGTGTGTCGGTGCACCTGTGTGTGCGTATCAGTCGCATGCGTTTAGGGTAATCCAGAAAGCATACTGTAATCAGATGAGGCAAGCGGTGATGGAGAAGGGTGATGTATGCAATCAGGGTGTAAAAAATACTACAAGTGTATTATTAGGTTGGTACGAAAGGAAGGGGACGTTTTTGGGTTCAATTTATTTTTCCGCAACTTCAATGAATGGAGAGCTCGGCAGACGATATAATCCCTCTAATTGGCAGGAACCATTACTCATTGTATGAACAGGTCTCCTACCCCGTCCAGCCAGAATTGGGAACACAGGGCGAATGACGAGAACATCTCCATTTTCAGGTGCATCATTTCAATCAAATATTTTCTTGCGGGTTGAAGGAAGTGGGAAAAGCGGCAGGAATACGATGATTCTCCTGGAGAAAACTGTGGCTATTTAGATGTTCCCCAGCAAAGTAGCAAAATTTAAGCCAGCTTTCCGAAGCAGGTTTTGTCAAAAGTTTAGGTGCAGAAAATGCGCTTTTGAGCATCTCGAGCGTCTTCCAGCAGACCGCTCGCGACCTTTTGGAGAAAATAACAACAAAAGGCACTGTTGAAGGTGTTCCTTCGAGGAAGCAGGTTGAAGCGGATCACCTGTCTCCTAAGAAATCTCAGAAATAACAGTGAAAATGCTTCTAGAAGTGCTCATCTCCCCAACAGCGAATTCGTTGCACCACAGCTAACATGTGTAGTAGGTACTAACGACCTAACCTAGAGAAATTATTCCAGAGAAGTTATCCTAGTTATTCTGGACTGTATTGCTCGTAGCATTATTGGCAAATCTTCGAAATTAAAAAAATTCAAGGCGTGATATTTGTGGATTTTCAACTATTTTATGGCTGCTAACTCGCATTGATATTTCTTGCACGTGCAGCGCCAAGAAGCTTATTCTGTTGCGCAAGTATGATGCCACGCTCAGACGTCATATTATGCCCGAAGAAAATTGTGGTCCTGAAAAAAGTGAGCCATTTCCTTTACACCAGCCTAATATAATGGATTGCAACATCGCTTAGCCCTGAATCATGTAAAAAATGACTCACTAACTCCATTGCCCAGCCATGCAATCCCTAGCGCCGTTTACAGTGCCCTCGATCCGGATCTCCCTCACGGCGCACCGCCTGCCTCACGCGTGGCGTCGTGCTGGCGGCGTTCCAGCACCCGACCAGCTGAGAATCAATCGATGATGGACGCCGGCGGCGGCATCGGGTGAGTGTTTTTCGTTTTCTTCATGGATTTCATTGTTTATTTTTTGGTAAATTGATTGGATTTGGTTTTACTTTCATATTTTCACATTATTCACTTCATTTTTTCCCATTTTTCGGTCGTTTTGTGGCCTTCTTTTAGAGCAAAAAAGCAAAAATGAAAAGACCCTCTAAAAGAAGGCCACAAAACGACCGAAAAGTGAAAAAAATGAAGTAAAGGATGTGAAAATGTGAAAGTAAAACCAAATCCAATCAATTTACCAAAAAAGAAACAATGAAATCCATGAAGAAAACGAAAAACACTCACCCGATGCGGCCGCCGGCGTCCATCATCGATTGATTCTCAGCTGGTCGGGTGCTGGAACGCCGCCAGCACGACGCCACGCGTGAGGCAGGCGGTGCGCCGTGAGGAAGATCCGGATCGAGGGCACTGTACCTCTCATCGACGAAGTTCATGTGTTAGATGGACCCTTCAATTTTGCATCATTTTGTTAGGAAAAATTCTGCCACGTGAAAAGTGCCACACTGGTAAGGCTAAGGATTAGTCGAACATAGCGCATGAACTGTTACTTACTGCCATCCGTATTAGCTAAAGTTATTGGTTAATGTTAGAGCACTTCCGCAAGGTTCTTTCTGTGCAACTGCCAGTCACAACTTTGCCAGAATATTTTCGTGGATGCGTACTCTTATTAGTGCAGTAAATAAATGAATAAAATGTGCTTGGATATGCTAGCTATTGAAGTGATTGTGCCGGAAGTCTGTTGTTATTTTATTCCTTCATCCACAAAGCAATGATCTATCTCAGAGTGTTGCTGATCCGCCTCGTGGAGAAAAAAAACCAATCCATCCACAAGGAAATATGACCTGAATCAGATCTGCTCGTATTGTCGATAGAATACTGTAGCGCTTGGCCGTGCTTTCCACGACAGTTACTATATTTTACATACAGTTACCATATCCGTATAATGCACTGCTCCATAATGTCCGCAGTCTCTGTGCCGGAAAATCGATGCATCCGTTCTCTGTGCTCATCCAACAGGATTTCATTTTCGTTTCCATCTCTTTCTTTACACCCCACCTAAACGGTAGAAATCATATCATTGATTAGTTGCCGAGCTGTTTTTCTGTCCACTATTACAGCACAGCAGTGTTTTAGCACTCGGGCACATGACAAGTTCGAGGTGTTTGCTGTTCTTGCCGTTCTTCTACGCATCTTTCGGCGTTCGGTCATGCATTTCAACTGCGAAAAATGAAGTGTCAGTTTTCTGCTGGTAGAATTGTACGGTCTCACCTATCCTTGTGACAATTTATGCATTTAAATTTAGGTTACCACGAACAGGGCCTTGTGTGCTGAATGACAATGGTATGAAATGCACTGAAAAAGGTATAACTTCTGGGACACCTTCCAAAAAACCCTGTTACTAGTTCTAGCACTTTTGTAGGTTACTACGAGACAGTTCAGTGTGATGATCACGGCTGTTTCTGTGTGGCTGCCCACAATGGTTTCATTGCGTACGATACTCGGACGGATACGAATAAAATTGCACCTCGGTGTTCAAGTAAGAGCCAATTATTGAATTTTTTTCTGCGGGAAGGCCACCAAAACCCTAATTTCTAGTCCAATATGTGAATTTTTTGAATGAGATCGGCTTGGTTCCTTCTTTCTCAGTTTATAGAGCTAATTTACTGTGCCACTCTCACTTGCAGCACAGAATACCGCCCAACTGGTCTGCCGCACCGCACCAGCTACGAGGCGCGGCAGACCAGCTAAACTCTGTTCTTGTCATACAGTGTTTTCCATCGTTCTCTTTATTCCCTTATCTTCATTCCGAAATGCTGCAGTGAAAATATAAGCAAAGCAGCAGTATTAGCGACGTCCAACAACCACACCACCCAACTGGTCTACCGCTCCGCGTGTGTTATGCGGGCGGCAAACCAGATGGGCTCTGTGAGCGACCGCCACTGTGCGTATGGGAAGAACCCGTGGCCTAGCCTCGCTCGCACTCGCCGCTCAATCGACAATAAGGACAGAGATATCGATGCAGTATGCGGATCTGTGGACAAGCGGAGTACCAAAACGCAGATGATGCAGCGCGTGCGTGCGGGCCGGACCACTTAAACCTACCACAAACGTCACGTTCGCAATTATGGAGATCATGTACTGCTTAATTTAGATGTAAACAGAGGGAACCCTTTCGCATAATGACAGCGTTTAATCGAAAAGCCACAATTTTTAATTTTTGATGTTTATTTTGAATGAAATTACTGCACCACTAGATTATAATGTGTTTTCAGACTGTCACAACACACTAAAACGTATATTTGCCAATGGCGATCCACCCAACAACACATTCATACCGAAATGCGACTTGTCTATGGGTGAGATCTTTTCATTGCTGTCTTCTTTGATTTCCTGCCTAATGTTCCATTGCATCGTACAATATTTTCTACAATTTCTCCTCTCCTTTTTCAGTACTCATACCTTGCTGGTGCGCCTATGCTGCCGTTCTTTTTTTTTTTGTTCAAAAAAAGCTGTTTTTTGCCCGACGTCTTGCCGGAATCTTTTGCTTCTTGACTCTAATTTTCTTAAACCTTTACCTTTCAATTGCTGCGCGGAAACACTAGAAAATGTAGAAAAAAGTGGTTGGATTTGTGTAAATCGGGTAATTCACGTGCACTCCAAATCCTTAGGAACATTTTCACAAGTGGAAGTGTTTACGTTTGCAGTTCCAGAAACTTCTTTGAATACCCGGATAAGGAACCAATCAAAGTCAATCTGCTTCTAGTCCTGACTGATTTGAGTCGTACCCTTTTCCTTTCAATGGATTAGCCCTTGATATCGTGAACGTAGCACAGAAAATTATGATAGGTAACCCTTGAAATGCATTGAAACATTCAAATACTCTTTTTTTGTTTCTAAATTTTTGTCTACATACTTTAAGGGAATTTTCATACACGTTGGCTAGCCACAATGCAAGTTTTGCATTCCTACTTTTGTTTATTGCATAGTCCACAAATATTTATCCACAAGCGGTGAACAATAGATTGTTGAAAAACATAAAATACAAAAAAGATGGTTCATCTCTCATTCTGTACAGTCCATTTGCATGGAAATTGACTGAGGGCGTGGTTTCTCGTCTTTCTCTTTCTCTGTCTCTCCCCCCCTCTCTCTCTCCCTCTTTCTTTCCCTCTCTCTCCATAAATCATCAATAAGGAGAGGAATTTCAGAACTTATTACTGACAAAACATGATCTCGCCATTATAGGCAATTACGAGCCACTTCAGTGCGACTCGAAGCAAGAATACTGCTACTGTGTCGATCCCATCAGTGGTGTGGAGCTTCCAAACACAAGAAAGCGGAAGCAACGAAACCAATACATCAGGTGTGATAACACCGGTGAGTGGAAGTCCTGGATGAACGCATCTTTGAACGATCTTGCTGGTAGCACTAAAAAACCGAGCTCGTGGGTTAAAACTGGGCTCGCTGGTTTTTTTCTTTGGAACAGAGGGGATAATGCGACGGGTTTTCCGGCCAAACAACAGCTGTACTCATGGTCGATCATTTTATGTTGAACCTGCTACTGTTCTATCACCAGTAATCGACTGAAAATAAACTATTAAACTAAATTCTATTGAAGACTCTGATTGCAGATTTCTCGCTCGACCCAGCACAGTTCCCAACGACTGAAGTGCTCCCCACGGAGCAACAGGAGCGATACCCTGTGGGGAAAGAGTCGTGTAAACTGGATCGAAATCGAGGATACTCGTGTAATAATACAAAGCCTTCCTTGCGGGTAGGTATATAAAAATTTTCTGTTTTTACCGTCAATGCTATTAGGCTACTCTAAGCTGAACAAATCTAAAATTTGCAGTATTTCTTCGACTACCGGACGTTTTCCTGCTTGGCTTTCGAATATCTAGGATGTGGCGGAAATGACAATAACTATCGGACTTCACAGGAATGCGCTTTCGATTGCAAGCTGCGTAAGTGGAATCTTCGAAAAGTAAAGCTTAAAAGGTATAACTGGCTCAAAAAACACGTGTGGATACAGATGAGAGAATTGTTAGAGACATATAAAGAAATCAGTGAAGTCACTTTTTTGGATTTTCACTGGGTAGCAACTATACTTGGGATCGAATAAGAACCGTATAATTCTGTTACTTAAATCAGCAATTTAAAAAACAATTTAAACATTCGGATATTCGAAGCCCTGAAGTTTTTTTTTTCTTCCGTGTGGTACTGTCTTAGTCTCCAATGTTATAACATCCGAACTTTCCGTTTATTCAAAATTGGATATTTTTGTTTTAGAGCATCGAATATTCCGATTAAATGAAAAAGTCGAATGTTCCATCGTTAAAGACCAATGTTGCATCAGAGTGGAGAAGAGCCTGAGGCCTTTCTCATTCCCGAGCACCTGGACTTTTAAATTGTTTCCTGAGTTAAATTGGTTTAAATTGGTTCCCAAATTGTAAATTAAAGTATCAAAAATATTCGGCTTTTGTTTAGCAACCTCAAATCAAGTTATTGCCACCCATGTGCTCCTGTTTAGAGGAGGCATTTACAACAAGTAGAGTTTCTCAGAGTTTTTCTCTTCTTTCTTCTTCTTCTTTCTTTCCTGTAGAACTTCTTTTCATCTTTAGCAGATCTATCGGGCTGTTCTGGCATGTATCCACCCGCTCGAGGACCAAATGGACAGGCCCTCACTTGTGGGCCGCCCAATATGATGGGAACCCCACCAGGTGAGTTGAAGGTTACTAAGGCGGACCAATCACACGAACTTTTATTGAAGTGTAAAAGATTGCCTTTGTAGATGTTCCACCTCCGTCGACGACACCTCCGATGAAAAATAGTCCTAAACTGAATGAAGATGGCTGCCCAAAAGACCATAAATGCGTGATGGGCGCATTCTTCGGATTCTGTTGCCCGAAAGCAAACGAAGGTGAGTGCATGAGCTGTGCAGTACATAATTCAAAGTACCTACTGATTCCGAATCAATATAGCCTTTTTCTTCTCCATCTAGGGTACATATTTCCTTTATCTAATTTTAGATTTCTCAATTGGAACAACGGTAAATTCTAGGGTTATTACGGTGTCTATGAGTGCCGCCGCGTATCTCTAGCCGCTCTAGCCCCCTTACGGCGCTTTGTTTAATAGATATTGAATTTTTATGGTTTGTTCAGTTTCCGTTTCGTTCATGAACCCTATACGAAAACTAAAAACAAAAGTAGGTTTCCTCCTCCACTCATCAGTAACGTGAAGGAAACCTACCGAGTTGTGTTTGTCAAGTTTTTTTTTTTTTGAAATAGACCTACCAAAAGTTTAGCTTCAAAACTTACATCTGGCTCGATTGATATGAACATCCAAGCTCATGTAAGAAATGTGCATTAAAAATGAGTAATACCAAGCGGAATATAATCAACGAGAAGATGTTGATTATATGGCATTGGGTTTATTGAATTAGAAATGTTTATTTGTAGACTATGATAAAATGGAGTATGAATGGGTGGAATAGGTGGATGTACGTACTTATCGGTTACAGATTTAATTTATTAGGATATATCGAGTCGTGAATCAGCTTCGTTTCAGCAATGGTTAGCTAATCATATTCTAACCAAAATATTTGCTTTACAAATTCTTGAGTTCTGGAAGTATGTATGTCGAATTTATGTAAAATATAATTATTTTTGAACAAACAACGTATATATGAACTTTCAATTACAGATCGACTGTAGTCCATTGCTAGCAATATGTTCTTTGTTCGACTTAAGCTTGATGTCAGTTAGGGATTCATAACCCTAGTGGGGAAGTTGTCAAGCTCACTCGGACATAACTGCATAAAGATTCTATTCTAGACCGCTACAACGCTGCCTACCACCCGAAATGTGCAAACGGTAAGGAACCTTACTCGGAAATGCGCAACGGATGGCGCGAAACACGGTTCGGCAAAACTTGCGCGGACAACTTTTGCCCACAAGGCTACAAATGCCAACCTGCTGATATATTCTCGTATTGTTGTTAGCGCTATTAGTGTACAGATGTCTGTAATTTGGTAATAACGTTGCCATGAGCTGTTGAATACGATTCGCTTACATGCACATTGTAATGAACAGAGAGAATGTTTCTGAATAAATTTATGCTATGATGAGTCTTCGTGACTGCAACTATAAGAAAGCTTTAGGTGCTGAGTAACAAGCATCTAGGTAAGTATAGGCAAATTCCTGAACTATTGATCTGTCGGGGATTTTCTGAGCCATGCCATAGAGAGCTGCCTGAAAATGAAACAATTTGTACTTGGTGAGCTGCTTGTAATCAAATATCGATCCGGTAGGCGAGAAAGGGTTCCACAAGAACTCATACTCACCGCTTCCTCTAGTTTGCAGTTCGGGTTGGCTTTAATCTCATCGATCGATCTCCTTATATCAGCTAGAAGTGCTTCAGCAACACCCTCTCCAGTGTGATTCAACGTTACCATTATGTGGATCCTTAAAAAATCCGTGACCCACAACAGGTAGGGAATCTATAGATCTGAGAGGAAAAGTACCCAGAAGGGAATTGGAGGTTAGTCAGCTGCCAGCCTTTTTTACCGATGAGATCGTAAAGACGATGGATGTCGATCACGTCGCTTGTCCAACTGACTATGCAGACGTCGGAAGCTCCTTGAAGGCGCAACTCAGGCATGGATTTGATACTGAAAACACTTTGGATCAAGTTCTGGAAGAGTAATCACCCTCAAGTCATAATTAATAATTGTAATTACACTGTTTTCCTCATTGTAGCGTATTTGGGAGTTAAAGATATAAAAACAGGAAGTGTATGAGGTTAACTTACCCATTCCGTATCTTCTTCGTAGTTTCTACCACAGACTGAGAATGCTTCGTGTATTTCTCAAATCCTTGGAACAGTAGCGATGCCCAGCACAAAGCAATGTTCAGACCAGATCGACTGCCTGAAACGGGTTATTTAATTGTGCGAGAACTGGTCCCCAGTGAAGAGAGGCCCTGACGTACACGTGCAAGTAAATGTGCAAGTAATCTAGTGCAAACCTTCTAGGGTAGACGAGGCGTAAATGCCTCCTTGCCAGTCGGCATCACAGAAGTACTGGTTATGTAGATACTCGTTGTTTCTGTACAGAACTACCGAAGAACCCTTTGGTGACAACCCGTACTGAAAATACTGGTTAACCGAAAATAGACACGCATATTAATATAAGCCATTAGCACCTTGTGAGTATCAGCTGATATTGAGCAGACTCCAGGAACACTGAAGTCGAATGGATGGATGTCCTCAATAAATGGAAGGATGAAACCGCCCAAGCAGGCGTCGACGTGGACAGGTATGTCGTACTGGAGTTGAATGCATATCGATTCTTATCGATTTTTCAGATTTGTGGTTCATACTTACAGCTAATCCGAGTTTACCTATCGCAACGATGTCATCGACCGTGCCGAAAGGGAAGTTTGGTGCTGAGCCGACAAGCTGGAAAGGATTTCTCAGAATTGCATAAGGGCTACTGGTAATTAGGGAAGCCTAGAGAATAACCATAAGGCTAAAACGTGGAATTCTCAAGGCTTTCGAATGTTTCGACTTAATTTCTAAAGTCATAGTTGGGCATAGTGCCCAAACAAAGGTATTTTCCGAATCGACAGTATTTTTATGCTGCTCTTCCCATCCCACTTACTGGTAGAGCTACTCGTGGAAGAACGCTGGATGCAGGCGTACCGGATACCGATCACTACTGAGGAGACTATCCTCCATTTCAAACTAGAGAGTTCTATTTCCACAAGGAGAATAGATAGAAAATCGAATATTTTCAAGAACTATTGAAGTCCTTTACCCTAAATAAAATGTGAGTAATGAAAAATATGCTATCTAATAGTAAGTAGGAGAAGGCAACGCCTCCTAGATCTACTGGCATCTTTGCTTCTATTTTACAATACACTACTATTATAGTTACGAAAAAAATTTAGGTCTTCTTATTGTTTTTTTCAATTTTCAGCTCCCATGTTTTGTTTGAAAAATCCTCTATTTCCCTTCCAGGGTACCGCACTGAATCAGGTATGCAGTATACTTGGGACCGAACAAAAACCGAATAGTTTTGTAGCTTTAGTTTACAATATAGAAAACAATTTAGAGGTCCAGATCTTTGAGAATGAGAAAGCCATGAAGCTTTTCTTCTCTTTCGTACAGCACTGTATTGCACTCCGATGTTGGAACATTCAAAATTTCCATTTATGCGAAGTCGAATATCGTTGCTATCGAATATCGAATATTTCGAATAGATGGAAATTTCCAATGTTTCAACATCAGAGATCACTGAAATGCTGTATGAGGGAGAAGAAGAGCTACAGGACTTTCACATTCTCGAACGTCTGGATGTTGAAACTGCTTCCTTAATCGTTAATCAAAGTAACAGAATTGTTCGGTTTTTATTCGGTCCCAGGTATAGTATGCAGTCGCCTATAGCGTCGTAAAAGGTACTTACCATACATGTTCTCCTAGTAATGACAGATTTCATCTTCTTTGGATCCACTTTGAACGTCTGCGGATCAACAGGGACACGAACTGCACGGATTCGGAACACTTCGGCAGCTTTTGTGAAGGCAGCGTGGGCAGAGGTTGGAATTACCCTAAGTCGGTTGGTGTGATCCAAGAAAAAGTGAGAACTTTAAATCGTTAGATCTGCGAAATTGCAGGAAACCTATATAACTTAGCAGATACTACATAGTTTGCACAAACAAACTGTCCTTCCGTATTTTTAGATAGTCTTCCAATTCTATTGTTATCTCTGAATGTTCGGCTTAGCTCTTCATTTGCATCACTGAGTCTATTAATTTGAACTATGCCGTGCTGCTCAAAGGCCTGCGCAAGAAATATGTATTTGTATTTCTAAGCACATGTATTTATTTTTTTCCACTACAAAGTGCCAAGGGCAAATTGCAACCCTTCAAAACGAAGGTAGAAAAGAACCATGAAAATAAATTCACATAATGTTTCTAACGCAGGCAATTGAGGCTCTCTCACGAATCAGACCTATATACGTATGCAGATTTAGATTTTTTCTGTCCGCACAGCCTTCTTCCTGGTCATTCCAGAACAATTTTTTTTTGTACTACACGAGCTCGCAGTCCAAAAATAGCTACCTAGTGGACGCGTGAACCTTGGCTCAAATAGCTTACATTTCCGGAAAACGAATTCCTCTCTTAAGCGCTCGGTTTCGATGAGCAAGGCAGGCCAATAGGATCGATATCGTACCTCCGGTAGACATCTGGAATTAGGAAAATCAACAAATTAAGTTTGGAAAACTTTAATTCGACAAAAAATCGCTGAACATGAAGAAAAAACGGTACTGACTGTGCCACAGCTTTCCTCATCTCCGTGCATGAGCGTGCAGCACATGCGAATGACCTCGGCTTCCATTTTGCGGACACCCGGAAAGAGTTTTGGCCATAATGGGTTGGACCAGGCGAATCTTTTGAACACCTAAGTGATTAAGGAACATTGTTAACTCTGATCTAAGGTTCTGGATGTAACAACTACCGTTTAAGGGAGTTCTCCGTCATTCTCTTTCTCTTTCGTTTATTTTTCCAGAAATCAAAATTTGTTGGGGAAGTTGGAACAAGGAACACAAAAAACCTTTTGGAACCCTAGAATATTTTTGAAATGTCATTGTAAACTGATAAGTTTTATCAGTTAGCCGATTGTTGAAGATAAACTACGTCACTATGTAGAAAAAGGGTGCTCAAACCTCTTCATAAACCCGCATTTCTTCCAGATCCTTCTCGTCATTGAAAACTGCACCGGAAACCTTTCCTTCAAGGTATCGGGGACCCTCTAAAGACATCCAGAACTTACATGGGAACTCTAAAGTATAATAAAAAATGAAGAGAAAACTGTTCCCTACCTAGTTCACTGTAATCCTCAACCAATTTTATGAGCTCATCGGCTCGAATGGCCTCAGTAGGGATCTGGGTCAGAAATTGGTGCTCTCCATCGTGTTCGTGGATAGCTTTGTGTAGAGATTCTTCAACTTTGGAGATTTCGTCCTGAATGTAGGTGAAACAGAAGATTTTATTAGTATTCAAAAACTCAACTTCCCAAGTACGTAGTCACATAGCGCTTTATATTGAAGGTGCATTGATCTCAGACTCACTTTTATTTTCCTCCTTACCCATGGAACACATTTTACAACCTCGAAAAATCGCCGCAGTAGCCGTCTTCTGATGCCTGAAGAAGTTAGAAAAGCTCCATTGCTTATTAATTTCATACACAAAAAAAGTTAATGAAGAAGTTAATGTTGTTCACTCACCTATATCGTCCCTGTGAAGGTTCCAGAAGTAAAGGAAGGAATAGGTAGTTACTACAGTAGCAGAAGTTAATAGTAGAGGATTGACCTGCTGCAGCAGTTTCACCGCCTTGTCGTGGACGTGCAGCACGACATCTGTGGCTAGTTCCATACCTTATTTGTGGGAAATGAATGTGTCGTTAGCACATGCAATCTAGTAACATTGCGAGGGCTTCAAAATTTTATTGCAAAGGAGGTAGATCTGGTCGTCATTGAGTCGAGCAGTGTTACGGCCAACCCCATAGCTGCTACGTATACATATCTTCACAGAAAGTGCTTCACATTGTAAACAACAATACGAACTATTGGCAGACGATATCTCACTATCTAAATATGGTAATCGAGTGAATAGCGAGAAAAGTGACGGTAAGAAACCCACGCAAAACCGTGGGCTCCGTAAGAGTACCGGTCGTAGAAATAATGGTCAGTAATTTTTGAAAAAGGAACTACAACTGAAAGAAAAGAGCCGTGACTCTTTGACACGCGATCTTTGAGCAGTCTCTTTTCAAGGACCAGTAAGCGCGTGTAGTGTGATAGCAAGAGCATTCGTTCCTTATCATCGCCACACCAGAAGCGTTGCAAAAATGGGCTGTGTATGTAGTTAGCTCCAGAGACCACCTTAGCTCATGATCAAGATTGTAGGTGTAAATTGTACCTAAAGCTGAACTCATCTTCTGCCCACAATTATCGTCGAGGGTTACTGGAGTCAAGAAATAATTGAAATTTAACTTCTTCTTCACTCTAACACTGTTCAGTGAAGTTTAGCTGCAATATGTACATCTGGAAGAGGAGCGTAAATGCCTATCTATCCTTCTGGGGGGAAAATTTTCTACACAGTACAATTTGCTAGGGAATTAGTGATGAAGTTGTCTGGATATACAGTCGGGTCCGGCAGCCACTGCAGATGGGCGCCGGCGGGCGCGGGCCGCCGCCACCCTCCGGCGCCCCGGTATTAATGAGCTATAAATCACTCGAGCTTGGGATAAAGCGAAGAAAAATACAATTTTAGTCTATATTAGATAGAGTGCAGTGGATATGTTAAGGTCATGAAGCAGGGGACCATTTTCACAACTTTCACGTTTTTTCATTTTTGTGATTTTCATGGGGAAAGATTCCTGAATACACAATGAGCGAAGCCAACTCTTCCATTTTCTGCTATAGTACACTGCTTCGCGAAAACAAAAATGGCCGTTATTCTTCTATAGATGAACACAGTACTTCAGTTATCCCATCTGAATAATAAAACTCATCCAATTCGGGATCCTCAGAAATAATTGAAATCCGTATAAATTGTTCCATATCCATTGCGAAGTAGTTCTACCGCTCATTTATCTTTCGTGGAGCAGTCCTTCACGGCGGAGTTGCTCTCTCCCGGTTTCCCTCAACTTTGAAAAAGTGGTTTTTCACTATTACTTACACTATCACTATTACTTACACTTACACTTATCGTAGTTTATCTCCGAAATTTATGCAAAACGTTGCCGGATGCCTTCCTGGACTACCCGAAGGAGATCACGGGGGACGTTCCAAGCAGTGAACCCCAAACACTGCGATACTTAACTCTGGATCTCCAACGGAGTGGAACCAGCGATAGGGACAGATTGCAATCTGCCGCTCAAACCACTGAGCCATCCGGGCTACTTTTTATGTTGGAGTTTGTTAGATAACTGCAGCAGTCGTAGGCAGCATACTATATGTATTTGCAAAACGAGGGCACAGGGCAGGATTCGATCCCCTGACCACCACAACGTCGATCATTCGCTCAACCCACTGAGCTATGCGCGCACGCGATGCAATGAACAAATGGTGTCCACTATTACTTACACTTACACTTATCGTAGTTTATCTTAGAAATTTAGATGAAAAGGGAGTTGGGTGGGGCCACTCCTGTGAAGCCTAAGCCTAAGCCTTAAACCCATTCTTAAGCATAGGGTTAGGCTTATCTACCCTGTCTACTATGGACTAAAATTGTATTTTTCTTCGTTTTCTCCCCACACTTGTCCACTTATTTGTCTCGAATTAAAATATTTATCTACTCATTCAATCATTTATTCACTTATTTACTGATTTATTTACCCTCTCTTCACTTGTGCAAAACCCTCAAGAAATGGTTCCCAGGTAGAAGTTTGACTCGGATTAAATAGGGTTAGGCTAGCATAGGGTTAGGCTTATCTACCCTGTCTACTATGGACTAAAACTGTATTTTCCTTCGCTTTCTCCCAAGCTCGAGTGATTTATAGCTCATTAATGCCGGGGCGCCGGAGGGTGGCGGCGGCCGGCGCCCGCCGGCGCCCATTTGCAGTGGCTGCCGGACCGGACTGTACATGTAAAAAGGAGAATAATAAAGTTGCTGAGATAACTGGCAAAGACGTGAAGGATGTTTTTCTGTAGATTTTGCGAAATAACGTGCTGCGCCCACAACATTTCATTCAGGGGAATGTTCAAATGTGGACGTCGTCAACAAGGGAGACGCAGTTGCTTACCTAGAACATTCCTGTTACTTTGCCCCAAATGGGTGCACCTTTAGCAGACTACTAGTTTTCGTGTATTCCAGAGGATCTTAGCCTTTCTTTCCTGCTCATCTTCTCTACTTGTTTACAAGTACTAAACTCACCGATGACCCGTGTAGGTGGCATTTTTCTCTTTATCTTGGGGGAAGCATTGCTTCAGTAGTGGTCACGAGGGCGTGAAGGTTCAATTCATCACATTCATGTTATGAGTAGTCTAAATCTGCAATGGTTCACCATTAGCGGTCTCTACCCAACCAACTCTCTCAGCTCTTCCTGGGCAACCGTACTAGTTCATACCAACCACAGAATGGAGAAGTGTGGGCCCCAGGTGGCATGGCGGTCTAATCGAGCCTCGAAAAAATTAGGTATTTATTTGTTTATTTTGAGAGGGCTTAAACAATGTGTTCATGCTGCAAATACATTCTAAACAACTTCAGTAATAGACTCAAACATGTAACGCTTTCCTAACTACATAGCAGTAACTGGTTATAACAACACCAACTTTACGTATGGATGAATACAGCTGCCGGAAAGAGTATATAAAAAAGAACTCATAGTCAGGTCAGAAAGTCACTGAGCGAGCTTTCAAGACAGCTAATTTTTTGGAAGAGCGAAGTGGCATGCGTATGACAACATGGCCAAGGAATCTGTTAACTTCTCCAGTAATTCTAATGCAAAAACTCTCAGACCGCTCTAGTAATTGGAGTTTTGAGTTTATGCTCCCATCCTTGGTTCTGGAGTCGATCAAAGTGAAAGAAGAAGCATTAACTCTTGTCTTTCCAGTGATTATTTTGAAAAACATCACCAAATCATTTCTTATTTTCTTACATCTTAAACTAGTATCAGCAGGCTCAAAGGGAGTGAAAAAGGAGAGAAATATACGGAGCTAGAAGGGCATGAGGTGAGGGAAGAGAAATACAATCTATCTGAGAGCGACCCATAACAAAACTGACAGCTCGAAGAAATAAGCGGAGACGATCATAAAACTCCCTGAAATACAATTTATAGCTAAGCGTGGCGGAAAAAAGATCAATACCATGGGAAATCTCTTGAGCTGCAAAAAAGAACGATAGCAGTGTTACATGTTTAAAATCTTACCATTAATTCTACGAATCGCTCGTCGCTGAATCTCGTTTTTATTTTGCATGAATTACCCTGCAATGTTGACCAAGTTCTTCTTCCCAACTCGACTTTCAATCGACAACATAAACTCATTATTGGTGTTTTTACAAGTGATTGAATGATGTTACTGCGGTTTGCCCAAAAAAAGTTTCATTCCATGATCGTTGCGACACTTTCATGAGTTGACGCTTCCATGGGTTATGCTGTGTTTATACTCCATCGTGGGCGACGTCGTCGCGACGGCGGTAACAACATGGTCTCGCAGATTTTTCTCCGATTTGCAGTCAACGTAATCATTGCACTGCACGTGGTGGCAGATGTGACTCAAATTTGGTCCGTGTGATTTTTGGGAGGGAAAAATATGTGCAGTGCTTTCCATAATTACAGGACCTAGTAGATTCATTTACCGACCAAGCAAGTGTACGAAATTTCGATAATTAATGGAGCTTCCATGGACCACATTGATTCCCTACAGTCTGCCACCCATGCTCCTAGGAGGAACGGCCGCGTCAATAGCGCGTCGCATATGCAAGAGCGCCTATCTTAAAGGAATGGAAATTCAGCGATTTAAAGGGAACCCTTTCGATAATTTCTCTAGCTTTCAGGATCTTTAATCTCTTTCGAAAATGGTTAGACATACGTAGCACATGCCTACATGCCGTAAGCTGCTTTGAGCGCAACTGTCTTTCATCGTCCGTTCTCAGGGAATTCAATGGGAAAGCAAAAGGTGTAACCATTGCATTATAATATCACAGCCAGGAGTGAGAAGGAAAGGTGGGGGGGGGGGTTGGACCGCCCCCCGGGACGGGCAGTCTGCATTAGGTTAGAGCGCTCCCTTCCATCAAAAGCTATTAACTCATATTCTCCCATGAAGAAGCCTTTTACATAATCATATTGTTTCACTTAACGTTCTCTAAAGCGACACCTCACGTCCTATAGAATGTAAAATAGCACTTGGACGCTAGCTCACACATAACGCTCCCCCTTCCACTTCATTCTCTTCCCGTTCCTTTGTGCTGCACTTTTGGACCCTAGTCTTTACACAACCAAGAAATTGGAAACACTTTGCTCTGTTCTCAACGACTATTCAGGAGAGGACTCGAGATGCTCGTCGCTGTGTTGTTCACGTTTTTATGTGCTGGATGCTGCTATGCAAAACAGATGTGCACCTGGTCGTCGAATTCATGGTGGGACGGTTATGTTGAGGATGCTCCTGAAGATCTTAAGAAGCTCGCCGAAGATTACCTCAAAACTAAGCTGGTACGTTGTCTTTGGGAGATTTCTAAGCTATGAGCAGTAAAACTCAACGAATGCTGTCAAGATTTATTTATTACTATCATATTTATGTCGATGTGATTAATTAAAATTATTCTCTGACCTAGAATAAATCCTAGGATATCCCCGTAACATGTTTTATTGGGTGGATCAAAAATTTCTGTCACTGAGGCACGTCTTTCTTAATGAAGATGCTCAGAACCCCAAAAACAAGTTTCTGATCGCATCTGAAATTTGCTTGCCCAAAAGCTTGTCGACAGCTTGTTTTCACTGTTCCTCGTCGAAGTTGTCCACGCGGAAGCTTGTCGACAACTTGGTTGCGCCTTTTTTCACTGATGATCTGCGAAAACAAGTCGTTGACTAGGTTTTGAGTGGGCAACTTGTCGACAAGGAAGTGAGAAAACAAGTTGTCAACAAGCTTTTGGGAAGACAACTCGTTGGTAGGGAAGTGTGAAGGCAAGTTGTCGATCAGATCCGATTAGGAATTTGTTTTTGGGGCTCTGGCTAAGAGTTTCTATTTTGTCAGAACATGTACTCCTTCAGCTTACTATTCATTATTTTCCTACTCACTTTTTGGGTTATTTTCTGACAGAATTGCGATGAGAAAGCTTCGGAAAGCTTGCACAATTAGTTCCGAGGTGATTTTCCACAACTTTATGCTTGAGTTTCCTATAATACTGATAGCGCAGAGAACCAACATGGTTAGAGTTATAAAATGAACGAATAAAATGAATTATTGTGCTGCTCCTTGTCAGGTCAGTAGTTCCCTTCTGAACCTTATATGTACCTGTTTGTTTTTCTGTTCCTTCTTCTCACTTTTTCTTTCCTCCCATTTTCTTGTATTTACACAATTTCAGGATGACGAAGACATACTCATAAAGTTTGAGTATACATATACTGATGGTATCACGTATTTAGTCCTTCATATAGGACAGGTAAAGTTACGGATTGTTGTTTGTTAGAAAATCGCGCCATTATTAGTACTTGAACAAAAAGTAATCTATTTCTATGGTACTGTGAGCATTTTTTTTTCAGTTGAAAGAGGACATAGCAACATATGTGAAGTACATCGTAACGAAGAATGGTCCCGTTCGCCCCAGAGACATCTCATATATAGAGTTTCTCACAAGGCTTTACAAATGCGCAAGGGTCGGACCTGTGCCTGCAGTGCATGATGGACTCGCTATGATGGAACTACGCAGGGCGCAGCTAGGCGGATGAGATTAGACTTTTTCCTATGAAAGAAAGAGTAAAGCGTTGCATTTAGTACGAACAGACGAATCATACTTTCGCTATCTTGTTCCTCTTCTTTCTGTTTTTTTTTCTACTAGGGTTGTGTGTTATGGATAAACATTGGTAATTCCCGACCGAAGGACTCTGAACATACTTAGGCTGCGGGCACACTTTGCGCGAAGTCATCGCCATTGCCGCATCGACCTCAATTTTGATACTTATCGATTGTGGACGTTCAGTCGCCGATGTCTGACCGCCCACAATCAATACTTATCAAAAAAAATGAAATCAGACAACTTCGGGGGCAAATCCCGTTCCGGACGAGCTGGGGGCGAGGGTCGAACCAGCGTTTGGGTGTTTTCGCCCGAGAAGTATCCGCGTTCAGGTCACTGTAGGACCGCTGGAAACGGGGCTTGCATTCTTATCCACGTGTTTGAGCCCAGCGTTGCTGATCAGCGGATCTCTCATTCACAACCAACAAGTTCTTTAACATTTCGACGACTTCCTTCAGGAAATTCTTTCCCAAAAAGCAAGAGGGTCTCAGAAGTATCATTCCGTTGTTCGCCGATCACAGAAGACCATATTTGGAAAGCACGGCAGAATGTGATCGTTATTCTTATTGCCGAAGACTTGCTACTTGAGATGGGCTGAGCTCAATCAACGATCTTGCTTCTGAAGCTAATTATGGTGTTCTGAATAACGCAATATAAAAAACATAAGAAAGACCTAATCTTTTTCACAATCCAAATCTAGCAGGTTTTCCAGTATCCTTCAAAAGAAGTTCCTTATTAATGCGTAACTTTGCGAACTGCCATGACTCGTGTGAGAAATGCTATGATTCTTGCAAGTAGCAGGCTCCAACATTTGACATTCTTCGGCACTTCCATGGAATGTGGTTTATGTGATAAGTCTGTATCGCATGCGTTTTACTCCCTCTGGGGGCATTCTGTCTACGTTGATCGGACATCGTTGACAGTTGCCTTGATAGTTTTGCCAATAGCGATCGAATGCTTAGCGACTCACCAAAGAAAAAAGACATAAAGAATGCTCAAATACATATTTCTGATTCGGAGACATGTCAACAAAGTTGTCTACTTGCAAGTGGTTTATTTCTCGTTAGATATTGTCTACGCAAATACTGCGCTATCACGACTTCAGAGTCCCTCAATCGCAGAGTCCTTCTTCTGGCGTGCAGTCACGCTTAGGGCAGCCCCCACATGGAGTGCCCACTCCGTAAATTGACTCATTAAGTTTTCTTACCCTGAAATGTAACTCGAACAACTCTGAACTTCAAAGACAATATGGATAAAGACTCACTGTGGTGTGTAGTGGCAAACTACATGGGTTCCTCCGGAGCAGTTAAAAACTGCACAACCAAGGCCCTTATGAGAATCCCAGGCCATCTTAATTAATACATGTATTAGGATAATGCAGTCCTCGACTTTGAATTTATGTGAGAAGAAATCTTCGTATTTGAAGTATTTTCATAAAGAAAGACAGGTCACAAACGTTAGCAAAGCTTCCTGTTGAGGAGTCCAAATAGTACAAGCCTTTCGCTGCTGTTTGGTTTATGTCGAGAACCTCACTCCACCACCAGTTACCTGCCTAAATTGTAATATGAAAGCCATTAGTGTCGCATCAATATCTACCTATGTAGAAAGAAATACAAAAATCGCTCACCTCTAAAACAATGTTAATTTTACTTGGGTCATCCGCGGTGACGTACACGTTTTCATTAGTATTAGTCGATGCATTCTTGCATTCTTTAGCCGATTCGTAGGCCTTTTCTTCGGCTTCACAACTGTATTTCTGGAAAACAGAATCTCGCCATACATAAGGTGTAGATCTCTCATAGCCATCAGGGAGTGATGAAAACGCCATTCTCCAGTCTTTACCAACTGCCTGTGAATAGCGAAGTCAGTAGTAAGATTTGAAATCTCAGCTGCCAAAGTGGTTTGTCGAGACAGCCATGGGTAGTGAGCAGGCCGGAATTGTAATGCAAGTGTGAGATGCTATTCTCAATTAAGTGCCACTTAACATCGAATTCGGACTTTGGAAATATGTTGTTCATGGTCCAATGTAAGCTGTGATCAGGTTTGGATTTAAAATTGACACCCAAGTTGGAGCAACTCTTGAAGTATCCTCGAAATTTCCAGCTTAGCAGCAAAATGAACCTCTGGGTGTCGATTTTGCTGGCAATTTATCCATTTGCTTTGTTTTTATTTTATTATGACATGTTAAAAAATTGGACCACTACATCAAAATCATATGGGGGATCCTACGATTTTTTGCACATCTTAGCCGAAATGCTATTTATTAAACGCAATTTTTGAAAATTTTCGAAAGGGAGTTCATTTTGACTACGCACCTACGAAAAGCTCGTGCTGGGACCTGGACAAATTTGCAAAAAAAATCACCCTCATTCAAAATCTGCAGCCCCTTTCGCAAAGCGCACAGGTACTGCTGATTTCGGGTCTGAAGGTATGGGTCTGCGCCAAATGGACGCTTCTCACTAGGTACAATGTAATGAGACAGCACGGTTCTTTCTTAACTCACCAGTCTGCTCATTTTCGATGCCTTAGGGGCATCCGATGTACCTCCATCTATGCTAACGCGACCTCGAGCAAGTAGAGATCTGTAAAATAATAGTGCCGTTCTACAAACGCATGAACAAACAAACCAGACCCCCAGTACCTGTAACCGTTGTGTATATCCAAGAAACTAATCCTCATCTCGTTGTCGACTCCGTGGTCGTCCGAGCATGACGTTCCGTCTGGAAGGATTGATTTATCAAAAAATGTAAAAGGGAGGTTTTAGAAACAATGTAAAAAATTCTACCTAACCACTGCGGTGTCTTTACCAATTAAGCAAAGAACAAAAGTAAATGCAGTTACAAAGATGAGACTACATAGCAATTTTCT
Organism: Ancylostoma caninum; assembly: GCA_037903475.1. Lineage (NCBI taxonomy): Eukaryota > Metazoa > Nematoda > Chromadorea > Rhabditida > Ancylostomatidae > Ancylostoma > Ancylostoma caninum. The sequence goes on from JBAJFG010000149.1 coordinate 529,677, forward strand.
TCGATAGTACGACTGCTAAGAAATAATTTGTGTTATATGACCGTATGATCGCATCTCACAGCTTTATCAGGTCACTGTAATAATTATTAGTCAAGGGCTTCTACAGGGTAACGGTCACTGACAAAGCCGTTCGCTTCATGACGTATCAAAAGAGACTCAAGTGACCCCCCAGAATTGTTTTTCTTGTAATATTTAGCGACAGTGCTATCGAGTTTCATTTTCATTTTCACTTTCATATGTCTTAAAACGTGCTAACAACAAAGAAAAAAAAGAAAGACCATAAAATGCAACTAGGATTACAACAGAGCGAATTGCTGTACGAATTGGACACTGAGTGCTGGACTCTTCTAGCTAGCCAGTTCAACGAATGCTCTAATATTTATCTATGCGTGTTTTAAACCCGAAAGTCTTATGATCCGATCCTCTGTTTGTGCCGGGCAAGATGGAGCACTCTGAATGAGCCCAGTAAACCTGATGGGGAGATCAGTACGAAAGCCAGAAGCAGTACCCACATCAGCCAGCAATGATGTCCTTAGCGCCACCAAAGGGGTCATGGGAGCTTGCCGGAACTTCGACACACGGTTGTACCGGCCACCCTCGTGGAACCGGCAAGCCGGATAACGAGCATTGGGCTTTTCGTACGACCTCACTCACTGAGACGAGCTATGGAGCTTAAACTATATATCTTCACGAACAACAGCAGATCAAATCATACTCCGGGAAAACATATAAAAGGGTGTTATGCTTGGGCGTGGGAGTGAGGGAGAGGAGCACCAAGTACTTGCTTGGGGTGACCGGAATTTACTGTTCCATAACTCTTAGGTGGTCAATAAAAAGTTTCGACGAGAATAAAACACTAACCATTGCCATGAGCAACGCCAAGGATAGCAAATAAGACCTGAAAGAGTGAGATTTCTTTCCGCAGCCTATCCAAACAATGAACTAACTAACCACAAGGTACGGCTTCATTAGTGCTTTATGCCGTAGCTATGTAGCTCACGGGCGGCATTTTATACGCGCAAATTACCGGCGATTCTCCTTTTTTAGACATACCAATCAATTCGACAAATTCCTTTTTAATGAATTTTTCTGGTAGAGTGGTGAGGACAGGTAATAATTCCATATTTTGTAGACAGCTTTTTTGTGGATGAAAACTGGATGTGCTGATTCATCATCGTAGTACCTACCCAATCATCAGAACACAAAATCCAGCTCTTCTCAAAAAGAGTCGAATTACACATGAATCTGTCACCACATTATCTGGGAGTCCCTACTTCGTGAAATGTCGCCACAGCGTCCTTGGGACTCGTTGGGTATCGAACATCGAATGAGAACATTTGCAAATACATAAACAGTACACCACATTTGTCAGGAATTGTCATTGTCTGGGAGGATCGATTATCACGGAGTTCACCCCCCCCCCCTCCCATTTGACTTCAATGTCTGGGAAATCCTATTTTTTAGATGTGAAGACGCTTGAATTGTAAGACACAGGCTCACCATTTGAAGGATGATGTAATACTACAGACGAACTATTTATTAGATTGGTGCAAAAATTTTGTTGGTTTTCTTTTCAAAGAAGCACAATTTTCCCTTGATGTCGTCAAACAGCTAGATCTGGCAACGAAGCTGTGGTGCTAATCCTGCTCTACTTTGCTGTTAGTATAAGAGGCGCCCTTTTCAGTTCGGAAGCAGGAAATACCTGGAATTTCACAAACACCGCTTTTTCGATTTTCCATCTTTCGGGTGATTTTCCAACAAGAATAAAAACTTTTTTTTTGTAGCACTTTCCTCGCTGTTTCCGGAATTCCTACTAGATGATCCATTCTGTGCTGCTAATTCGAAGAAGCACACTAAGCCAGGAAAAAAATAAACATGACTGCTCAAAAAGGGCAGTCTCCTACTTCTCCTCTTCATATCTCCTGGTGTTCCGCACATGCAGCGCCAGAGAATTGCTCACAAAATAAGTAGTACTCTCTACTAACCATGGAAACTAACTTGTGGAAAAACAATGTCGATGAGATAAAAGAACAGCAAACGTTTGCACCAATCTAATATTTCCACTGGTTAGTTATTTGAACTGTAACCACATATGTGCTCTTCTTCAACCCAACCAGAGAAGGTATTTGGTCAGTTGTACGATGGCTATAATGGGATTGCAACGAAAAGTGAAAAATAACTAACTAGTAAAAATTGGAATCGTGCGGGGTTTCCTCGATTATAAGACTGAGTTGAATGCGAACATTCAATCTGTGATTAAATCCATAAACTGTACTCTATTTCAGAGAAAGTTGGCACAGAGTTTCTTCATGAGCGCGGTTCATAGCGGTAAGTACGCTCAGTGCTCCTATCGTCGGGCTTCTGAACAGGAGCACGCTGTTTGCTACTATAACTTACTCCGCATTATTCCGTTGAACAGTCGTTTTGCTTGCACAAAAAACTCGCTGGGCGAAGTGCAACTCAGCAAAATATACATAATCGGGCCTGCCTGCCAAAAAAGGTACCAGATTAAGCGTGTATCTCCAACCACATTCATTGCTTATAGCCCTCATTTCATAACAAAAAGAACTGCGTCCTTGTGATATCAAATTGAAATGTTTGCATGTAAACGACGAATCCCTAGCCCTAAGACCTGCCAGTGAAGGACGACCATCTATGTGAACTATTCACTCCACGGGTCATCTATATTCCACCGCACTGTTTGGAAATCCATCCCTTGTTTTAGCTGCGAGAACACATCAGTTGTGGAACAAGGAGGTTTTCCACGTGCGTAGTAGTTGCCAAGAAATATGTAGCTTCGGCTAGATGTTTCGTGTAGCGTACCGTAGAGAGGTGACCTGGCGGACAGCTTTGAGCTTTCACTGCCTGCCCGACCCGTATTGAAATTCTTGCAAGCTTTGTCGGTTTTTGAACTTGACTTGACAATGCCATGGACCTTGAACATCAACTTTCTCAAGTTGTGCTGCTGTTGGAGTCGAGTGTCTTGATGCTCAAGTTTCACGAATATCTCGCCGCATACATGTACTAAAAAGTAGTTCATCCGGAGTTTGAACGAGGAAATTCGTACACCATGGCTACCGTCGATAACTTTCAAAATAGAGAAAAAATGTAAAAAGATCTTCTACGTATGTACATATGTACGTCCCCTAAAGTTTTTCCTCAGATCAGCATTAATATCTTTCTTCTCAACTGGGTACTTGTTAAAGCTCCTCCTTTCATGTAGATTTTGTGGAAGACCGAGGATTCATAGATAATTACTTTACTCCTTGTTTCATTCATAGCACTGTCGCTAAGTGTTGGCTGTCACGCTTATGGCAGTGATGCGATCACCAATTATTCGACCTAGCTTTTTCGGGATATGTTATAAGATTCCACTAGAGCAAGCACTGTCTTCCTATTTGTCTAATTTCCTGATTTTCATTATTGAGAATTTCCGGACAATGCTATTCCATTCTCCCGCAGATCACACCGGTTTGAGAATGTTTTGACAAGTTTTTATAATAAAATATAATACCAGAGTGGCTGCAGAACGAGGGTCTAAAGGAGAGCAAAATGCTAATGACACGTGGCTCACCAAGGAGCAGTGGTAGATCCATTGCTATAGCGTCCCTTATGGCCCGTATGCATGAACATCCCCGCTGGGGAGGCGATCGGCTGTTAAGCATTGCAGCGATCCCCAGCGGGGTTCGCACACATCCCCTCCCTCGATCCCCGTATGCATGAAGCGAGGGGATCCTCTGAGGGGACGGGATGTGCATCCCCTACGAACAGTAGGGGGTTCGAGAGGGGATCACGCTCAGCAATCAATTGTTTCCTTTCGTAATTCTGATTTTTTTTTTCGTGAATTGCAAGGTTTTCGACGGTTCTTTGCCCAACTTTACTGATTTTCTATTCTTTATGTGTTTCATCCATTTCAAGTGTCTGCCACTCCCTTTTTAAGTGTATCTTTTGCACCTCTCTGCTCTATAACCGTAATTTATGATTTTAACTTAACTTCATAATTTGAACTTTCTAATCAATGCATTCCCTCCTCAATGGCACTTTCAGACGGTGTTTCGATACTGAGGCCGTGGATGTCGCTGTCCAAGAACGAAATGCGACAGAAGTGAAGGAGCAGACTTATAAGTATCCCTAACAATGACGTGAACCACGAAAGTGTTTGAAAATATGGGAAAAATGAACTCTCACACTTTCAAAACCAAATTATTCCAGCCTTATCGGCGTTTTCACACGGTGTTTCGATGCAAAAGACGTGATTGCACAAAACGCGCAAACAGCACGCGCAAGGGATGCATCCCCTCCCCTCGAAAAGTTTCATGCATAGCAGGGAGCCCCGCTGGGGATGGGTGGGGATCGCTCCCCAGGGGATGCGCATCCCCTCCCCTCCCTAGCGGGGATGTTCATGCATACGGCCTATAATCCAGTGGTGTAAATGATAAGCCAGATGATGGTGTGAAAACTTTGATTGCATATTATATTAGTGTGTGTTTACTTGCGTTGTCTGCCTGCAAATAAAAATCTGCAGATACTGTTTCGTAGGCAGATAACATTTACCCTCAAAGTCATTCATCCACCCTCAAAGTCATCCAATGTCTGCTTTTATAAGAAATAACTATTCGTGGTGTTTGTATGAAAAAAAAAAGCCAAAGAAGTCCCTAAATAGGAGAAGAAACTGAGTCAATAGGTTTCCTCTAGGCCTCATGACCGAGACCGGTCAAAATGAAAAAGTACTCGAGAGTACTTTTTCGTGACCGGTCTGCGTCTCTTGCTTCATGCTGCTATTTTTCACGAGCATGTGTGATTAGATAGTAGATCATGGTTTTAGCTCAGTTACCGTGAGGTCGAGAAACTGGTCGGTTAACTTGCGATCTCAGTTATTTTTCAATAGATTTTGTGGAAAGTGAGGTAACGTCGAGGTAACCTTCACATCACGGTTGCCTCGACGTTTCGGCCAAATCACTACCACCCAAGTAGATCAAGCACTGTTCTCGTATTTGTCTGAATTCCTGTCTTTCATGATTGAAAAGCCCGATGCTCTTCTATTCTAAGGCAGGTCGTACCGGTTAGAAAATGTTTTGGCAAATTTTTCGGATAATACCAGAATGACACTCGAACAAGGGTATAAAGAAGAACAAAATGTTAATAACACGTGGCTCACCAAAAAAAAAGTGGTGCATCCATTGGTACAGCGTCCCTAATAATCCTGAATTATAGACGATAAGCCAGATGATGGTGTGAAAACTTCTATTCCATATTACAGGGTGGGCCAAAAATACGGTAACAAACAAAAGGGCGACCAGAAAAAGATTCCCAGAACAATTTGGAACATTGTTACATGATTTATGTTCATTAACTCCCAACGAATATAGCGCAAGAAACCATCTATAAATATCTTACATCTGCTAGGAATCAGAGCCCTAGACATCAAATGAAGTCGCAGACCTTGGTGCGCAAGTGCCTGCGCAAAAATTCATTTCCTATTTTTGAAGTTCCTTTCCAGAGATTCCCAACTCCTAAGGGGTTTTGAGGAAGCTTATGTCTCAGGGGCTGTGAAAACTTACTACCACACTTGAGTTTGTTCTGTGCAATTGAGTGACCTTTCGACAAAACCACTGGGTCCTGAAATTTATTGTTTACCCTGTTCTGAACTAGACGGAACCTAAGTTCCTGAGCATTGTACTAGTAAAACGTCCGGAGACGGGCTCCCAACTAAACATGACGTCAATAGAGAACATGCTCGTTTGAAAGCAAAACACGTCTTGTTACCGTATTTATGGCCCACCCTGTACATTAATGTGTGTTAACTTACGCTGCCTGCCTGGTTAACGTACAGCTACAATAAGGACCTTTTTCACGCCAAGTAGGCCTTTGATTAGTGTCCACACTTCAAAAGACCTAATTGCTGGTATAATTAGCGATTCGATGGGGTACAATTCGAAAATGGGCAACGCTACGATCAGATTGTTACATAACTGGGGTTGGACTTTCATCATTGATTTCATTGTTGAGGCAAATTTACACTAGACGTACAGTCCTTGTCGAAAAGATAGACGGATTGCGCGTGCGGTTTCATATCGTTGCTGCCGAGGAATCGCGGTGGGACCTACTGCACCCTCTCACCTGAAGCATGCTCTCTCCGCATCCATCGTTCGGGTCCCATCGCGTTCCCGCAGTCACGGAATCCGTCTATCTTTTCGACAAGGACTGTATGCATTCGCGTCTGGGCTGTGTCAAGACTCCATCATTATAATTATCTCCACTGAACGCATTTACCGGGTAGAAGTTTATTTATTTATTTATTTATTTATTTATTTATTTATTTACTTATTTATTTACTTATTTATTTATTTATTTATTTATTCAAACATATTCGACGGTGCACCAAAAATGGAAAAACAAACTAATAGGGACATCAATGATACAGATTCCAAATTCTACACTAATTATGAAGTGTCAAATCAAATAGTGCCACCTTCCTCATGTGATCGGAAGACCCACTCACGGGATATCAGATCGCTCTCCTCCTATGGGGGGTGAAAAGGTCCCCAACCGAGATCCTGTTCCCAAAAACCAGAAGGTGTCTTGCTAAGCCTAGAGCAACCAGGGCTAGGCTGACCCAATTAACCCAGAACAAACGAGTTCGCCAAGGACCCTGGGCGAACCGACTGGGGGAACCTCAGAGGGGGGGGGGGGTCACCAACCGTCGTGATACTCGAACGATTAACCGCCAGTTCATCGAGATCACTTGCAAGAATCCCGGAAGATGATGGTGATAAATGCCAAAAAATCCAAAAAAAATCAAGAACACAACTAATTCAGAGCAAAAAAGAACATGTTTAACGTGTTTTGAAAGAAAGGATCGTTTGAATCATACGGTGGCTCAGACACTCGTGCCGGCCGAGCGGCGCGCGAATTCCGGCCGAGCGGCCACCGGAAAACCGGCTCAGCCGGTTTCAGGTCCGCCGCCCGGCCGGAATTCGCCCACCGCTCGGCCGGAAATTCAGTAGGGCATTCGTACGGAAGAGCATAGTTCCAATCAGGTACCGAACCCCTTTCATCATACACAGTAAATGAACTGGTTGAAGTATCATTTTATTACATCCACTATAACACCAACAACTATAAATCAAAACAAGCTCTCAATAACATTTGTAGGCAGTAACACTGCTAACCGTACCGTATAGAGGAACTATAGAAAACAGAGATCATACTACCAATTATAATAGCAACAACTAGGAATCAACAAAAATCAAAACAGGGGCACACAATTAGGAAAACATTTGTATCATCTCATTGATAATCAGTCGTATCAACTCATTTTTCGCATTCTTACAGCATAAAAATCACATTTTTCTGCATCATCAATCAATGCGATTTTTCTGCAGTAACAACGCGATAAATACGATGACATCAATAATTATCATGACGATGATCCAACAGAAAACAACAATACATCTTCACAAAACGCGAGAGAAATTACATTTCTCCGCAGCAAAAATCCAAAATCTGCATTGTAACTAGACAAAAAAGATTATACTAACAATTATGATCGATGAATGAAAAAAGGAAAAAAAATCTAGAACGAAAAGCTCCATCTAGCAGAATCTATCTTTATTCCTCGTCTTCGACATCCTCGACAATTCTCATTGCCGGTTCCGCTCTTTTAGACTTGCGCTGAAAATAAGAATGTTCAAGAGAAAACCCAAGAAAGGAAATGTGGAATAGCAACTCACACTGCTTGGAATGAATTTTCCCTCAACGTGGTCATAGCCGTATGACCTAATATCACGTCTGAAAGGAACAGATTAATTGATATGGTATAATCCAAAATGGAATCTTGAAGCCTGTAAACATACAATGCAGCCTGTAGTGCCTTAAACATTTCAGCCCGATATGCAAGCCTTTCGGCACATTTGTCTCCTGCTCGTGCTTCTTCTGTCCCGTATCCAATTAGGTCCTCCAGGAAATCTGAAAAAGCATATATCTCTTCGTATTTTTAATTTACTATGAATCCTCCTACCTAATAGCATCATTTCTATGGTGCGTGGCAGATCTTTAAGAGATCTATCGCGCCCACCTCTGCCGTTCTTCCGTATCGCATATTCTTGAATCCGATACGCTGGGTGCGTGATCTACAGAGAAGGAAGATGAATAACAGCAAAATTCACTGATTCTTCCCGAAAACTAACCTTCTGCAAAAGAAAGCGATAGAATGAAGTGAACATTTGGAAGGCATTATCTCTTGATCGATATTGATAATCCATGACGATTTCGTTCAAGCACACCTCCAATGTAATTTACTTTAAGCTCAATCTTCATAAAATTCTTGAACTAATATGAGTACCTTTGCGAACGGCTGTGGGCCATCCATATCCCAACTCTTCGTGGTATTTCGCACAGAAATCCGAATCTTCTTTTTTGGATGTTCTTTGTTGTTACAGATCTCAAGAATGCGTGTAACTTTTCCAATTTTTGAGCTCAAAATGTCCACCTAAAATCGGACTAATCGAGTAGAAAAAATGTAGTAAAAGTGGGCCGAAAACAGACTTGAATCTGATTGGCAATCAGTCGCAGTTCTAAATTGATCCCATTTTGTCCCTCCAACCCATCAAAGCTGAATGAGTCAATTCGGGAGGCCGATTCGGAACGAATGAATTCCTTAAAACACATATTTATGCTATCCTCTTTTATAATCAGAACTACCCTCATCAGCCTCATAATTATCGCGTGGTCATATGACAGAATCTCATCAAACAAGACATCAAAGATGTCAGGGAAAACAGGCTAAAGAAAACCACAGTTATACGACTACTGTGGAGGCACAGATTTGATCTTTATCTATAAAAGTGAAAGTTTGTGTGTTTGTGTGTGTGTGTGTGTTTGTGTGTTCCGAATAGAAATCGCGGAGGATGAACCGATCGGGACCAAATTTTGCAGGTAGACTCTCCATTGGCCGGCAGAGGTTATAGGCTACTTTGCACCTGGGATTATCGATTGATTTATCGATTATATCGATTTCATTGATTTTTCGCTCTTCTTGACCAGGGACTAGCGAGAACATGCCTGCTGGGGTACCTCAGTGCATATGACAACGAATATGACAACCATTTTGTGCCAATTTATCGATTTATCGATTTTATTGGTTTTTCGCTCTTCTTGACCAGGGACTAGCGAGCACATGCCTACTGGGGTACCTCAGTGCATATGACAACGAATATGACAACCATTTTTTGCCAATTTATCGACTTATCGATTTTATTGGTTTTTCGCTCTTCTTGACCAGGGACTAGCGAGCACATGCCTACTGGGGTAGCTCAATGCGCTGAACACGAATATGACAACCATTTTGTGCCAATTTATCGATTTATTGATTTTATTGGTTTTTCGCTCTTCTTAACCAGGGACTAGCGAGCACATGCCTACTGGGGTAGCTCAATGCGCTGAACACGAATATGACAACCATTTTGTGCCAATTTATCGATTTATCGATTTTATTGGTTTTTCGCTCTTCTTAACCAGGGACTGGCGAGCACATGCCTACTGGGGTAGCTCAATGCGCTGAACACGAATATGACAACCATTTTGTGCCAATTTATCGATTTATCGATTTTATTGGTTTTTCGCTCTTCTTAACCAGGGACTAGCGAGCACATGCCTGCTGGGGTAGCTCAGTGCGCTGAACACGAATATGACAACCATTTTGCGCCAATTTATCGATTTTATTGGTTTTTCGCTCTTCTTAACCAGGGACTAGCGAGCACATGCCTGCTGGGGTACCTCAGTGCGCTGAACACGAATATGACAACCATTTTGTGCCAATTTATCGATTTATCGATTTTATTGGTTTTTCGCTCTCTTGACCAGGGACTAGCGGGAACATGCCTGCTGGGGTACCTCAGTGCGCTGAACACGAATATGACAACCATTTTGTGCCAATTTATCGATTTATCGATTTTATTGGTTTTTCGCTCTTCTTAACCAGGGACTAGCGGGAACATGCCTGCTGGGATAGCTCAATGCGCTGAACACGAATATGACAACCATTTTGTGCCAATTTATCGATTTATCGATTTTATTGGTTTTTCGCTCTTCTTAACCAGGGACTAGCGGGAACATGCCTGCTGGGGTAGCTCAATGCGCTGAACACGAATATGACAACCATTTTGTGCCAATTTATCGATTTATCGATTTTATTGGTTTTTCGCTCTTCTTAACCAGGGACTAGCGAAACATGCCTACTGGGGTAGCTCAATGCGCTGAACACGAATATGACAACCATTTTGCGCCAATTTATCGATTTATCGATTTTATTGGTTTTTCGCTCTTCTTAACCAGGGACTAGCGAGCACATGCCTACTGGGGTAGCTCAATGCGCTGAACACGAATATGACAACCATTTTGTGCCAATTTATCGATTTTATTGGTTTTTCGCTCTTCTTAACCAGGGACTAGCGGGAACATGCCTGCTGGGGTACCTCAGTGCATATGACAACGAATATGACAACCATTTTGTGCCAATTTATCGATTTATCGATTTTATTGGTTTTTCGCTCTTCTTGACCAGGGACTAGCGGGAACATGCCTGCTGGGATAGCTCAATGCGCTGAACACGAATATGACAACCATTTTGTGCCAATTTATCGATTTATCGATTTTATTGGTTTTTCGCTCTTCTTAACCAGGGACTAGCGGGAACATGCCTGCTGGGGTAGCTCAATGCGCTGAACACGAATATGACAACCATTTTGTGCCAATTTATCGATTTATCGATTTTATTGGTTTTTCGCTCTTCTTGACGAGGGACTAGCGGGGAACATGCCTGCTGGGGTACCTCAGTGCGCTGAACACGAATATGACAACCATTTTGCGCCAATTTATCGATTTATCGATTTTATTGGTTTTTCGCTCTTCTTGACCAGGGACTAGCGGGAACATGCCTGCTGGGGTACCTCAGTGCGCTGAACACGAATATGACAACCATTTTGCGCCAATTTATCGATTTATCGATTTTATTGGTTTTTCGCTCTTCTTAACCAGGGACTAGCGGGAACATGCCTGCTGGGGTAGCTCAATGCGCTGAACACGAATATGACAACCATTTTGTGCCAATTTATCGATTTATCGATTTTATTGGTTTTTCGCTCTTCTTAACCAGGGACTAGCGGGAACATGCCTGCTGGGGTAGCTCAATGCGCTGAACACGAATATGACAACCATTTTGTGCCAATTTATCGATTTATCGATTTTATTGGTTTTTCGCTCTTCTTGACCAGGGACTAGCGGGAACATGCCTGCTGGGGTACCTCAGTGCGCTGAACACGAATATGACAACCATTTTGTGCCAATTTATCGATTTATCGATTTTATTGGTTTTTCGCTCTTCTTAACCAGGGACTAGCGGGAACATGCCTGCTGGGGTAGCTCAATGCGCTGAACACGAATATGACAACCATTTTGTGCCAATTTATCGATTTATCGATTTTATTGGTTTTTCGCTCTTCTTAACCAGGGACTAGCGGGAACATGCCTGCTGGGGTAGCTCAATGCGCTGAACACGAATATGACAACCATTTTGTGCCAATTTATCGATTTATCGATTTTATTGGTTTTTCGCTCTTCTTGACCAGGGACTAGCGGGAACATGCCTGCTGGGGTACCTCAGTGCGCTGAACACGAATATGACAACCATTTTGTGCCAATTTATCGATTTATCGATTTTATTGGTTTTTCGCTCTTCTTAACCAGGGACTAGCGGGAACATGCCTGCTGGGATAGCTCAATGCGCTGAACACGAATATGACAACCATTTTGTGCCAATTTATCGATTTATCGATTTTATTGGTTTTTCGCTCTTCTTAACCAGGGACTAGCGGGAACATGCCTGCTGGGGTAGCTCAATGCGCTGAACACGAATATGACAACCCTTTTGTGCCAATTTATCGATTTATCGATTTTATTGGTTTTTCGCTCTTCTTAACCAGGGACTAGCGGGAACATGCCTGCTGGGGTAGCTCAATGCGCTGAACACGAATATGACAACCATTTTTGTGCCAATTTATCGATTTATCGATTTTATTGGTTTTTCGCTCTTCTTAACCAGGGACTAGCGGGAACATGCCTGCTGGGGTAGCTCAATGCGCTGAACACGAATATGACAACCATTTTGTGCCAATTTATCGATTTATCGATTTTATTGGTTTTTCGCTCTTCTTAACCAGGGACTAGCGAGCACATGCCTGCTGGGGTAGCTCAATGCGCTGAACACGAATATGACAACCATTTTGTGCCAATTTATCGATTTATCGATTTTATTGGTTTTTCGCTCTTCTTAACCAGGGACTAGCGAGCACATGCCTGCTGGGGTACCTCAGTGCGCTGAACACGAATATGACAACCATTTTGCGCCAATTTATCGATTTTATTGGTTTTTCGCTCTCCTTGATCATGGGGTGGTAAAGACATGTCTACTGGGGTTCCTCAATACACTGAATAAGAATGACAACCATTTTGCACGAAATATTGATTTATTGATTTTATCGATTTTTCCCATTTTTGCTCGGGGACGGACAAAGGCATGTCTTCTTGAGTTTCTCAATACGCTGAATACGAATATGACAAACATTTTGCATGAAATATCGATTTCTCGATTTTATTGATTTCTGGCTCTTCCGCCCAATGGAGCGGTGAAGACATCTCTCCTGGGGTTCCTTGATATGCCGTGTATGAATATGACAACCAATTTGTACGAATACGCCGATTCAGTGTCACCGAAATAGCTTTGCTAACCTTTCGCCCACAAGTCGATGGGAAACGTCACCTGGGCTTCGCTAACATGCTGATCACCAAAATTATGGAGATTTTAATGAATTTGTCGATGATAGTAATTGGCCTCAGCAGTATGATGTAGCCAAGGTAATAAAACACGCGAGCGACGCCGGATACGGCAGCTAGTCTTCTATAAAGATTGCAAGGTTACCTCATAAACAGATGGATTGTACGTTCGCCGCTGTTTTTGAGTGAACACTAGACGGGATGCTGCATTCATATCCATTACTCCATTCGAGATGCACTCGTAGAAAGAAGACACATTTCTGTTTGCAGGCCGATCTCGCTGCCACTCAGACTCGTGCCGCTGATCAGCAACTGATAAAAAACGTTGGCATAAGACCTTAATATCTTTTCATAGTGAATGAGTAAGCAGCCCTACCATTCGCCACAGCTTCTAACTCTTCAGGAGGAACTTCCTCTTCATACACAGAATCACGTAACTGTGACAGACCGCGCCCCCTCCTAAAACATATTAGTAGCAGTTCTTTCATAAATGCTCACAAAGATCAAAAACACCAACTCATTCGCAAAAAGAGGGACTACTCCTCCGCGAAATGGAAGAATCCTTGGGCGAAGCACATTGCGAGAACTAGGTAGACCTCTTGCATACATTTTCCACTTAGAATCGGAGATAGAATCTGGTGATAATATAAACATGATGATATATTCAGAACCTTTCACAGGTACGGCGGATACGTATACCGATGTCCTAGTATGGAACTGGAAGGGCACAAGTATGCAATACCATTCTATATTTGCACTGAGAGAGGTACATAACAAATTAAACTATGGATAAGAAAAATCAAGAATGCTACCACACATCAAAGTCGTGAGGCATACGAACGATCTTCTATTTCTACTAAAGCAGAAGGGGCTCTAATCAAGCTTACAGGCCTTTCACGAACAGTTTGTTGCAATATTCTTAGGAAAAAAGTATTATTTCTTCTAACAGAGTTCAATATTTGCAATCCTAGTTCCTGACAGGCATGCTGTGTAGAGTTAGTCAAATTTTCAACATTTCTGAAAGGGTCACAACAAATAAACTCATCTAGAAGAGCAGTCACAGATAAAGTATTACGATCGAAAAGAAACAGAATGATAGAAGCAAAAGTATCTATCTCCTCCGCACCATCGCGCCCATTTAGGTACACGATGTCCTGCCTACTGTGCCGGGTTCTTTTCCAGTAAGTTCGAGACGAAAAAACTTTCCCGTCAATCACCAGTCGTGAGCTGCAAACGACAGATAATTGCGACAGGTTTTACTGCTGAGACTACTTCAACCTACTAGACTTCATCTTGCGGAGCTATGAGCGCTCTGTGCTCATCCTGCAGTGAGCAGGGATCTACCCTGCTACCTTTTGGAATGTACGTCCTTGGGTTGATCGCCACACCCACAGGGAACCTGAAGCTCTTAATACCATCATAAGTCTAGCATCATAATATTCTCTTATATAAACGCAGGTACCTATTTTTTTGCTTATTATCCACTCGACGCCGAAAAGAAATCATTGCAGCGTTCTGTTTCTCACATGCCTCATTAAACATATACCTCATTTTTTTATTTAAGAGATACCTGAACAAGTTAAGAAGTTCAATACTCTATCGATTCACTCTAACCGCCATTAAATAACCTTTCTATCATAGCCGCAGCGCTATTGGTGGTGGACTGATGCAATTTAATCTGTAGCCTACGATGTAGGCTCTCAAATGGGCTAGAAGACCACTGGTACATAGTACCATGGTCCAACATCTCCTCTCTCATTCCGTGCTCAAAGAACCACTGAAGAAAAGTAAAGAATTTTATAAAAAGAAATGTCATACGCCCCTGTATAATCACAAACATTCCTACAGAAAATGCAGGAATAGTTGAGAGCTCGACTCACATGGCATTTCATCGTAAATGTATCCGGAGCCATTGCAGCCCATATTTCCTTCGTCAATCTTGCTAGTTCTTGAATTTCTTGTATCGCAAATGTTGTAAGTGTTTGACTCCGTGCCATAATTCGTAGACATAACCAAAACCCTAGCAGTGAAGCTCCAGCGACTGACGAATGGACCATACCTTCTGCCACAACCAATGGGAATAACACGAATGCCAGCTGAATAGTACCCCTTGCAACATAGAAGGACAAGGTAATAACGTCTCATACTTCATCAATTTCAGCAGCTTTGCACGTTCGAAGGTCTTCTAGCGACATAACCAAACTATTCGAATACGTATGGGAACATATCCTTTTGAGGGTGTTCTTGATGACATCTATTTGATCACTATCCACTCGTAAATCAGGGAACCTCGATTTGACGCTGAAGAGATCTGCAGAGGGGTGCGTTGAAATCAATTGGAATCATCGTAGGATATCTCGACTCCGCATGGAAATCTATGCTAACCTCTGATTCTGTCTCTTGTGACCCCTTCAGAGCATATGTGAAGAGCATCAGACGAAAAAGAGCTCGGTAGCATCAACCTCATAAAAGGAGTTACTCCTACAAAAAAAAAGATCCAATAAAGCATGAAGGAGCATGGGATAAAGTGATGACAACGAACGTGGAACACCATTACTCCCAGATTCACCATCTGCTATATACGACTCAGGGGCTCTCAAGATTCTGCCAGTATCTTCAGTCGATATCCAAATCCGTGACTTTTCACCAACTTCTCCCCTTAGATAACACTTAGAGCAACCGTACTCGGAATGCCATCTCGGTACACCAAAAATAAGTTGCTGCGCCTAGAATACTATTATCACGCAGCTGTCCAACGCCTCACATTTTTGTTTCCCTTACCGCCATATCAGCAATACCGCGATATAATGAGACTTCAATTAACCAGGTAGTTCCATCAATTTCCACTTGGAATGGATCTTGTCGCAGATAACATAGTTCCGACTCTAATCTAAATGAGCTTACTGCAGCGCTACTGAGACAGTGGTGCTGTTTCTCTCGCATCTGACAATCTTGTGAGGTACATAAATTATCAGACCTAGAAAACAGTGTTTCCATGATTGTTTGTGTTGGCTTTGTTGGAGAATAAACAACACCCGCTAGAATGGAGTTGTAGTAGTTGTCAGCAGCAGATTTGGGTATGCTGTCCAAGCGAAGATAGAGCGGCCAAACTTCTCGCCTACAAGCGTTAAATACCTAGTTATATATTTTTTGGTTAGAGAACTACAATATCAGTTCTCCAAACAACCAGCTGAACCATCGCAGAAAGACTCGTATCTAAATCTACAACCGGCTGCGAGAGGCGCGCCTTCACGAAGTAAAAACGCCTTCTTACTACGCAATCCGCAGTCCTTATTTAAATTTCCCGCCGCATTAGCATTGGT